>LPNX010630993.1:305265-333344 GCA_001517045.1 Pseudotsuga menziesii
TTTGACAAGAATATCAACACATAAAACTTGAATGACCTTGATTCAAAGAAGAGGCCAACTCTAGATAGAAAAAAAGTTCAAGAAAATATGAATTGTTCTCTCCAAACTATGGGTATTCTTCAAAATTTGCAGCAATTAAGGAGAAATGAGAGGATCATTCTCAAAAGGGAAAGAAACATAACTCTAGTGATAAATAAGCATATCAGTCTAAGACCTGTGAGCATGTAGAAGGTCGAACTAAGCCAATTAATCGTTTTGAAGGAAGGGCGACGCTTTTCCCTCAAGTGGTTTCAAGGTTAAAAGGAGAAGCTAGTGCATACATAATTTTTGAGGAAGAAGAGGTCAAGGATACCTTAATGGACTCCAGTCAAAAACTGGATTTTAGTCAAAAGGCTTCTTTGATCAAATATTTAATTGGACCAGTCCCATACACCACAACTTACATGAAGACCTTAAATAAGATCAGACAAAGCAAAATAAAATACAAGCTAAGTTTTCACCATTGTTGACTCAAAATAAGGTATTTGCGGGAGATGTACCCAAAGAAAAGAGAAGAGAACCCTAAATGGCCATGTCAAGAAGAAACTGTAGTATAGATATCATCTAGTTTCAATAAAGTTATGTGGACGATGCCTAGACTCTAATGTAATGTGAGGAATTCAATTGGACATAATAGATATTGTTATAAGTCACCTGGTTTGAGTTCATGTTCGAATTCGGCATTAAATTCGAATATATATATATNATTGGGAGTCGAGACTAAGATGAAGACCGAAGCTTGAACCCGTCTGCAACTTTGAAGTTTGCACCCAGTGTCTATGACTTTTCCCACATCCGCGACTCTTTTCCCATGAAAAATGCAGCCCGCAACTCTTCGCCTCACGATGGCGGCCTCCACAGTTCATTCACGGATTCGTGACGGCAGCTTCCCAAGAACCAGACAGGAAGCTTCACAGGAGGGATAGGGTTAACCCGCATGCAGCAAAAAAAATCGACGACTTTCAACTGTTTAATTTTCCGACCACAGAAAAACACCAAATTTCTAATTTTAAGGCAAAAAAACGCTGAATACGATGACTTAGGTTATAGGCTCCATGCACCAAAGGAAATCTTATATTCATCTAGCTATGTAAAAGGTTCAAAGAAAAGTTAAATCAAGCAAACAAAGCACTATTCTTGAGACCCTTACGATAGGAAAGTCCTTGAGAGAGGCAATATTCTTGAGACTCTGATAGTAGGTAAGTCCTTGACAGAGGTTAAAAAAAGATGCTACTCTCTATGTTTTGGGGGTCAGCCCACAAAAAAAATGTGGTTCATAGATCAGTTAAAACTGACAAAGTGGATGTTCTTTATTTGCATGAAATGAAGGTAGCAAGAAATGAAGCCATGAAAGGGGTTTTAAAGGGTTGGAAATTTGTGGATTCAGACTTTGAGGACATATCTAAGGATTTGTTAATTAGATGGAACAAAATGTGAGTGTCAAACTCGAGACTCTTACACTCAAGTATCAGGTTGAAAATGCAATCACTTTGTTGAAATAAGACCTTTCCAATCTTCAACGTGTGTGGCCCACACATAAATAGGAAGGACTTTTGGGAAATTTCGTTCGAGTAGGATACTATTTGGAGAGGGAATGTAATAGTCAAGAAGTTTAAAATTTTATCATGAAATGAGGAGAGGTCTAGGGTACTAATGTTAGGCCAAACCCACCTGCTAATTATTTTATTAATAAGTTAGGTGAAGCTAACCTGTGTGATGTTGAACATACAAGAGTGAGATTTACATTAAAAAATAGCCAATGAAAGGATGAGGGTATTCCAAAGAAAATCGATTGGTTATTTTTATACTTTTTGCATAAGTTAAAAAGATAAAAGACCTCGGTGAGTGTCAATGTCATATCCAAATATTCACCTATCTTCCTTCAAATGGGAGGTGATGACCTAAAGCCCCAAACCCCTTTCAAATTCAATAACACTTGGATTGAGAATGATAATAACAAGAAGGTGGTGTGTCGAGAGTGGGATACTGAGAATACACTCACATCAACGAATATATTTGGCAATTTGCAATTTTTTATTGCCTATAACAGTAGTACAAATAGGTGTTTAAAAATAGATTTCAAGTGTACCTTCATGTTTGAGTTTAATTGTCTATGTACCCCTTTTCAAAAATGGCGTCCACGTACTCGTACCTATCTCTGTACCCAAGTTTCATGGCAACTTAGCAGCAACCTTTTGAGATTTATAGAAACTTAGCAACTATAGAGTCCTGATCAGCTCGGGCTTAAACCAGTCACAGATCATGATTTGCAAATGCATGACTCCCAGGATCATGAACTCAAATTAAGCATCCCATAATTACTTTATAAACATACCCATGCAACTAGGAGTCTATTCTATCAACTATCATGTAATTATTTTATGAGTTGTCTCGTTCATCTAACTATTGGAACATCCACAGAAAGTGATGTACCACCATGACTGCTGTGTATAATTGTATTTCAGCTGTTAATGTTTGAAGCATTAAGTTGTCAATATGCATTGCATTGTTGTTTTTCTTGTCAATATCCTAAATCTTAGACTATTACCATGCAAGTCCCTATGACATCAAATTGGTAGAATCATATTCACATAAACAACTAACAACTCTTCGAACTGACATTGAAAATTTGAAAGGAATAAACACCTAGTAACTTCTCATGAAAACATACAAAACATAGAGACTTCTCAAGAAGAAAAATATAACAGATAGAAGGATGAATGATATTGGGCAACATTCTACTTACAAGAAAAGCTGAAAGCAATATATTTAACAATAGACTATGTTTTGTGCAGACTCATACCTAGAATATTGGAAGGATGGTGTTAAAGGTGAAAGATCATTAGCACGTTGTTGCTCAGAAAGCAGGATACCATTTCCAAAATCATGCACCTCAGCCTTCTCCTCTAAAGAATCCTTGTCCCATCCTTCAATTGGAACTTCATTTTCTTCTATGTCATCTGATCCTCCTACAGAAGTAATAACAATGAAAATTAGCATCATACACAATCAAACAAGATTTTAGTTATTCAGCTGTAAATAAATTTGTTGCTTACCTTCTTTCTTGCCATACACATTTCTGCAGCCTTCACATCTGCAGCCGTCTGAGCAACCAATACCAGCCTAGAATACACATATGAAAAGGTAGTAAGAACAATGCGCAACATTCCTCCCAATTTCACCTCTGCATTAACTTACAAAATGAGATTATTGCACCTGATAACATTCACAGTATTTTTTCAGGCACATTGATTTCTTGTAATTGCATCCTCTTTTGTGCCTTGCTGAAGATGGAGTCTCACCACACTCATCCTGATAAAATACAATGGTGCATAAGTATTTAAAACCTTCAAATGACACTAAAGAGAGAAAACATGAAAACATAAAATCTCCAACCATTTTCTCACCCCATTAGTTGCTGGAGAATCGGCACCATGAACAATATTAGGAGCAAAAGCAAGGGGATTAGGAGATTCTATCTGCTGGTGGGTACCAAGAACCATGTCCTCATATTCAGGTTTATTAAAGCATTCTTGGCACGTGCAAGGTTCAACACAGTATAATCCAGCTACAAAACACTCACAGTATCTGGGAAATGTGCAAGTTAGCATGTTAGTTTAAAACAATATAATGTTAACCAGGGCAAGCATATATTAAAAAGCAAAATCTTTAAGAGCATATTGACTAACCTTGTTTATTGTTTGTTGAAGCAGTATATTTGGTCCATAAAATGATCCAACTTAGTTTCTATAAATTTGCTAAACCTTTGAACTAATTGATGAAGCTCGCATTCTCAATAAAAACAAGAAAAGGGATAGGGAATATATTTCAATTTACAAAAACTTAGAGTTTCAGGCATTTTGATTTTTTACAATTGCAATGCTTGTAGCCATCTTTATCCCCAATTGTGGTAGACTTTCTTCTGGGCATAAATGCAAAAAGTATAGGTAGAGTAAATAACACAACTGAATTCAACAATTTATACACCACAAAAGCATTGGAAATGGTGAGTAAACCATAAAAAACAATTTAGAACTATCTGTTGTTACATCTTATTCTTGGGACTGCTTTGATTGAATTCCTCCCCAGTACTGAATGGAGATTGTTGAGAAATATCTAGAAGTTCCGACCTCTTCTTTCCAATAGGACTCAAGTTTCTCTCTTCAAATTTGAAAGGTAACTGACTTTGCAATGGCTTTATTCCAACAATTACAGATCGAAAACAGGTTGTAGATCTTGTCACTCCAATCTGTGACATTCCAAATGACTTCAACTCTTGATGATCTATTCTATTCTTCTCTACCATTGACACAACCATCCCAGAAGCAATGTTTGAGTTTGATCCTACTGGTATATTTCCTCCTGAGTTTACAATAGGTAGAGAACTTCCTACAAGTTCAGAGGATGCCTCCTTTACACCAGATGAAGGCGACATCCCTTGTGTGCTAGAAGATCCCTTTGCTGATGTTAGCATGTTGACTCCACAATTTAGTGGCATGGGAGTAGCAAGGCTATTTCAATGTAAACCGATGCCAGAGGGAATACCAACTGATATGGGAGTATTTCCATTATTTCGAACATTACTGTCAGATTTATCTGAGGTAAGTTCATTAGTTTTGGACAAGAAAGTGGAGAACCGTACGTTAGATGAAGATTGGGAATTTCTTCCACTCTCTACACCCGTTTCTCTCTTTAAAGGGACAATTTTCATACAGTCAGAAGTCACACCTTTTTCACATGAAACTGATGGTGAAGTATTTGTCTCTGAATCATGAGTTGAATTTACCAAAGCACCTGTCTTAGGCATTTGACTTGTAGACTTCCAGGAACTATTACTCATGGTTTTCCTTTGAGCTTTTGAGGCCTCAAAATCTAGGCAGCGCCTGCGTATGCCTCGTTGGATCTGGTAAGCAAGTGCCAAAAGTTTTATGTGGATGGCCTAAAACATATTGGGAATTTTGAACAACTGCAAACACCTCCGTCTCGAAATGAGCATTCATATCTGGAGATTACTTTGGGGATATGAAATTTTTCAAAGGTAGAGATGATAGGTTTATGGTTTGAATCTAATATTTCCATAGAGCAGCCAAAGGTAGAGTTTACAGGTTTCGCATATAAGAAATGAGGAGAGAGAAAAACAACAAAACTGAAAGTTCCCTAATGAACAAATTTAGTTATAATGAACAATATATTTTGCCATATACCCTGTTTTCATATTTGGGTTTAGGACAATAATGGTTGCTTGTCTTAAACAAAGTAATTTTTTTTAAAGAAACACCAATTTTCTCAATGTCAATACATGAGATATATTCTAATAATCCTTTTATTTTTATAAACTGCTATGGTTATAAATTCTTATTGTTAATTGTGATGCCACAAACCTTAGATAGTTCACTTGGGCAATACCAAAAGCATTTGTTCCATGATCCTAGGTTTACTTTTATGCTCCCATTATAATGCAATTCCTCAACACAAGAAAATTGCAGACTTATTCATGCATAGCAATAATTATTGTTTAATGTCTATTAATCAGTGTCTAATGATATAGATGCAGAGTTATACTTGTTTACTGGTATTCCTTTCTAGTTTTAAACTTCAAACTATCTAAGGTTTGATTCTTTGCCACAAGCTCCTCAAGATTGTGTATAGGAATGTTCATTGAATCTCTCTCTGTCCTAATAGTTTTTAACATCTGAAACATGACATCAGAGAGGAAAAAAAATGCTAAAGATCTAAATCATAACAGACAAAGAAACAAAAAGCCATGAAAAAAAAGAATTAATAAAATTAAAACCAATCTATAAAAGTAAAACCATTCTATAGATTGTTATTATTCCATTATAGTCCAGTCACGGTGGTGCTTCTTGATAAAATGCATACATTAACATTCACTATCTCCTTCCTTGACATGATTTCTCATGGAGATGACTATATTCAAAATACAAATGCAAGATACATTACAACTGCAGAGACAATAACTCAAATAAAAAAATATTTAAGTGCTTATTGACCTACAACTAATATTGCTGGAAAGCCCCATCTAAAATCATAGAATGTGGTTTGAAGCATGATATTTTTACTTAAACTATCCTAATATGCTAGCACTGCAAACAAGGCAATATTCTGGATGCTGAGGCTACACGCAGAAATGTTGAAAAATGCTATGGTAGCTAATGCTATAGCTTGTAGTGTTCTAATCAATGCACTTAAAAAATGGAGAGTTGGAATTGGCATGCATGTTTTCTGGGGAATTTGTTAAAGTCAAAGCTACAAGGTAAAACAGGTTCATTACTCAAGGGGATTTATGTGTGATTCAACTAAAGTTTCTTATGAGTGGAGGCTACTTTTAACACACATTTTTTAGAATGGGTTTGTAATAAATGCCAAGTACTATGCTTATCTGGAAAACTTCTATTGAATTAGTGAAGACCCAAAGTCGTAACAAGGCCAAATCAGCTGGTCTCACAACGAGATTAATATCCCTCACCCCGGCTGAGGAAGAACGACCAAAGAAGAGCATTACTATCAAATCCAGACTACCATTGTCCGTTTACCCTATGCGGTTACTAAATGTACAAAAACTTTATTTGTTGTATTCCATACCAGGTATTTAAGCAATTATTAAAATCTATTACATAAAATCCTAGAGATTGAAGTGGAAACTTCCCTGGAATGAGTGAAGACCCAAAGGCGTAGCAGGGAAAAATCAACTGGTCTCACAGCAAGATTAATGAATGTTGAAGTGGAAACTTCCCTAGAATGAGTGAAAACCCAAAGGCGTAGCATGTTACAATGTTACCTCTACCTCTGCAAACCCTGACCGCTGCAAACCCTCCTCTGTGTAAACACACTTGACCTCTGACCACACCTCTAGCTACCTCCTATGCGTGACCTACAGATGTGGAGGTATATTGTGTCGGCTCCCCTGTGAAATTATTGATTGGGTTCTTTTTTTGTGAAGAAATATTGTGTCCGGACGATTGTGGTTTTATATTTTTTTTCTTTTTTTTGCCCTAGTGTCGGAAATCTGACGACATAGCCCTAGTGTCGGAAATCCTACACCCAAGTGTTGGAAATCCTACGCCCTAGTGTAGGAAATCCTATGCATGAGTGTCAAAAATCCTATGCCCTAGTGTCGAAATAGCCCTAGTGTAGGAATAGCCCTAGTGTAGGAAATCCTACACCCTAGTGTCGAAAATCCTACGCCCTAGTGTCAGAAATTCGACAGCTCTAAAATAATTTAAAAGGCTCAGTAATTTTCATCGTTACTGTCCGACACATCCGTACGATACGTCGGATGTCGTCGGATTTCGGGTTCAAATCCTGTTGTGTCTCTGCCAAACCTCCAAGCCGAAAAAGCAATGCATCAGACCACGGTCTTTCATCTCAAACTCTACTGCAAGGTTGGACTTACATTCTCCAACTAGCCAGCTCTCATCTCTTGTCAAAAAGAGATCATCCACATATAAGACCAGTATAAGAGGCACCTCACCTGTCAAGAAGTACATGTTGTGGTCAGCCTCACTCCGTTGAAATCCCATCTCCCGTAGATAGCTGTCAATCCTTAAGTACCATTCTTGAGGTGCCTACTTGAGCCCGTAAAGAGCTCGATGCAGTATGCATACATGTGTCTCCCTATTCTCCACATCAAACCCCTCTAGTTTCTCAATATACACATCCTCCTCTATCACTCTGTTGAGGAAGGAATTCTTGACGTCTATCTGATGGACACGCCAACCCATCTCAGCTGCTAGTGATATAATGGTACGAATGGAAGAATACCTAGAAACAGGGGTGTAGGTCCCCTCATAATAAACACCCTCCTTCTGTTAAAACCTATTTTCCATGAATATCTCCTTATACTTATCCACGCTTCCGTCTACTGCATGCTTCACCTTGTAGATCCATCTAGATCCCACCACCTTTTTCCCTTGTGGCCTCGGCTCAACCTCCCATACCTGGTTTTTCATAATGGAGTCATACTCCTCAACCATAGCTTCCTGCCACACATCATGTTGTGCAGCCTCCCCGAAGTTGGAAGGTTCATAGTTAATCAAATTTGTCATCAGTGCCATATAACTAAGCCTCTTTGGTGGTACACTCCATCTAAAAGATGTATGTGGAGGATCTAGCTGCCTGTAATCTTGCACCGTGGATCGAAACCACTTAGGAATTGGCCTAGTGTCAACCTTCTCTGGCTTCTGGATATCCGTCTCATGCTACAACTCATCCTTCAAGTCAATGACTGAAGGATCCTGTCCACCTGACTCGTTCTAACCACTAGAAACTGTGTTATGTGTCTGTGTCTGTACCTGTACATCTGGCTCCTCCAACTTGACTCCCGACTCTTGTGCTGGATACTACTCTGCTGGTAAGTCCATATATCTCTACAAGGCCCTGTCCTCATTGAATTGGAAATACCTGCGCACAATGATCCTCCTGCAAGTAAGAATGTAAACTCTATATGCCTTCAAAATCTTGTCGTAACCAACAAGTAACCCCTTCTCTCTAGAAGGGTCTAGCTTCTTCCTATTGTCAGCATGAACATGAAAATAACAAACACTACCAAATATGTGAATGTGACTCACATCTAGCCTAGTTCATGTGAAGACCTCCTCCGGTGTCTTCCTCCCCAAGGCTGTGTGGGGACACATGTTTTGAATGTATACTACAGTCTTGTATGCCTCGACCTAGAAGAATAGTGGTAATCCCTGATCAAATAGCATGGCCTTGGCTTCTCCAACCATAGTCCTGTTCTTTCGCTCTACAAATCCATTCTGTTGTGGGGTATGGGGCACAGTGTGTTCCTTCTTGATTCCCTCAGCGAAACAATACTACATGAACTCATTGGAAGTGTACTCACCCTTGTTGTCTGTCCTCAACACCTGAATCTTCTTTCCTGTTTGGTTCTTCACAAGAGTCTTGAACTCTCAGAACCTCTTAAAGACCTCTGACTTGTCCTTCAGGAAATAGATCTAGGTTTTCCTGGAATACTCATCAATGAAGGTTACACAATAACTATAACCACTAAATGAATGGACACTCACAGGTCTACATACATCCGAATGCACCAAGTCCAAGGGCTCCTTATACTTGTGCTCAATCTATGGGAAAGGCTTCCTGATGTTCTTCCCCAAAGAACAACCCTTGTAGTGGTTATGCTTTTCCTCCTATACCTTAAGGAACTCCAATGACTTCCTGTCTCAAACAATTCACTACTCCATGGTGTAACTGTGCCATCCTCCTATGCCACAACTCACCATGATTTCTGTTGCTGGTGCTGACTAGATCCTTTGCAGGCTCAAAGTGTAATCTATACACTTTCCTGCTCCTTCTGCCAATCACCTGATCCAAGCTCCTATACGACCCCTTGGGCCTGATATACACTATATGGTCATGGAAATTCACTTGATATCCCTTGTCCTCCAGAGTGGAGACTGATATAAGGTTCTTGGTCAGTCCTAAACACATCAGCAAAAATGAGGGGTTTTCTAGACTCCCTCTCAAATGAAACATTTCCAACTCCTCGCGTTTGATACCGCGCATCATCACCAAACTCAACGTGGATCCCTGTTCCACCCTCCTGCAAGTCTTTGAAGAATCTCTTATGTCTAGTCATGTGACTAGATGCTCCACTGTCAATGTACCATATGTTGCACCTTGTGGTGCTTTCCATTCAAGATATCAAACAAAACTCCTCATCGAATTTCATGCTAAACTCATCCACCTCTGCAGATCCAACCATTTGAGTGTTACTCTTCTTCTTCCTGTCCGGGCACTGGGAGGAAAAGTGTCCCTACTTGTGGCAAATAAAACAATTGACCTTTGACATGTCAAGGTTCTTCTTACCATCCTTCTTCCTCTTTTCCTTCCCCTTGCTCTTCCATGTAAGGGTTGGAGCCTCCTCATCCACAATTTGTGGGGAACTGCTGGATGAGCTTGATCCTTGACCCATGCGGGTCTCCTCCTGCACAATGTCATCCCATAGTATCTTCCAATCACAAAGCTTCTCCCTAGCCACAACACCTTTGACAAATGTGTCCCGTGGCTTAGAGAATCCATTGAGGGCTATCCAAACTAGCTTATCCTCCTCATTTTTAGAGCCAACTGCTCCAAGCTCATCCTTGATCTGTGTAAGCCTCGTGAGATAAGGAACCACTCCTTCTTCCTTGGTCATATTGGTGTTATACATCCTCTCTTGCAACACCATCCTCAGGTTCTCGTTCTGGCTCTGGTATATACTTTCCAAAAACTTCCACATATCCAATGCGGTCTTCTTACCAAAAAGGTGAGGGACTATATGGTCCTTCACTCCATCCATGATAATTAGAATGGATATGGAATCAATCTTCTTCCAGGCTATCATATCCGTCGGATCTATGGGTGCAACTTTTGTGGATTCAATGTGCTCCTCAGCATCAATGACGTCCAGGATCCTTGTGATCCTCTCTTTCCATGTAGGAAAGTTCTGAGAACCCTGGAGTCTATCCTCAACTCTCAACTGTTTGGCCATAGTGAAGTGTACCTGTCAAACCCTAGATTTGGAAGTCTAGGTTTGTGTCTTCCTATAGATCTGCCCCTGATCTATCACTGTTGCTGCAAATCTCTCAGCTTTAGCTCACCAGAGCTTTGATACCATGTAAATTGTCCTTTAATATTCAACTAGGGATAATCAGTGTATGCAAAATATCAACTGATAACCACACATGAATATCTTTTATAGTATGCAATGGAATATAAAACTGAGAAATAGATCACTACATCACATCACAATATTGACACGATTATTTTGAGTATGGAAACCCCTGAAAAAGCCCAAGATGGGAAAACTGGTGCAACAGTCATATATAGTTTTATTATGAAAAAATATGGAACTTTTACAATCATTGTGAATTCACCCAAACCTGGTGAATGCAGTACCCGACAGAATCACTGGGCAAATCCTAGCTAAACCTCAACACCCTCCCGTGTGAGTGTATGACCCAGTTATATGAAGCTCGATGATCATGCTGCTCGCTCCTCCGTCTTCTCAACTAAATCCTTTGTCTGAATTTCTCTCCTTGTCTGTATCCTGTCTCTGTCAAAATACAAGTGTGTGTTCTCTCCACCAATTGATCTCTCTTTTATAACTTTAGGTAAAGCAAAAACCCTAATTTCACTTTCACTTTAACTAGTGGTAAAGAAAAAAATCTAATTTCACTTTCACTTTAACTAGTGGTTCAATAAATTTAATTTAGATCACTTTACTTTATTTTCCAAAGTAAACTTAAGAAAAATAAATTAAATACAACTCGTTTCCTAATTTAAGTCTTCTGCATACAAGAACACATGCATGCAGGAAGACCTTCCTTGTTGCTACTAGTTTAACACCTTGTAGGGACCTTAGTATTTAGGTGATAATTTATTATCCTTCTTGGTGTTCTTCAGGGACATCTGTGTGTATGGTTGTAGTATTTAAAACACCCAATCCCCCACATTAAATCTTCATTCACTATGGTGTTGATCTACTTATTGTTTCATTTGATTTTGTGCTAGATTCAGGTTGTCCTTTAAGAGTTGAAGAACTAATTGTTGATGATTCATGTGGTCTTCCATTGCTTGAACCTTAGAGGTGTCTCTTAGTTAAGATGTGATGGATGGTGGATGATAGCCATAAAGTTACATAAATGGGGTCATTTTTGTTGTTGTATGGAAGGAATTATTATACCACCATTCTGCCAAGGATAACCACTTGACACATTGTGTTTGTTTATCGGTTGAAAAACATTGAAGATACCCTTCCAAACATTTGTTTATGATCTCTATTTTTCCATTAGATTGAGGATGATAAGATGAGCTATGATCCAGTTGAGTACCCAAGTAAGAAAATTATTCGGTCCAAAAATTGCCAGTGAAAATGGGATCCCTGTCACTTAGTATAATCTTTGGAGTACCATGTAGTTTTTGGAATGTCTCCATAAAAGCATTGGTGACCATGATTTATTTGAAGGGGTGAGATAATGCACAGTAGTGTGCATATTTAGTAAGTCTATCAACAACCACCATGATGACACTCTTTCCTTAAGACTTTGGTAAACCTGTGATAAAATCCATCAAGAAATATGTCCACCTTTAAATTGGAATGTAAAGGGTAGTAGGAGACCTGGGGTCTTAATTGTTTCCACTTTATTTTGTTCGCAAACCAAACATTTTATCACAAATTGTTTAACATCATTTTTAAAACCATCCCCAAAAAATTCTTTCTTTACCCTGTGGTAGGTTTTTAAGAAACCTGAGTGCCCTCCTATTGGTGAGGAGTGGAATTCAAAAATTACCTTTTACTTGAGTTGGTCACCCTTACCAAGATATAAGCAATCATTGTACCATAGCAAGTCATTTTTCCACCTAAATGTATTAGAAGCACTAGGATCCTACTGCAGCTTTTGAATGAATGTCCATATTTCTTCGTCATTTTTCCATTCATCCCTTGCTTCGGTTATCCAATCTGGTTCGATTATCAAGATAGAATAGAGTAATTCTTCAACCTTCGCATCTTTCCTAGAGATTGCATATGCGACAACATTTTTCTTCCCCTTTTTGTACGTGATCTCAAATTCATATCCCAACATCTTTGTCACCCATTTTTGTTGCTCTTCTAAAGATAGCCTTTGTTCCAAGAATTATTTTTCAAGGATATCATGATCTTTTTTAACCTTGAAATGTCTCCCTATAAGGTAGGAGCGCCATTTCTTCAAGGTATGTAGTATTTCCAACATTTCCTTCTCATAAATGGGCATTTTAAACTTCTTTCCCTTGATTGGATTACTTGTGAAGGAAAGAGGGTGTCCTTCTTGCATTAGTACAACTCCAATTCCATTTCTTGAAGCATCACATTCCACAATAAATTTTTTTGCGAAGTCAGGTGTCACCAAAACAAGAGCTTTACACATTGCCTCTTTGAGTTGCCTCTAGAGTCCAAGAAAATGCATATTTCTTCAGTAATGTTGTTAGAGGAGTTGCTATTATTCCATAGTTTCGAACAAACTTGCGGTAGTACCCTGTCATACCTAAGAATCCTCAAAGGTTTTTTAGGGTTTTGGGAATCGACCAGTCCATTATGGATTTAATTTTGTTATAGTATACATTGAAACCTTAATGAGATACAATATGACCCAAATAATCTACCTCATTTATCCCAAAGAAACATTTTGAGGGTTTTGCATACAGTTCTTTCTCCTTTAGTAGTTGTAGTACCCTGTCAACATGTTGAACATGTTCTTCCAAAGAGTGTCTGTAGATTAGTATATCATCAAAGAATAACAGTACAAATTTTCCAAAGAAAGGTTTGAAAATAGAATTCATCAAACTTTGAAATGTGGAAGGCTTATTTATGAGACCAAATGGCATGACCAAAAATTAAGAGTGACCTTCATGAGTTTTGAATATTGTTTTAGGGATGTCTTCATCCTTCATTCGAATCTGATGATAACCAGAATGAATATCCAACTTTGTGAAGACAACTGATCCATGTAATCCGTCTAACAATTCATCAATGACAAGAGTGGGAAACTTATCTTTAATGGTGATATTATTGAGCTCTCTATAATCATGACACATATGCCATGATCCATATGGATTGGGTACCATTATCACTTGTGCAGAGTAAGAACTTTGGATAGGCGTAATTATGCTAACCTCTAACATTTCAGCAACCATACACTCAATTTTACTCTTCTGGCTATAGGGATATCGGTAAGGTCTAATGTTAGGAGGAAAACTACCTGGAATTAGGTGGATAGCATGATCAAAGTATTGAATAAGTGGAATACCTTTGGGAATATCTTCAAATACCTTGGAATTCTTATTAATGACCCTTTGGAGATATGGGGAGATAGGGAACTTTGAGTTTTGAAAATCTAATGAGCCACAATTGTGGAACTACACCTTGATTTCCCCTTTTCAACAAATTTTTCGTAGCATTAGAGCTTATAACCTTGCTTGGTTTTCCTGGGATACCATTTAACTCATATTATTTTCCTTCCCATTAAAATTTCATGAAAAGTTCTTGAAAAATAAAAGCCATTGTTCCCAATGATTGTAACCATTGGACACCTAAGACAACATCAACACCACCCATTGGGATATAAATCATTGGACTACTCAATACATATTCCCCCAAAGCAAGATTGATATTATGGATTTTCCCTGAGAAATTTATAGCTCCTCCATATGCATTCATCACTTAAAACTCTGGTGTTGGATATACAAAGCAATTAAGAACTTTGGATAATTTACAATGAATTAAATTATGAGTACTACCAAAATCAATCAACGTTGTTGCCTTCTTCTTTTTGATGTATCCTTCGATCTTGAGAGTTTGAGGAGTTCTAATTCCGTCCAATGCATGAAAATATATGGGGGTGGTAATTTCTTCTGAATTAGCCTCTTCTATTTCTTCTAAAGTATGCTCTTCTTGAGATTCTTCCTCTTCTTTTGGTTCTTCCTCTTCACAATATATGAAAAATAATTTCTTCTCACCACACTTATGTCCCTTACTATACCTACTGTCACAATTAAAGCATAATCCTTTTTCTGTTCTTTCATCTAGTTGTTGTGGTGTCAACCTTTGTGGTGGTTTAAAATAAGGAACATTACTTTCCCTGTATGTGTCGGGTAAGGCCTTTCTAGTATTCATTGTCATATTTTACGTTCAACCTTCCTTTCCATCATGAAATGCTTCTCTAGGGATGATGGTTCAAAGAGACACACCTCACATTGAATGTTATCGTTCAAGGTTCTAATAAAGATATCTAACAAATTATCTTCTGAAATATTCTTCACTTTGAGACTTAGCTGCTAAAATTGCTTGAGGTGCTCTGTAATTGGACCTTCTCGTTGATAAATAAGGTGCTTCTATTCATATCCCCATAATGTGCGAACAATTACTCTGTGAGTATATACCAAGATATAATAGATTCATTTTTATGATCACAAAGCCATTGGTACCATACAAATTGATTAGGTTCTAAATATAAGGATGCAATAGTTACCTTTGCAAAGTGGCACCTGGTGTAGATCAAAGCATTGCTCCATCTAAAAAATCCACGTGATTGGATCCTTTATATTAAAATTTTTCTTGTCAATCTTGGGGATAAAGTAGTTCCTTGGACCTGAATTGAACCCATGATGTTGTAGTGACTAATCAACTTTTGAGGACTCCAACCTCCTACTCTCCAATTGTTTTTCAATTTTCTTCAGACATGACTGGAATAAGTCCTCCTTTTCCTTCTTATCCTCTTCTTGAGTAGATACATGAGGAATAAAATTATGTTTTATATCCTTCATCAATTCCTTCAAGTCTTGAATACCTTATTTTATGGCCATCCCTTTGAGATCCTCTTTACTAACCATCCTTTTGAGATCCTCTTTACTATCCATCCCTTTGAGATCCTCTTTACAAGCCATCTTATTTTCCAATTTAACTAAGTCATCCATTTTCATATTTCCTTCAATCATATCTTCCAACTTGGACACTCTAAAAGATATGTCTTCCATTTCATTGTATGTTGGGGATGGATCCTTTGGGGGTATGTGTGGAGTGTGATTCTTTCTGCTTCCTTTTGGTGGATTTTGAACAATAAATATATATCACACCCTAGGGTTTAAAACAAGTAGATCCTTCTACTCAAAGATATTCAAATGAAAAATGTAGTACCTTTTTCAACCCTGATTAGAAGATTGTTTTATGGATGACTTGTAATTGAAGTAGAATTTGAATTCGTCTCCTCTAGGTCTAAAAATTCGTCATGTGCTACCCTGATGTGTCATATTTCTAATGCCATAGGTATGAACTAATTTGTATGTGACAAAACAAATTATTGGAAATATCCTAAATCTTCTTATTTCTGTCCTATCCAGAAGAGTGAACTTGTATGGTATGCCATGTGTCCAATAATTTGTTTCTTTTGCTGAAAATTCTACCATAGATACCTTGGTCCATATTATTTCAGATGCAACTAGTATCACTCAATTTTTATTTTTGTATTCCTTATATATGACCTTTTTCCCTAGAACACCTGTTTTAGACTAGGTTTTGGACTAGTAAAAAACCCTAGGTTCCTCCGCAATTATCTCTGAAAATGCAATCAATTAGGATTTGAATTTTGGATTGGATATAGTTTGAATTGTTTTAGAAGTGGTTTTTTAACCTTGATCTTTGAATACTTGTAAAAACGAAGTTTTAACAAAAATTCCAATATGACTCATTTTGCAGAAGCCATTCTCGAGGAAAGAGCTCTGATAGAAAATGTTATGCAACCAAGTCCCCAAACTAGCATAAAAAGAGTAGACATAGAGAAGAAGAGAGTGATCCACGCCTTAACAATGAAGAACATATATACTTAGAAATCCTCTTCGAGGGAGGAACCTCCTTACACAATGTACTGAGTACACAAGACAAGATACAATGATGACTAAAATGGGAATATCTCTTTCCTGTATATAGGAGACAATGGTCTACAAAAACAACTAATAGAACCACTAATAGACCCAATCCGATATAAATAATATGTAATGCACCAAAATATAGGGGGTAATACACCACACTATATGGGGTAATGTGCCATCATTATGGGATTAACAAAAGTTATGTAGTTTGACAATAGACTCATAAAGAGTTCAAAGTGGGAGACCATGGACACTTGAAAGTGAAACCAAGGAAGAGATCCTTAAAGTTGGGAAATTACTCCAAAATTTCATTAAAATTTTGTGGGCCATTTGAAGAGCTAGTAAGGATCGGGCCAATGGCCTACCAACTTGCACTACCACCCAGCATAAAAGTTCATAATGTTTTTCATGTATCTTTATTAAAAAAGTATGTTCATGATGCTTCTCATGTTATTGGTTGGAATGTGATCCAGGTAGAACCAGAGGGAGATTTCTATGAGGGACCTTCATATATTATTTATAGGAAAGAGATATTGCTTCAAAACATATCCATTTCTAGTTAAAAGTGTAATTGGAGCACTATAGCCCCAAGGAGGGAACTTAGGAGATGGAGGATTCCATGAGAGAGGCATATCCATTTCTGTTTTAGATCTAAGATAAGATTTAGATTGAACACCGAGGATGGTTTTAAGTTCTAATATCAGGGGGGATTGTAATGTACCCCATGTTTTTAATTTAATTTGACTAAAGTAAAAATTTGTATTTGAAGACTAAGTGAAAATAATTTTATTATTTATTTTGAAATTTAGCAAGATAGTAACTTGCAATTTATCCTCATGAGAAGGTAGATGTAAAATCGAATCTTGAACACTATTAAGAAGATGTTGGATAGTTGGAACAAACTAGTTAGAAATTGATATAACATGACCCCATAGGTGGGGAACATAGACCTATTTCTCAAGAGATGAGGATGACAAATGTATAGAAACAATTTTGAGGGACCATTTCCCTAAAATCTAGGAGGGGCTCCAAGTCCAACCAATTCCCAAGGGGGGAACGTTGGGCCTTAAGTAAGACCAAGGTAAAAAATTATTTATATGTATATGTGTGAGGGTAGGACATTGCCTAGCATGTAAGAGGAGCTTGTTGTGTGAGCACCTTTGATGTGTTAGGCATTTGTCTTGAGTTGTGAGCTTTGTTGAGTTAAGCAAGATCTAGTTCTAGTTGAGTGGAAAAATATTTTGTCTTGAAAGAGAGTCATTGCATTTGAGAGAAGGGTGTTATCCCATGTGGTATCATGATTTATGCTAGGGGTGATTGTTAATCAAGAGGATTGATTGTTCAATAATCAATCGTTGGCTGGAACGTGGTTGTTCCAACTATATTTTTTCCACCATAGTTGCAGTCCATATACGTATTAAAAATATGTTTACTCTCTATCATCTTAATTATTTTATGGTAGCTAATGTATTCCTAGTTTTGTATATTTTCTCCCGTTTCATTGTTTCATTTAGTTAGCCATAGACTATAAATTTCCTATATTAATGGTAGATTGAATCTTTTGCTTATCTCTTAAATTGTCACTGCAATCTAATTAGTGTAAAATAGTGAGAATGGACTATTTTACTATTGCGTTTACCACTATTAAATTCATATAAATCTATGAGTTATTATCTTAAATGCATGAGGAAAGTGTATTTATTTTGTATTTTTTAAATTACAAATTTTTCTGTGCTTTTATTTATTTCATATTTTCTTATTCTATTTTGATTTAAACTGCAATAAATAACCATAGGCTTAAATAAGTACACAATTATATATATATAATTGTCTACTTGTAGTCATATACGTTAAAATATCATACTTTATAAATAGAACAAATGTACAACAAAAATAACATTGAGGATCTCATCTTGGTCAAATTGACCCTTTCCATAACCAATTCCTTCTACTACTCTATAACCATAATAAAAATCCCCTCTTTTTTAAAGGAAAAACAAGAAACTAAGTATTGAGTTCCATACCAAACTATTAATCAAATCGCACAAGCTTGCTGAGCATTTTGGCATGAAAATATAAGTAAATATATAACTACATGGTCTATGAGAACAAAATAGAAAACCTATACCAAGATTTACTCATTCCCTAAGGCCTCATCCTACCAAACATAAATCATTGATAAGCATTGATCCAGGAGGATCTCCAAGATCGATCAAAATAAAATCATTCAAAATGCAAATAGAAGCTTAGAGAAGTGTAGAGCTTGATGAGAGATTTATGATGATGTTCGTTTCGTGAGAAACGACCTTCAGATGAGAAAGTTATTGAGTTCTGAATTTACGAAAAAATATGTAAAAGTGGCAGAAAATGGGGTCCACATGGCACACCCACATGGTTCCATGTGGCATGTATAGTCATCAAGGTGGTGACATGGAAACTACATGGCATGTATGTCAGCAGGGTGGTGACATGATAACCACATGGCAGATATGTGACATACATGTGGCGTCCAGGTGGACCAATCGAAGGTCACCACATGATAACCATGTGGCAGATATGTGACATACATGTGGCATCCATGTGGATCAATCAAAGGTCTCCACGTGGCGATTTGATTGGCACGTTACATATTTGCTTACCGAAAAAATGTGGTAGTCAAGGGATTCAAACCGCCAACCTATCCTCTGCCAAATTCTCCACTCTATCCACCTAGCCATGATCTCCCCATTTGGTTCTTAACCATATAAGATCCCACTGCTATTTAAAGTTTCTTTGTTTGAAGTTTGGAAAAAGGAGCAGGCCGAGGGCTTAGCCCTCGACCCCATGTGTTTATTTTAAACCATATTATCACCACAATGTACTGTACATCAATCCATAAGACCAATGGTTCAACCATCCAATGTGCCACCACATAACCCATATCCATAATAATAATCATTACCATACAAAAGGGTTGGAAGCGAGGCCCATAGGTTTAACCCTGGGACCTCTGCTTCCCCATGTCCATACTTTACCAATGGGCTATGACCCAACCCTTGATTAAGGATCGAGATAATTTATTTTTAAGTTTTGTTGAAATTTGGGATCCTGAAAAGAGGTGTGTGGCCATGCATTTGGGCATCCCAAAACATTATAAAAATGCCCGTTCAGAGCCATGAAATGGACAACGCACCCAAGGTGAGAGAAGGTATAATAGGTACAATTTTGTACCATCCGTACAATTGCAACTAAATGTTTTCTTGATTTGTGTGTTAGAGAAGGTCTTAGGAAAAGGGGTAGAGTTTAAACTCATTTTTCTCATAATTTCGAGAGGAACGTGGTGGTGTAGTATGTTTTTGTGTTTGATTGTTAGAACTCGAAAGTTTTTCCAGAACTCATGTATGTAAGCTTTTTGAAGACTTAATAAGATAGTCCTTCACATTGGAAATGGCTCAGAGACATAGCCCAAGAGGGGTGAACTCCCTTGTCATATGCTGTCTGCAATTTTATGGTTTGCATACTTGTTTATTTGCTTATGGGGTTTGATTAAGCATTTAAAATTGTATTTTAAAAAGTATTTTATGAAGTTAAGCATTCAAATTTCTTATGGAATTTGAATGGTTTAAAAGATCCTGAAAATTTCAGATCAAGTTCGGTATCAGAGCAGCTTAACTATTGCATTGTGAGTTTGTGAATGTTAAAAAGATCAAGGCTTCAATGTGGTGAAGGAGAACTTGAGGAATTTGATCCAGAAATTCGTTCAAGAAGAGGTAGAATGGATTCACCAAAAGGAGAATATGGGGCTTCTTCAATCCCATTTGAAGGAGAATTTCTTAAGGCTTTTATGAGGACGCAAACAAAGGTGGATGAGTTTTATCAAGATCAAAAGAAGGGTGAACAAGGTGGACCATCTCATATTGAAGGTAAAGGAGAAGAGGTGGTGAGGACCCTCCTAAAACTACATCGTCTTCACCATATTTTCTTGATGGTTATTTACAATCTCCATTTGAAAAGAAAAATAAATATGATGAAAAAATTGATTTCAATATGCCTCAATTAAAGCTTGATATTAAGTTTGAATTACCCATTTAAAATGGAGAACTTAATGATGGAAAATTGGATAATTGCATCCGTAAAACATAAATTTATTGTAGGATTCAAAAATTCAAATTGAAGATAACATCAAAATTCATTTGGATTCTCTCCGAATCGGAGGGACCTCTCTCATATGGTGGGGGAGTATATATCAAAATTATCTTGTGACAAAATGTAGAATTATATCCTCTTGGTATGAGTTTACTTCAGCATTAAAATAGTAGTTCTATCTGTTGGGGTGTATGCAACAAGCTATGATGGACTGGCATAATTTGAGCCAAGGTAAAGGACAAAGTGTGCATGAATACACATAAGAATTCAGAAAAGTATATTTGGTACTTGGTATACCTCTCTACACTCTAGATAGTCTTCTCAAGTATATAGGAGGATTACATAGTTATTTACATCATATGATACTTATGTTTAATTCGACTAACCTTGATGGGGTATGTGTTCAAGCGACTCATATGGAGTCAAAGGGGAAGAATAAAAAAGAAATTTTTTCCAAGAAACCTTTTAAACCATATGGAAACAAGTTCAAAGGTAAAGGGAAAGGTAAGCATACAACTACAGTAAAGGAAGAAGGAGAAAAACCTATGTGCACACATTGCCAAAAAATGGGTCATGATGCATCCAAATGTTGGAAACTTCACCCGAAACTCAAGCCTGAGAAGTTTTAGAATAAGGAATACAAGAATACCATTGCATCAACAATCCAACATGATTTCGGATATGAATCTAGGGATGAAACTAAGATTGTTTCTACAAGCATTCAAGGTAAAAATCCTTCTACTTCTATTTCAAAGCATGATCATGTTGTTAATGAAAGAAAGAGAAGTGATCAATTTCGTATTAGGGTAATCTCTAAACATACAAATATTGATACTCTTTTTGATAGAAGATCACAAGAAAACCTTATTTCAGAAGAGATACTTAAAAAAAATCGTTTGGAAACTAAGTTACACCCTAATCCATATCCACTTGGATGGGTATGTGATAATGCACGGTTGCAAGTAACAAAACAATGTAGAAATAGATTTGTTATTACTTCTAGATTTTTTGATGACATTGATTTGTATGTGGTCCCGTTGGATATCTGTGGTATTTTTTTGGGTGGTCCTTATCTTTATTTTAGGAAGCATATCTTTTGCAGGGAAGATAACATGTATCAGCTGACCAACGATGGTGTTAAATACATTGTTCGTGCACATTGCATGAAAACTGATCTTTCTTTGGTATCTGCAAGTCATATGAAGAGGCCAGTGAATGCTAGTAATAATTTTGTTCTTATGATAATTAAAGCAAAATATGTTGGTCCAAATGAATATTTTAAGGGATGCGATCCAAAACTTAAAAATGACTTGACTAAACTTGTATTTGATTATGATACTTTATTTCAAGAACCTAAAGGATTACCTCCTAAAAGATAAATTCAACATGAAATTCACTTACACTAGTATGCACCTCTTCCTAACATTGGCATGTACATGTATTCATTAATTGAAAATGCAGAGATAAAGAAGCAAGTTCAGGAATTGCTTGGAAGAGGGGACATTTAGCCAAGTTCCTTGCTATGTGGTTCATCGATTTTTTTGGTGCCAAGGAAGGATGGGACATGGTGCATGTGTGTGGATTACATGGCACTAAACAAAATCACAATTAAGAACAAGTATCCTCTTCCCCGAATTGGTGATCTATTGGATCAAATCAAGAATGCATCTTTCTTCACTAAGTTAGACTTGTGAAGCAACGATCATCAAATTTGAATCCATGACAATGATATATGGAATACTACTTTCAAAACTAAGAAAGGATTGTATGAATGGATGGTAATACCCTTCGGGCTTTGTAACGCACCCTCAACATTTTTTAGGGTGATCAATGATGTTTTTAGGCCCTTTATTGATGAGTTCGTCATAGTTTACTTAGATGATATTTTGATTTTTAGTCGCACTTGGGAAGAACATGTCAAGCATGTAAAACAAGTTTTGGATGTACTTGTAAGGGATAAATTGTACTTGAAGATGTCCAAATGTGAGTTTGGGAATACATCTTTAGTATATTTGGGTTACATTGTAGAGGGTGGGGAGCTTAGAATTGATCCCTCTAAAGTGGAGGTCATTGTGAATTGTACTAAGCCAAATAATGTAATGGATGTAAGAAGTTTCTTGGAAGCGATCCAATACTGGAGGAAGTTCATTGCGAGATTCTCCATTAAATTCTTTGAAAAGTGTGAACAAAGTCTTTCAGTGGGAAGGAAAAGAACATAAATACTTCAACAAACTGAAAGAAAAGATCAACACAACTCCAATACTTGCACTAACGGATCTGCACCTACCATTTCAGATAGAGATTGATGCTAGTGGTTATGCCATGGGGGAAATCTTAATGCAACATAAAAAAACCAATATGTTGTCACTCTGAAACCTTCTCTAAAGAAAAAATTAACTATCCTACCTATGATAAAGAATTGTATGCATCAATACAAAGTGTGAAGAAGTGGAAACATTACCTAACGGGTAAAGAAACAATTATACATATTGATCATCAACCACTACAATATATTTTATCACAAACTAAGATACAACAATACAGGTATTTAAGGTGGATGGGTTTTCTACAACAATTTCATTTGGTTATTAAGTACAAGAAAGGGATTTAGAACAAAGTTGCAGATTTGTTATCCATACCTCCAACAAATGCTTCTAGTGTCATTCAACAAAGTCCTTTGGTACATTCAAGTTATGTTGAACAATATAATAAGGATGAAGACTTTAAAGAAGTATATGAATCACTAATGCATGGATCTCAAAATGAAGAATTGGATTATCATATTCATGATAATTTGTTGTATCATCTTGGAAAAATATGTATTCCACAAAGTGAAAGAGTGCATGTAATAAGAGAAGCTCACACTTCTCTCATTTCAAGGCATTTTAGTGTTGGGAAAACTGTAGCAGAATTACAAAAGTTTTGTTATTGGCCTCAGATGAATGCTATTGTGTCCAAGTATGTAAAAGGACGTGTTATGTGTGCAACAAGTAAGCCAAGTAATAAAAATTTAAGATTGTAGACGACACTTCCTGTTCCTTCTCGTTCATGGGAAAGTGTGTCAATGGACTTTGTAGGAGGGTTACCAATGTCTAGAAAAAGAAATTATTACTTATATGTTGTTTTGGATAGGTTCAGAAAAAGGTGCATTCTAATTCCTTGTAAGAAGTAGGTCACAACTAAGTTGACTACTAATTTGTTCTTTCAACATGTATGGGTTCATTTTGGGTTACCTACTTCTATTATATCTTATCGAGATTAATTTTTTCTTGGGAAATTTTGGTCATCTCTATGGGAACTTATGGACACAAAGTTGAATAAAAGCACAACATTCCATCCACAAACCGTCGGACAAACTGAAGTGGTCAATCAAACCATAGTAAATATTCTTCGAGGATGTTGTGTCAAGCATCCTAATCTTGGGGATGAGTAGTTTCATTATGTTCAACATGTCTACAACAGAGCCATACACTCTTCAATACAAAGGTCTCCATTCGAGACATGTTTTGGATATTTTCCAAAGTCTCCGATAGATTTTGTTTACGGAAAAGATTGAGTGGGGTATGGTCAAGTTGATGTATATAAAGCTTTGAAGTTTATTCAGCAGATCCAGTTGATTTATCAAACATTACAAGAACAATTAGAGTCAAGTCAGACCGTGTATAAAGAAAGACATGAGAAGCATCGAGTGAATCATCACTTTCAAGTAGGTGATCAAGTTTGGCTTCATATCAGCAAGGACCACCTCCAAGGTTAAGGTAGAAAGTTGAAACTAATAAGGTATGACCCTTTCACAATTTTGGATCAAGTTGGTAACAATGCTTTCCGGTTATATTTTCCTCCTTATATGCAAATGTATTCTATTGTTAATGTGGAAAACTTAAAATTGTGTGAGCCTCCTATGATTGTGGACCAATATGTATAGGTTCAAGTACCTTACGTTGATGAGTTTTCTCTTGACTACCTAAATGAACTTCAGGAAGATGTCATACTTGATAGGAAGATTAGATCTTCAAGAAGTGGTTATGTGGAATATCTTTGTGTGGGGATTAAAGGAATGCATCCAAGTAAGGCACGATGGTTAGAGACTAGAAGATTGAGGGAACCGTACCCTCACTTATTTTATGAATAATTCCATGCTTTTGGTGGCTCAAAATATTCCTAGTGGGAGGGTTTGATCAAGGAGGATCTCCAATATCGATTAAAATAAAATATTTAAACCGAAAACATAATCTTACAGTAGTGTATAGATCGATAAGATATTTCCGGTGATGTTTGTTTCATGAAAAACTTATTGGGTTTTGAATTTACGGAAAATAGGTAAAAGTGGCAAAAACGGGGGCCAGGTGGAACACCCACAGGATGCCACGTGGCATGTACAGTCAACAGGGTGGTGACATGGAAACTACATAGCATGTACATTCAGTATGTTGTGACATGGAAACCACATGGCATATACGCGACATGCATGTAGGCCAATCAAAGGTCTCCATTTGGTAATTCGATTGGCGACATTAGAAATTTGTTTAGCAAGAAAATGTGGTAGTCAAGGGATTCAAACCCCCAACCTATCCTTCACCAAAGTCTCCACTCTATTTGCTTAGCCATGGTCTCCGCATTTTGTTCTTAACCATATAAGATTCCACTGCTATTCAAAGTTTATTTGTTTGAAATTTGGAAAAAGAGGCAGGATGAGGGCTTAGCCCTAGACCCCATGTGTTAGGTTTAAACCATATTATCACCACAATGTACTACATATCAAGCCATGAGACTAATGGTTCAACCATACAACATGCCACCACATAACCCATATCCATATTAATACTCATTACCATACAAAATGGGTGGAAGCAAGGCCCATAGGTTTGACCCACAGACCTCTGATTCCCCATGTCCATGCTTTACCAATGAGATACAGTCCAATCCTTGGTTATGGATTGGGATAATTTATTTTTAATTTTTGTTGATATTTGGGAGCCCAAAAAGAGGCACGTGGCCATGCATTCGGGCCTCCCAAAACACTATAAAAGCCCCTGTTTAGAGCCACAAAACGAAGAGCACACCCAGCTTTGGCACAATTACTAAGGCAGGAGAAGGTACAACAATCACAGTTCCGTACCATCCATATAAACACAATTGAAGGTTTTCTTGATTTGCGTGCCAGAGGAGGTCTCATGCAAAGGGGGTTGAGTTTATACTCTTTTTTCTCAAAATTTCGAGAGGAACCCAGTGGTGCAGTCTATTTCTCTATTTCACTGAGAGAGCCAAGGATTTTTTCCAGAACTCATGTATGTAAGATTTTTGAAGACTTAATAAAATCGACCTTCTCATTGGAAGTGGCCCAGAGACGTAGCCTAAGAGGGGTGAACTCCATTATCATTTCCTGTCTGCAATTTTATGGTTTGCATACTTGTTTATTTGCTTATGTGGTTTTATTAGTCATTTAAAGTTGTCTTTTAAAAAGTCTTTTTATGAAGTTAAGCATTCAAATTTCATATGCAATTTTAATGGTTAAAAAGATCCTGAAAATTTCAGATCAATCACATAGATCAACATGTATTATTCAACATAAAATACATTAATCAAATCCAAGGTTTGAAATCCTGTGGGTTCACATTAAACTAAGCGAGATCAGGTATGAGGAGACCCTATTTCCGAGATCTATGGACACCCACATGCATTAACAAAATAAACATAACCTTTCATACATGAGAAATTTCAAGTGAAAATTGTTAATAGAAGTCATTTCCAAATGTATATAAAATGAGAATTAAATTCATAACATGAGGCCATATATACGAATTAGTTATACTGATATTTATTATAGTCCCAAAGATAACAAACTTGCACATGGAGAGAAAATACTAAGGAAAATAAAAGTATAACATAACAAGTTACCCCAAAACCCTAACTCGTATTTCTAAGTTAGAATGATAGAAACGAAGTCTCTACGTAAGAAGGCCAACTATTTGAACAAACTCTTATATGAAAGCAATGAGCCTGACTAAACCAATGACATAGAGGTAGACTAGAGTGAGGAGGCTTTGGGACTCATTCCAAATACAACTTAATGCTTAGACCAAGTCTGGTATAAGTACTCAATGCATCATCAATAATTCATACCAAATAATGTCGGGAGGGAACCTGAAGTACCTGTATTAGAGAATCACTTGAAAACCATCAATTGAGCTTGGGAGTTGTCGAATATGATTGCATGCATCATATTGAGAATTAGTAGGATCATAAAAAATAAATGTCAAATAACATCGAAAGGATTGAAGCATGCAAACATGAACATTACTCAACACTTCTCGAATGTCCATGAGGAAGGAAAGACCAAAAGGTCCATCAGATGATTCACTATGTCAATACCTTCCATGCGCATAAACCCTAATTATCTTCAAAGCAGTGTGATAAACCATAATATATAACAAGAAAAGAACTAGTAAATGAAATCTAAAGCACCTATTTATGCATTTTCCCAAGGATGAACCAAACTGAACAAAGGAGTTGAGGAAGGTTGGTTATGCCGCCTGATGGATTCCCTTGTAATAGGAAGGGACCCATCATTAGAAAAATACGGTCCATGTCATTAACTCAACATTTAGGCTCTAATGAAAACACAAAGCATGCATTCAAGGATCAAACATATTAAGAAGCACACATTAACATTTGGAATAGTACATAAACTCAGTTATGGTATTCATGAAGCCTTACCTCTAGATCTAATACATAGAAGAAACTAAATCAAAAAGTCGGTCAACATGCCTCTTCTTCCAAGGCAAGAACTAGTTTGAAGGAGGGCTGAAAACCATAACCAGACTCAAAGCTTGGAAAGAATACCAACAATGGTGACAAAGAATCCAGAATAGAGTGAAAAATTCTAAGAACATTCCCCCATAAGAGATCACTATGGATAAACTTTTCTAGGAAACATAATGGCCCATTAAACCCATGGTACAGATGGCAGATGCATCAATGAAACATAGACCTACCTACAAGGATGAACAATATCGAGGAGGATACCAATTGTCACATTTCCACAAAGTTGAAGCAGTGAGAGGACCTCCATGTCAAAGAACATCATAGAAGTAACCTATGTGTTTGAGGGTATGAAGCCATCCTATACATAACTCATGAGCGATATCTCTTGGGATCTCCACCAAATTAGTGATCGAGATACACTATGGGTTGAGGTGGTACATTGAATAGACTCATTGTAATAACAATGTTAAGTGCATTAAATGTATACATTGGTCCCAACGAGACTTAGCCTTCGGTCACCATTGAATCAAACATAAATTGCGCATGTGGAAGGCCATAGGTCCTTCCCATGCATCGTGCAACCAAACCCCATGGGAGTCAAAGGGTGAGGGTTTCATCTAACACTACATAGGGTAATTCAAACAAAGACAATAACTCACATTGTATGCCAAAGTTACACTTAAATTTTAGCGATAGGGTTAAATGTAAGAACTTGTAGGTTAAAA
>LPNX010630993.1:333413-359409 GCA_001517045.1 Pseudotsuga menziesii
TAAAGACTAGTAAAAAATTGAATTGATTGTTAAGTAACCTCATGTGCACTTCACCATTAATAATAATATTGAGTAGAATATATACTATGCCATGAGTTTCAACCACAGTAGACCCTATAGAAGCCAAAATTTGACATTTGTAACCAAGTACCTAATGGCATGATTGTACAATCCTAAACAAACTGTAATACATTTCAAACAACAATTAATAAGAAAGCCTCATCGCTGAGAAAAGTAGTGAGGGATTCTTTGTAAAACATGTGCATGTATAGTTAACATAAAGAGTGATGAACATGTATACAATGATTGCAAGTATCTTTGTGGTTAAGAAGCGACGATGGATGGGCCACTACAAAGTATAAAAATAATTATTTTAATTTTAACAAATCTAGGTATGCTACATTGATAATGGTTGGGCGTTCAAACCAAGGGACTTATTCCCTAAATGATGCTAGTTAGGCTCAATGGCCATGGAAGAGTCCTCCAACCTATGTAGTGTATCTTTTGGCTTTGACTAAGGCTATGAGTGTGGTTAGGAGGTATTATGTACACCAAATATTGGCCTCAAATACTTTATAATAGTTGCGGGATGAAAAAAAATTGAATTAGGGCATGACTGCGTACTCTCATGCTTGACACACATGGATGAGGCATCCAACCACCACTCATAACCTTTGTAGGATATATTTCATCTATATGTAGGAACATGAGCACTATCAAGAGGCAATGTGCATCGCATAGTCACTGCCATGACAATGTTAGGGGGATGAACTCAAGGGCCTTAGGCCTTTAATGACGCCTCAAGTAACCACATGTGAACACCATAGGGGATATTTGGCCTCTAATTAAAATTACATAAGAACTAGTACGATGTATTACACATGATGGACAAGTATCAATGCCTTTTTAATATTGGAAGATGAGATCAAGGAACTTGGGTCTTGAATGATGCCTCTTAGGCTTTATGGCAATGGAATATATTTCCAACCACCACTCATAACTTATGTAGTGGATCCTTGGACTTTGCATAAAACTACGAGTGTGGTTACTAAGGAGGTATTGCACACTACAAATTGGCCTTAGAGCCTTCACAATAGTCACATATGAAAATGGTTGACTTAGAACTTAAACGATTCCTCCCATGATTGGCACACATGAATGTAGCATACAATCACCACTCATGACATTTGGAGGGGATCCTTAATCTATGTGTCATAAAATGAGAGTTGCACCTGACATTTGTTGGGAATATTTGGCCTCTAACTAAAATACATGAGAAACATTAGAAGGTATTTCACACCATAGACATGTATTGATTCCTTCATAATGAATGGGGATGAAATCAAGTTCCTCTAGCCTTAAATGATGATTCATAGTCCCAAATTCCATGCAAGATGTTTAAAATCACCACACATGACATGTTGAATTTTGTTAAAATTTCGTCTTTAATATTTATTTGTGGAACTACTGAGTACTTGAAATCAATTGAAAAACCATACACATAATCATCCATACATAACAAAACATGTGCCTTGGGGAAAAACCTCAAAACAATGAGGGAGAAAAACCCCTTTAAATCTTCTTAGCACAATGATAGATATAAGAGAATGTATTTTACAATATCTGACACCCTTGGTGCAAGATAAGAGAGAAAATACCACAGGTGTAATCACTAAGAAATAGAGAAGATAACTCTGCAATGTGTCTTTACATCAAGAACCCCTAGTGATTTTATAAGAGAGAAGTACCAAGAACCCCATGTGCTATCACTTAGCAATACTGATAGAAGAGCTCAGTTGTGTTCCCTGCATCCAATCAATTTGTGAGTTCTACAGACATGGCACATAATTGCTTTCAATTCGCACTTTACTTTGATCTTATCAAAGTCCTGCATGATGACTAGGCATTACATCTCAACCATGCCTTAATATCTTTGTGTACTTAACTTCAGGATGAAATCGCCTTCTAATTGCATGCTAGACCACTTAGTTAGGATGCTAACTCAAGTGTTATCTTTTAGTTTAACTAAAGTGTTGTCATGCAAAACACTTTTAGTTAAAACTAGTTATTCTTTATTAACATTGAGTTAATTCTCTTAACTAAAATTATGCTTGATTGAATCAATGAAGTGATCAATTCGAGTTCTCTTTAATTTGTTGAAGTATACATAGTTAATATCCCTTGGAGTTAACTAAGTTGAATTTCTCTATTTATGTGAAATTCAAATTTCTCTATTCTCAAAACATGCTTATATTTTTCTCTTTATGTTATGTGCATGGTCCACATGTGCCAACTTTTATTTATCTATCATATCAATTTGGACTAAGAAAATTTGTCCAATGATGTGATTATATTTTATTACTATCGTTCCAAGTGGTCATATGCTAAAGTAATTCACTCTAGAGGTGGCTAGTCTCTAGAGGAGACTTAATATCTTATCTATCTCAAGTGACCATCATTAGTAATATATCACACATCATTCATGCTTCGACATGCAAATCGTTACCTCTACACATGAGGATCCAACTTGACACACAAGTACTTAGTATTGTACAACATCATCACTTTGACATATCAAAGCATCACCTCAACGCATGGGGATTAACCTTTACACATAAGGCTTAGTCATTCTTGAGTCCAACTCAAGAATCTACGCTAAGTTTCCTGAGTCCAACTTAGGATTCTTAAGGCACTACCTCAACACATGAGGCCCAATCTTGGCACACAAGATTGGCTTGGAGAATGAATCATGATGTTGTAACTTTAACATGACCTATGTAGGGGGGTTTTGGACTCTAACTAGGAATGTGATCATTGTTAAGGGGATTTTCCCAACATGTACCCAACACAAAATGATATCAGGTGCTCCACATTGATTGATTAATAAAATCAAGGGCCTAAGGCTCTGAATAATGCTTGCTGAACTCAAGGGGCATATTGTATGAGGCCTCAAACCACCACAAATGACCCTAAGTGCATCACCTAGTTTACATACGTGTTCTACTAAGACACCTTTGATAGGAATTGCCTACCACCAATTGATTTTTTGGCCTTTACATTGGTTGGGGGATAAAATCAAGGGCCTAAGGCCTTGAATAATGCTCCTCGGGCTTGAGGGCCAACAACAAGGCCTCAATTAACCACACATGACCTCTAAAAGGAATCTTTGGCCTCCCATCAGGATTATGAGCATCATTTGGAGGTATTGTGCACCAAAAACATGTATTAGGGCCATGTCAATGGTCTAGGGATGAAACTATGGCCTTAGGCCTTGAATGAGGCTTACATGATTGACATCCATGAATGAGGCTTCAAACCACCACACACGACCAATATAGGGGATTACTTGCCTCCAATTGAAAATACACGAGCACAAATAGGAGTTTGCACACCATATACAAGTATTGGGACCTTCATAATATTAGGGGATGAAATCAAGGGTCTTTAGTCTTGAATGATGCTTCTTAAGATCGATGGTCACGGAAAACATCTTAAACCACCATCCATGACCTATGTAGAAGAGATTTTGATTTTGACTGAGACCACTGTTAAGAGGAATTTCCCACCATGAATTGAGCTCATGGCCTTAACAATAACCTGTCTATTTTTTTTCTCCACAACTTTGTCATGGTGCCACATTTCAATGATATTTTTATTTATTCCAAACACCATAAATTTTTATGAAACTAAAGAAGTTTGTAGAAAAATCCTACATATTTTTTAAAAATACTATTGTATTCAATTTTGTTTTTAGTTTATTAGTAACACATGTATCATATCATGATTTCAAAATACAACTTATATTGTTTGTGTATCACTTAAAAAAACATTATATACAAGGACAATAATAAAAATGAACATTTTAAAAATCATTATAGGCAACCATAGTAGAAAATGAGCTACCACATTTAGTTATGCCTCTTATGTATGCACACAATATCATAATTTCATAATTTAATGATTTAAATATTTTATAAAATTTATAAAGAAATATTTTATTTTTTAAATAATTACACAATTTTTTATAAATAAAAATTATATTTATAAAAAAATTATTTTATGTATTTAAAAAAATACTAATATATTAGTTACTTATTTTGATAATCAAAACAAGAGTGGTTGCAAAGCAACAAGTCCCTACCTTATGACTTGTTGCTTTGCAATGAGAGCTGGATTTGTAAAGCACTAGATCCAAATGGACATAACGATTATCAGGTGTTCAACTACATTTAAATAGGTGTATCAACCTAATAAAAACACCGTGTAATGATTGCAGTTGCAATGGCTGGCATTGACCTAAATCTCAAAAAAATAGGTCTATCAACCTAATAAAAACACCGTGTAATGATTGCAGTTGCAATGGCTAGCATTGACGTGGTGGTGATATCATGGTCGTAGAATCAATCGTTATCAGCAGTGGATTCACAATTAAAGAATGTGAAGGTGAAGCTGTGCTTTGCACCAGTGAACCAAGTGGACAGAGGGTGGAGAAAGACCAATGACGATATGAAGAAGGACAAAACATGCCAGTGTGATATCATTGAGCAACCCTATAATTCAAATAGCAAGAACAACACCGCCTCTTGGACTGTGGAGAGGGATGTGCCCAAAGGAAAATACTTCGTGAGAGCATATGTAGTGGACGCTTCACGGACTCAGGTGGCATACGGGCAGAGCACCAACAAGAATAAGACAGCCAATCTATTCACGATCGAAGCCATCTCTGGAAGGCATGTTTCACTCGACATTGCAACTGCTGTCTTTTCTGCTTTCTCTATTGTTTCTTTCTTTGGATTCTTCTTTGTGGAGAAAATGAGTGCTAGAAAGAAGTCCCAGAAGGCTTAAAATTGAATCGATTATCACCACCAAGGGAGTGATATACACAGGTTTTTTCTACACCAAGGGAGTGATATACACAGGATTTTTCTGCACCTCGTTCTCAAACTTGTTGCCTTTGTTTTATCGGTGAATTAGTTAGTTGCACTGAGTATAATGAAGGTTTTAATCGTTTTCATTATGGGATGGACTGTCAGCAGCTAGCTGGATCTGTAACGAACCATGTAAGAAATTATGGAAGCATGTAGTTGTAAAAGTTTTGAAAGATAGTTCATTGAAAGATATAAATATCTGTGTATTTGTAATTGAATAGAGAGATTTAATTGTAGGAAAGAAAATTGCATAGGATTGTACTTACCTACAGTCGCCCTAAACAACTTATCTGTCGTGCTAAAGGCCAGCTGAAGCTGAGAAATATTATCAGAAAAAGGAATCAAATGATTCAAGTTGAAAAACATTATCAAAACAAGGAATCAAAGGATTTCAAGAATCTTCTGAAGCATCACAAATACAGAATTGCCTCCATCCAAGTTGGGAATGTCACTGCCTTAATGAATCCATTGAATCCTGCAATCAGGCCTGGATTTTGACATCTTACAGGACGTATTTTCCATTTTAAAACGTACTTGACAGGTGTATACAAAATTAGCACGCTAACCATTAGTGTCAAAGATTTTCCAAACCGTTAATTTGACGTTATGTTTTATAGGTTACACGTTATAATTTTTTTTTATATGTGATTATACAAGGTCCATTATAACACAAAGTAGCTATACGGCATTAATAATAAACTTTTATAACCATAAATAATTACGCATGTCAGGGTTGAAGTATTTTGGTTTTAATTAATGAATTAAGTGAATTTGAATTCAGTCCCCTCATTCTATTTGGAGCCCATTCCAATTTCTATTCTTTTAAGTTTTTAATTTTTACACGTGTGAATCAGTTTTGACACTTGTGAATTTGCAGAAGACTTAAAATGAAAGGCGGGATAAATGCAAAACCGTCGTTAAATTTCAGTTTGACAGGTAAAAGGTATTTGAAATTCTACGCCTTCGTGCAATGCATTAATCAAGAAATGCAACTTACCAATTAATCAACCCTTGCAACGTTCCACGCTCCTGCATGCATTCACTAAAACAATGTAGAATTGTCAGAGCATGGGATCGTTGTTGCATGCAAATTGCCACGACAACCATCGATTGCAGTGCGATTCGGAGCAGGTTCCAAAGAAAATGGACTGTAGTGCAGTGCAGTGCAAGAGCCTGTGTCCAGATATCGAAATGAAAAAGTGGTTATGGCGGTGCCAAGGGCGAGAAGCGCAATGTCCCCTACAATTTTAAAGGGAATACAAATCCCCACTAAGTTAACCTGCAAATTAAATACTAGGAGCCGCAGTAGAGGGGGATCCCTGGGCGCTCGCATGGTAGCTTCCCCTCTCACCAAAATGCTTTCACGTATTGACTTCCAAACTGATGTATCAAGAAAGAGAAGACTACGCTTGCTGGCCATGACGAGGTACTGCTCTTTATTCTATTCTCCTATAGCTAGACAAAGTTTTTGTAAATGACGTGGGTGTTGCTCTGTATATTGTTGTGTGCGCAGTATATTTTGAGGGGAAGAAGAGATCTATTCGAGCTACTTTCCAAGGCTTTCAAGGTATTCAAACAGATCAGATTAATTGGTTGGGGTTCTCAGGTTGTTTTTCTTCATTTACGATAGCTCAGGGATATTAACAGATCAAAGAACTAAGAACTGAAGGTTGGTGATGGCTATTCCATACGGGGAAGCAACTTTGGGTCACATCAATTGCCGAGTAAAGTAAGCTATACCATGGGAACAATCTAGAAGTTGCATTGGCGTTGGTAGCTTGAAAACAGAGAGAAATAGTTATATGCAACGAATGCTTAGTCATTTAGGTATGATTCACATTATAATGGATTGTTCAATGTATGTCCACAATCAGGGCCTCTTGTGATGGCAGAGTCCAATGAGTTTGTAAGTACCGGTGCGAACAGTGATATGGTCGAGCTTGGTGCAGGTTTCGAGCCCGATAGCAGAGAAGTGATGAATGCAGCTTTCTGGGGTTTGTTAATTCTGGTACTTGTGCAGATACTATCAGAAGAGGATCAGTCGGGCCGTGGGGACTGGGGATTAGGCACAGGGCATCAAATCAAATAGATGGAAGGTCACGGATCCTTGGGTAGGCAAGATATATAGGGGGATTATTATAGATGTAATAAGTATACTTAATACGGAGGAAATGAAATCCTATTATTATCCTCTTCCCTGTAAGCATTGTCGCTCTATCTCGGTTTTATTTCTTTCTGAAATGGATGTGTTGGTTCTCCGCATAGGATGGAAGGAGTCTGCTTTTGTTCATACTGCCTTTTTCCCTTTCCATGGTGAGACTCGCTGGCAATTTTCCCCTTCTTTTGCTTGAGGGTTTTTAGAGCTGGTTGAAGCAACAAGCTTTGAACCGTGAATTAGACCGTAGAAATTTTTGGTTAAGACTTGGAAAAAAGGACTAAGGGTTTATATCCCAATTAGTTTATATCCTTAAAGGTCTGTAATAGCTACTGTTTCGATGACTATTGGGTTATTAACAAGGTATAGTTTAGCTAGTTTTTAAATTTGACAATCTACTCTTTTGTTTCGAAGTTAATGTAACAGAAATCTACTGTGTATGAATCGTTTTGATCCTTGAGTCTCTAACGACGCCGAGTCTCTTGGCCGCCTAAAGTTTAGTTCGTTTATGTTCAATTTTTTTTAATCAAGATGCTTGTAATTTGATGAACCCTAAGATGGTGATTCATTTCAGCAATATTAACAATATTAGATTATTTATGGAAGAAAAGAATAATAAAAACAATATCGAACTTCTCTGGACATTGTGGAGAGTAGAAGGCCATACCTCAAAGTCTAGTTTGAAGACTTTTAAACGCATTCAAAATGATTGAAGCCCTCAATAAATCTGTATAATTTAGACTATCGATTTTGAATGGCAGGATCTATTCCAAATCCTTCTTCCTTTTTTGCATTTGTATTTTGCATCTGTGCTCTCAATCTACCTTAACTTTTGCGTTTGCTATACAGAATGTTGAGGAGAATGGAAGGAGGAGACGTGATGAAATGAGATTCGACCTGCTGCTGCTGCTCGGATTCTTGCCATTTGACTAAACTTAGTTGTTGTTCGTTCTGGTGACAAAATGGTCGATCTTTGAACTCCATGGAATTCGAACATTGGATCACATTTGAAGACCAAGTTGGTTGAGATCGGTGCAGGTCGGTGTCGAAGTCGAAGTATGTAAAACTCTTTACTATCTTTACTATTTGTTTCATTGTGATGAATACTCATTATGTTCGATGTAAGATTCATAACCTGAGTTGGCAAAGCTAGTAGAGAAAATTGCTATGAACAATTACACATACTCAAAGCTTGTAGAGAAAATTGCTATCAACAATTGCAGAACAATTGCAGAAAAACATAAAACATAGAGATGAAGAAACCTTACAACAACTAACTGAAGCTAGCAGGCTAGCATGTTTACAGTTGAAGACGCTCCACGAACACAGAAGCTCCCAGAAAATAGGCCTAGCCAACACTTGAAGAGGCTCCACTAACACAGATGATCCTAGTGTTGAGCTTCCTGGTGCTTTACCTGGATAAAAAACAACTGGATAGAACTGGAGTATAGATTACAACGCTGCTTCAGGGGGGTTTGCAACCAGGTAATCGTTGGCTTGAATAAATTTGCACTATGTATTTGTTTCTCTTGGTGCAATACAGGTTACAGGTGGCCAGCATGCCAGCAGTTACAATAAGAGAGAATTGTAACTGAAGAGGTGATGTTTAGACTTGGATATTCAAACATCAGACTTGGATATTCAAACATTTAATGCTGTAGAAGTAATGTTAACTTTGCCTTAACATTAATTCACTTTACAATGTCTTCTACATGATATAAACGAAAGATTGGATTATACTTTCCTAGAATTTTGGTCTCTCCTCGTTATGAGGCCAAATAAGAAGTCCAAAAGGTTGATTGGCTGAGAAAACGGCCAATGTTGTTAATTGGTAGAGAAAGCGGCATGGAAAAATTTGTGAATGTTCTCCTTTGGTGGAGAAAACGGCCTTGAATGCAAACTTAGGATAAATGTTTTAATTTACGTGATAAATGTTTTAATTTGCATGCATAGTTAATAAAACCTGCGGCAAGCCGATTACAATAGTCCCTGCTAGCCAACGGCAGGGACTAATAAGGCATATAGATTAAAGCATAAAATATTGCTCTCTATAATGATTTTGATTTTGAAGATGATAGAAATCACTCCATACATGAGATACGAGTTAAATAAACAAATCCAATTTAAAATAAAAATTCTTAACTTTTTAAAAATTATTATATTAATTTATTATTTATATTATCAAAATAAAACATATAGCTAACGCAAGCACATTATAGATATAAGAAAGATTGTATGTCAAGATAAAAGAGTTTTTTTAGATTTTTTATTTTTTTAATAAATAATTTATATATATATATTTTGAAATGCTTTATACTAATTTATTAACTATATTATATAGATAAAGCTCATCATTCTTGTAAGCAAGGATGCATAATAAAGCACATCATTCTTGTAAGCAAAGATTGCATCCCAGGATAAAATAAAAAAATTTAAATACTTTAATTAAAAAAATGTAAATAAAAGATACTCTATTTATTTAGTAAATTAATGGCAATTTGCGTGTTCTGATTCAAAGTTTGAGCTATGGTATGAAATCCAATATACTAATCTTTCTTGGGAAAAAAAATAGATTTCCACCATATGATGATGCGTTTTTCCAACTATTATTACTAAATCATACTCCGAGGTCTTCATTAAACATATACAGAAAAGTAAAACCGACATTCACCGAAAAAGAAAGTAAACAGACATTCTTTCACATGCTTTTCAGTTTAGGGGTGGACTTTTAAAAGCAAACCATCGTCGGAACTGAACTGACAAAAGTGAACCGACATTCAAAAAACATAAATGCAAAGCATAATTCCAAATCCAGTTGTTTAGGAGACGGTTTATTTATTTATTTTGGATTGTTAATTCTGGCTAAAAATATACCCAAAAATCAAAATCAGACAGCTCCAATTCCAAATAGCGCCATTGCGTTTTGAAAATTCAATTCAGTTCCCACCGACTCGCGTTTTGAAAATTCAATTCAGTTCCCACCAACTCAATTCAGCGTCCAAGACGCAACTGCTTTGATCTGTTGTCAGACATTCAAGATTCGGGGTTTCTAGCTTGACACAGCCATTTATGTCTAGAAATTTAAGATGTACAAGATTTGAAAGATCTGGCAATGTCCTTAATTCAAAGCAATATTTCAGGTCCAGGTACTTTAAAGATCTTTGATTTGCCGTTCCCTTGGGCAACTGTACCAATTTAGAACAGCCTTTGAAGTCGACATACTCAAGTGTGGATATTTCTCCCAACATATCCATTGGGATGGACAGACTCATGCAGTATTGCAATGCTACATATTGGAGATGCAATAATTCAGAGAAAGATTTAGGCAGTTCAGTCAGATTAATGCAACCGGATAAATCTAAATGTCTTAGGTTTTTAAGTTCCCCCAAATGAATTGGGAATGATTGCGGAAATACTAAAAAAGATGCGATGGCGGCTTGCTGGGCGTTAGAGATATTTTTACAGAAATTTATATAATGTTCAACATCAAACGGTTCACGGCTGTTCGAAGTACTTGCAGATGCGGTTCGGCTAGCGCCATTTTTCAACTTATTCAACTCGCGAGGATTCTGCAATGTATATTTATATATTTGTTAACGTCTGGCTGCTGGATTATTCTGAAGTTTAACAAAATAGAATCCAAATTCTACATTACTTACCTCCGTAAATCTTTCAAATAACTGTTGGAGCTGGTCACCAGGATCGTGAAGTTCCAAAACTCTTAATCTGGTGAGTGAAATGGTAGAGGGAATAGAGATGGATGGAAAATTGTTGAAGCGAAGCCATACCAAGTTCCCGGACATAAGAAAGGAGGACAAGTCCATTGGACGTTCAACTACCAAAAGGCGAACGCCCTTGATGTTTATGTCATCCATGAGTTCAGGCGGATCCTGACCCTTAGAAATGCGAATTCCTCGTGTCATACAGGACTCTGTTCCGTCCTGACAAGCACATATCCATTAAATATTGAACTGTTCACTCGTCGAGAAAATGCAAAATAAGATATTGAACTGTTCACTCGTCAAGAAAATGCAAAATAGTACTACATATTAGTAGAAAAAAAAGGGTTAGTAGTCTAGTTATTTTTTAAATACAAATAAATTAGCATAGTTACATAGTTTGTGGTTGAGTCATATTCATAAGAATCAAAATAGTTGAAAAATATGGAACACATTTTGGAAATATTTTTTTATTTTTTATATTTTTCTAGTTAAAAAAGTTTAAATGTGAGTTATCAATGCCTAGCTATATGTTATTTCACACATTATTCATGTTATCTATTTATCAACTATCAGTTATTTTTCATATTCTTTTTCTTTTTGTCTCACATTCTTTTAGTTATTTATCAACTACCAGTTATTTTTTATATTAATTTTTTTATAATTGTTTATTTCAAATTCTGAACGACTACCATAAAATCAATCTCTACAATACACTTGTTTTATCCCCGTAGTTTATCCCAAATCTCAAATAAAAACTTATATCAACATAATTAGTCAAAATTTCTCTTATAAAAAGTAAAACAAATAACCTGAAAAATACGTATGGCTAGATTGATTTTATCGGTGTTGTTCAAAATTAGAAATAAACAAATATAAATAAATATAAATATAAGACATAAATTATAGCTGATTGATACATAAGTCTAGCACTGCATGAGATAGATAAGTGAAACTAACGTTTATTATTTTGTTACCAACAAAATAATAAAAAATAAAAATTTTAATTATCGCTTTGCACATGGTTTTAAAATCATGTATGGGGGAGATGTTGTAATAAAATATTATATTTAGGCCATAAATAATATTGGATATTAATAATAAAAATATTATATATCCACCTTAAATAAAAAGATGTGTCTTTCTGTTTGAATCAAATCAATGACTATATATAGCACACATCAAAGCTGCTAAAAAGAGGTTTGCACCTAGAGAGATTTGATCCCTGTCCCAGCTTGATAGAGCCTAGGATTTGGAGTTGGATCTAAGTGGGTATCTGAACAATTATTAAAAAAAGAAATATAAAAAATTACTGGTAATGATAGAATAAACTGAAAGATAACATATAGCTAGGTATGAATAACTAGGAACTAACAATTATAAAAAATATATATATTAAAAATAACAGATAGCTTATGCATGGATCTATACGGATAATTCCAACAGTTCATGACAGATTAAAAAAAAAACAAAAGAAAAATGGATGATAACATGTAGCTATTTACATAGATTACCGACAGCTCAATCCAATTAACTCTAAAAATGTCTAAATTACGTTTATTATTAGGTTTTGAAACTGTTTTTAAAAGCTACGAGAGACACAGAATCTATAGGCCCTGCGTACATTCAAATCTGTTATGCGAACAGTAGCCATTGTTAAATAGGTTGAAATGAGAGGGATAGTACTGTCTTGCATTGGCTTCTCCATTGTTATGGGAATATAGAGGCCAGTTATGATTACCTGCTGTGTACCTTCAAATCTGTTATGCGAACAGTCGCCATTGTTAAATAGGATGAAATGAGAGGGAGAGTACTGTGTTAAATAGGATGAAATGAGAGGGAGAGTATTGTGTTGCAATGGCTTATCCATTTTATGGTTGGGTGCAGTTTATGTTATTTGTTTTTTTATTAGAAATCTTTTTCTCTAACTAAATCATGGTTATGGTTCAAAAGGAACGGCTCGTGGGGAGATTTTATGGCATGACCAACCCTCGTGGGGGATTTTATGGCATGAGGGTTGGATTCAATTTTTTCAATGGATTTAAAAGTTCTTCAATCATTGTATATCGTTTTACACTCTTAAGGAATCTAAGCACAGTTTGAAGGCAAATGCCAGATAAAATATCTTGTATCAAAATCTGTGCCAACCCTGCACAGTATTCTATGTCTGTAATGTAAAACGCAGTTGCTAAATGGAGTTCATGGTAATATTGTGAAGGGCGAGAAGCTTACGGTAGAAAAAAGTATGAGTCTATCGGCTTAATACTGGCTTAATGTTTAGATTCCTTTTAATAATAGCAGCAGTATAAAATTTCACGCAAGTCTCTTTAAGAAAATATCAACACGTTTTTATTCACACAATTTAGCAATGATTATCTTAAAAAATAAGACTAACCCTAACTATGGTGTTTATTTTGGGGACTTGGAACAATCAATCTAGATAATCATGGAGTCAATACCATATTTGTTAATAAAAAAGAGAACCCCTCACAACCCAAGAAGTTATGCTTTTGCTTTATTTCCATCATCATCTCTCATCCACAAATTAAAACAATGCTGATCATTTTGTTTCAAAACCATTCCATAAGTGCACCTCCCTTCCTTGGAATAACCATAAAAAACCTACAGCTGAAAATATTGGCTTATAGACCAATTTTTAAGAAGTTTTTCCCCTCACTCCATCAAATTCTTTTAAAATGGATATATGCTTTTTGTAGTGCAAATGCTAACATTTGGGTTGACATTCTCAAATAAAGCTTTGTTTGGAACCTTCCAAATGTTTCAAAAGATAAAATTGGAAATATTCTCAAAGATTTTTCTTTTGCATACGAAGTTTTGAAACTATTATTGAGACCTCCTTGACCCCATGCAAAAACCATTTTCAAATCCTCCTCAACTAAAGCACATACAACTTTACTCAAATCACACTCTATGAACATATGATCAACATACTCTTCCCTTCTTTTGCAAATAGTACAAAGTCCTGGACCCATCCACCCTCCGTTTTTTTTAAAGTTTTTCCAAGTTAAATTTTTATTTTCCATAAGCAACCAGAAAAAACATTTCACTTTTAAAGGAAGAGACCACTTCCACAACTTAGAGTTCCATCATTTGATATTGTAGGTGGAGAGAGAATCAACAATTGCAGAATAGGCCTCTTTTGTTGTTACCTGCCCATTTTCCTTATTCCAAGACCAAACAAGTTTGTCTTCCTCAAATCTTAATCTTATGCCTACTACATTTAAAGTGTGAATATAATTGTCCCAGATTTCTACCTAGATACCAGTAAAGCCCAATTCTTCTGACAAGAACCAATAGTTTCCTTTTGAAGGTTTCCCATGGAAATATTTTAATTTTGTTTAGAGTACAGCCAAGACTAAAAATTAAAGATTATTGATAATTTCCTCTAGTAATTTGTATTTTAAATTTACTCCCACAAATGAATCAATACCAACTCTGACTTGCTCCCCATTCCCAATATCCCAAGACAACCATTTTTTAACCATAATAAATTCTTTATGAAATTGTTCCAGATTACAAAGAACCTGCTACTATCAAGATTTTCCAGTATGAACCATGCTTCCCAATCAACATATTTTAGTTATTTTTCTTTACAGACCTTGCTCCAGAGACTTGATCCCGTAATAATTTTCCAATTTTTTTTACACACAAAGCGCTATTGAACCATTCCAAGTTTTAATATTCCATCCTCCCTTTCCTTTTGGAAGCACTAGACTCTCCCAAGCCACAAGATGGAAAGAGCTACCATTTCCAGCTCCTCTCAATAGAAATTTAAAAACATTTGATCAGATAGACTTTATAATTGACTTGGGCACCATCATAAGAGAAAACCAATAAACCAGAAGACTAGATAACACTGCCCACACCAAAGTTAATCTTCCACCAATAGTAAAAAGCCGATATATCTAGTGACTTAACTTTTTATCAATTATTTTAACTAACCACAACGAGTCTAAAATCCTGTAACTGTTTGGTTTCAAGAAGAAACCCAATTATTTAAAACCATTTTATTGAGGCTCCATATTATAGCCAAAAATAGAGGTGACAACATCCCTTTCTTCCACAAAGATCCTGTTGTGATAGAACAATGTTTTTTCTGGGTTGACTTCCATTCCAGATGTTAAACAAAAACATTCACATAATTTTATACAAAAACTTCCACCCTTTCAGAGAGTTCTTCCCAAAAACAATAACATCATCAACGAAGAGCAAATGCGTTATGAAAATTCCATGTGCTAACTTCATACCTGGAAATTACCCTTTTGTTTTTCCTCAAAGAGTAACCTGCTAAAACCCTCGATTACCAACAAAAAGAGTAGCGACGACAAGGGACAACATTGCCTAAGCCCACACGTACTTGGAAAGAAGGAAGTTAGAACTCCATTGACCAAAATGGAAAAATTTGTTGAAGACACACATGCAAGGATCCAATTCTTAACATCCATAGGAACACCAACCTAGATTAAACCCAATCGTTAAAAAACCCCAATCAACTTTATCGTAAGCTTTCACGAGGTCCATTCGTTGAAACAAAGACCTTATTCTCTTAGTCTTTGCAGAGTGTAAACACTCCTGAGTAACCCCAATCACTTCCAAAATTTGCATGTTCATTAAGAAACCAGATTGTTCATTTGAAATCCATCATAGATAGAATGGGATTCAGTTTGATTGCAATAATTTTTGTTACTAATTTATAGATCAAATTGCATAAAGAAATTGGTCCAAAGTCACCAAAAGAAAGAGGGTTCTCCTTTTTCGGTATCAGAGTTAGAAAAGTAGCATTGAGACCTACACTCATAAACATTTATTTCCTATAGAATTCCGCTATATTCAACAAATCTTTTCCCAAAATATCCACAAACGCCAAGAAGAACTCAGTCGGACACCCGTCCGGCCTAGGACACTTGTCCTTGATGAAGATTTTTAGAGCTGTACTAATTTCTTCAAAACCAATTTCCCTTCCTAGTTCCATTCCCTAGGCAGAAGTGAAAAAGGAAGGGAAGAGCTTTAATACCTTCATTTTCTCCCCAATATTATTCTTTCTAGGATCTTTGTATAAATTGGAGAAATAAGAAATTGCTTCTCTTTGTATTCATGCTTGAGATAAAGTCTTTTCACCTGTTTGTGTCGAGATTTCCTAGATTGAATTTATGTTTTTTCCTATAAGAGGCATTTTTGTGAAAAAAAATTATATTCCTGTCACCTTCCTCCACCCATATCGCTCGACTTTTCAAGTGCCATAGTTCTTTATCCCTTTTAAGAATATCATCCTTTTTCAGTTCCAGGTTTTTAAACTTAACTCTGCCCTCCTTAGAGAAGTTTGTAGTCAAATTTCTCACTAAAATTTCCTTGATACAACCTTCAGTTTGGACGAGACTCCATTTATCTTCCTCCTCTTTTCTTTTTATCCATACTTTAACTATATTTTTTAACATTTGGAGTTTTTTCAGCATGCTATCCATAACATTTAACCTCTCTTCAATTTGAATAGTAGGCCAGACCTCCCTTACCATATTGTAGAAAGACTCCTCCTTTAACCATGATTGATTAAACTTGAAAGGGACTTTTTTTTACCAAATCCTCTTCTTCAACTTGCAAAGCAGTTGGACTGTGAGATCAGATAAATTTTCCATGATATTCCACGTTATAAATCCTACACTTTCTTTTTCAACCAATGAATCCACCATGAAAAACAAGTCCATCCTTTTACCTCCCCCCTTATCTCCTTGTCGGTTATTTTTCCAAGCGGGTATTAGCTTTAGAGGGCATATATCCACGATATTATTTCTGATAAACATATCCTAAAGGACAGGAGATAAAGGGTGCATAGGGGCAAAGAATCCCCAAAACTCATTTGAAAATAGTGTGAAGTTCAAATCCCCGCCTAAAATCATATTTAGGAGCCCTAAAAAACTCCACTTGAATCCACATTTTCCCAGAAACTTCTCCATTCTTTGTAAGGAGCATAAATGTTTAAAAGTCTCACATTTGCAGCAAAACCCTAAACTCTGCCTTCCAACAGAACACCAACTGTCATTTTGAAAGGCCTAAACTCACAAGATCTAGGGTTCCAAATTACAACCTCACCCCCCGACATACCCTCCGAGTCCATAGCACACACCTCCTATTCTTCTAGAATATTTAAAAGAACAACACAAGTTTTTTTTGCTTCAACCATAGTTTCTTGGAAGAAATAAACATCAGTAGTATTCGATTTTATAAACCTTCTGAGGGATCTTCTTTTTGGGCTTCCCCCTATCCCTCTTGCGTTCAAAGAAATGCAAATCATTACATAACCTTCAACAGAGGCTTCTATGCTCTAAGTACCCCCAAATTCCCTTTAACAGAACCAACTTCCGCTAAATTCTATCAGACAGGGGAATATACTCTCCACTATTTCTTTGTTCATAGTCATTCTTAGGATCAAACCCTACCATTGTATTTTTTTTAAACCTTTCCTTCTTATAGTGACATTTTGGTGGAAAATAGAATTTATCGGGGTTTACAAGGGTGAATTTGAAGGCCTATTAACAAAACTAACCAAAGGTGTCACCTATATATCGCCCAAAAATTCCACTTTATTTTTCCTCTAGAACCCTTTATCTACAAAAACCCCATAATGAATACAACTCGAATCCAAAAGAGAGGGTTCACCATCCAAAATTAAAAAAAGAATAATTTCCTAGAAACTCCTCAAAAGTATTCCCTTCCTTTGAATTAGAGCTTAAAGGGGTTTCGCAAACAAGGGTTTCCAATTTTTGACAAACCCTCTCCCCCAAACCTTCTCCAAAAGACTCATGTTCCTCTGAACTAACCCTTAATGGAGAAGAAGCCAAGTTTTCCTTCATTTTCAAATCAAACTCTCAGGTGCATAAATTTTGCATACAATCTACGTTTAGGTTGTTCGATATCTTGGTGGAAAATGTCTAGTCGAGAAGTACACATCGTTCCAAAACATTGTGGCGTCACAAAAAAACGTCACTTAGGGCCTTAAAACTAACCTAGAAATTTTGGACATGAAAATCCATAAAAGTTGCCAAACTAAAAAAACGGTCTTGAGCTTATAGAATAGGTGGGTGGCCACCAATAAACATCTAGACTAGTCTTCTGACCCAAAATAATACCAAACTAGAAAAGGTGTTTTGAGCCCGTGGAAAGGGTGGGTGGCCACTGATACCCATTTGGATCATCGCTCAATGTTCGTTGTGTCCTCATAGCTAGTGCCATGGTTGTTTCAAATTTATGGACGATGCGTAATTTTGTCTTCAATTGTTCTTTTAGTCATAAATTTTCTATAAGAACTATTTTTTAGATTCAAAATTTATCAAAGTCGTGAAGAGTTTCTTTCTTTGATTGAAAAGCTTAGGTTGAAACTAGTAATGAATTTTGGGGGACTAGAGTAGAGGTGTATGTGGCCATCTTTATCAGTGTTAGGTATTTTTTGCAATGTTCTTGCATATATTTTGAAGTCTTATGGCCATTTTGATAAAGTATTATGGCTTTTTTGAAGCATTTGAAGGAATTTGTATGCATTTTGAGACATCTCTGCTCTTTTTGTTATGTGAATTTTGCCCCAAAAATAAAGGTCATACTCGATGCTAAATATTGGAAAAATATTATGCAAATAGTTGTCCATACGCGATGCTAGAGGTTAGGAAAAAAAATCCACAAATAGTTATCCATACCCGTCTCTAGAGATGAGAAAAAAAATACATTTTGGAATCAAATTTATTGCATCGAAATAACCTGATTTTTGTCAACACACACCGCTGGTGATATCATAAAAGATACACATGTTACCATATAATTTCTCTAAAACAAGATACAAAGGTTTCTCCTCTTTGGACCCTATCTTATCGTATTCCATTGCATATCCCTCTATGATCTAGGGACTGTTTGCAACCATGATAACACAATCTTTAATGGACATTGCATTATATGAGGTCACTTGGCCATTTGGGTGTTTGAATTTCAACAATTTTGGACCACTATATGCATAGTTAGATTCAATGGTGTTTTGTGTCTATATTGTTAGAGTATTTTTTTGAGTTGTTGTAGTACCTTCTTAAAAAATATCTATTGTTTCCTTCTATAATAAAGTAACATCTATTCTAGGCATTGTAGGAGGTGCACATGCTTAAATCTTTTCCATAACTATATACTAGAGTATTTACTATGGAAAATTCCAGAATGTTTTTCAATTTTAAACTTTATTACAGTATCCTCTTTGAGATGAGGTGGAAGTATAAATACGTGCTAGGAAGAGAGCAATTTAGTCCACAACGCTAAAATATATTTTTGATCAAAGTAGCATTAAACTTTTTCTTTTTTTTCCAGCAAAGTAGCATTTACCTTACTTTTGATTTTCTTAACACAATGCAACATTACCTTATTGCTAGCTTGTATCTTATAGAAACATTTGGATTCACTCCATTAATAAGAAGTCCATGTGTTATTTAAAAAAAAATGCTTTGGAACATAGTGGAATAAAAAATGTCCATGTTTTTATAATACATACTAAAATAACATTTAATATATTTAGCTTGTATGGATTTTCTTCTAGACTTACAAATTGATATTTTAAAATTCCAAATTAATGTAGATTTGATATTTTCTAAAAAAACAAAAAAAATGTACAACTCTTCATGCATATGAATAGCTTCTAGCAACAATATTCTTATACCTACTTTGTATCAACTCCTAAGACCTTGAAGTAGCCCAAATAGAATCTCAAACCCATAACCTCCTTCAAATGAGGAAGAATAGAATTCGAGATAAAGGAGGAAGACTCTACTTCATGCAATAAGCAACTCCTAAAGGTGACAATCATGGTGAACTACATAGAAGTGTTAATATATATTAATGTATCATTAATTGGTTATGTCAGTATCCACTCTTTACTTATATGATACTTATATGAGCAACTCCTAAAGGTGACAGTCATGATGAACTACAGAGAAGTGTTAATCTATATTAATGTATCATTAATTGGTTATGTCAATATCAACTTTTTACTTTTATATATATATATATTTTTCCGATATATGATATATGAATGTAGAACTAGCAATGACGACACCTTCAAGTATTTTATTGGTGAGCTTCAATATCAAGAGAGAGATTGATCCTCTATTTTGAAATCTCTTTTGCCCATTGTTCAAAATTTTAAAAACTGTTGACAATTATTCAAAATATTATTAAAATGTTCAAAATTTTAAAAACTCTTGACAATTATTCAAAATATTGTTAAAATGTTGAATATAATTGAATCTATCTATTAATGGGTTCAAATATAATAGTCAATTATCCTTCTTCCTCGAATCTTCACAGTCGGCTAGGCAATGAAACATTAGGCAATAGGACATTAAAGTTTATAGCTAATACCGGCTGCCTGGATTGCAGATTTTCTTTATCCAACAACCAAGGAACAGAGTCAGAACAGAATCAGTCTTGACTCTGTTATTTGGCCATTGGATAGAGAGAATATGCAATCGGTAGCCCGATTAGGCAATAAAGTTTATAGCTAATATTACTTTAAAGTAATAAAATTATGGTTATTACTTAATAAAAAAATGCAAACTATTGCATATAACTTTGGGTAATTCTAAAAATTCTAAAAGTCAAGAAGCAACTAATAAAAAGACAACCATGAATGTAGTCCCATAGTACCTTGACCTTGAACGGAGACTAATAAGAACGCATTTGAGTAATCCATGTGAACAGATATAGACACAGATCCATGGATTGGAAGGCTTTCATACCTGCAACTGAAACATCTCTGTAATATCGCTTGAACAACTAAGGCGCAGGGGCTTATACTTTGCTAACTCGAAGAACTCCTCTCTCGCAATATGTCTTGCCAATCCCTGAACTTGATTGTGCATTACAACTCGGAAAAGCTTGTGCTTGTAATTTATCTGTATCAACCAGGAAAATAAACAGTTATAGCCAAAGATAAGATTCCAAGACTGATCGTAAGATTTCACTGTTGGGAAACAAAATAAAAGCTGATTATTTTCCTTACATCATCGTTAGACTCCACGTCATAATTATATTCCACAAGGCATTTTAGACGGAGACTTTCAAGGCAGTCTCTGACGTTGGAATAACCTAATCCCTCTAAGACTCGAACTGCTAGCTCTGTCTCTTCGCCCACCAAGAAACACCCAATATCCAAAAACATCTCCTTCTCTTCTTTTCTGAGAGCCTCGTAACTCATTTTTAATATTTTTAGTATATCATCTGGCAGCTGTTTAGAAAACTTTTCCACCTGCACCTTCCAATAGGTTTTGTCATCATTTCCTGCAAGATGTCGACCTAAAACTTTTAAGGATGAAGGTAATCCACCACAAATTTTTAAGAATTCTTCCACCAAATCTTCAAATCCCTGAACTGGTTCTGGTAGAACTAGAGCATGGCGGCAAAAGAGCTTTTGGGGATGCTGTCTATTTAATGGTTTTACATCATACAATATAGCTTTTGGAGAAGATCTTCTTAATAAATCCTTATCACGAGATGTAAGCAAGATGAGACTACCAGATCCCACTGCATCCATATCTAGAAGACTGTCGATTTGCTCAATATCATCAACGTCATCCAGAACAATCAGAGCTTGGAGCTCTGGTAGACTACGTTGCAAAATACGCTTTCCCTGGACGGTGTTATCCATATGGAAATCATGATCCAACAGATCACGAATTAGCTGCTCCTGCAACGATGTTAAATCCCTTCCTCTCACTTTAAACAAGAAACAAGATCGAGTAAAATCAAAACGTTTCACATTGTAGAGATGTTTTGCGAGGGTCGACTTCCCAATGCCGCCCATTCCAGCAATCCCCACAATCTTTGTTTCTTTTAACTCTCTTTGATACCCAATTTTATCTTGGAAATCCTTGGCGGCTTCCTCCAGCCCCACTGGGTATGTAGACACCTCCAATGGTTCCCGTCGTTTTACCTCTGTGAAGACATTTCTGACAATTTCCTCCAAATACATCCCATAGTCACTGACAAAAAGAAAAAGATAGACGAAAAAATGAGAAGCTCTGATCCAAAAAACGAGTTTCAAATGTGACTACAAATTATAAAGTATGTTTTCACCTTTGATTCGTTCTGACGATGATACCAGAAATATCTGCGGCCTCTCTCAGTGCTTCCTTCCATTCCACGATGCCTCTGCCTTTGTGTTCGTGTTTTTCGAAGGCAGCGGCATAAGGTCCCCTAGTAATGTCACGAAGGTCTGTAGGCTCAACGTCACAAAACATGGGTACAATGGCTGTTCGGCACTCATGAACTGATTTCAAAATCAAACAGAGTTCATCCAAGCACCAACGTGATTCCGCATATTTCTTAGAAAAAATGACAATGTGAACGGAGGCACTGCGAATATCTCCTTCGATTGCTGGTGAGAGAGTATTTCCCGTGCGAAGTTCCTTCTGATCCAGAAAGACACGCAACCCACAGTGCCTGAGACGATGGTAGATGAGGCTGGCATGCGTGAGCTTGGCGTCAGGTCCCCTGTGGTTTATGAAGACTTGGTATGTTTCAAGCTGTAAAAGCTCTCTTTTGACCACTTTTAATACAATTTTCACAATGTTCTCCAAAAAACTTCCATGGTCACTGAAAAAACAAAGATTTTCATAGTGGTGGTTATAAAGAAACATTTGATAGAATAAATACACACAACTACAAAATGTGTTAAACAAGAAAAGATATATAATTCACCTTTCAAATTCATCTGTTTTGAGGATGAAACCAGAAATTTCTGCAGCTTCTTTGAGGGCCGCCTTCCAACGGTCCACCTCTTCAATGGTGACTCCGTCTATCTGTTGGTGTCTTTCAAAGGCTTCGGCATAACATCCCCTCTCAATGTAACGAAGGTTAACAGGCTCAACGTTCCAATACACTGGTATAATCGTGCGTTCATGGGATGAGCTCAAAATCCAACACAACTCATCCAGAATCCAGCGTGATTCAGCGTAACGCTCAGAAAAGAGAGCAATATGAACGGAGGCACTGCTAATGGCTCTCTGGATTGCAGGGATTATATATTCTCCCGGTTGAAGTTCCTCTTTAGCAAGAAATACGCGCAATCCATGGCCTTTAAGAGTACAATAGATGAGACTGGCAAGAGTGATTTCAGTGTCGGTTCCCATGTGGTTTATGAAAACCTGGTATGTTGCTGGCTCTGGCACTGGCTTCATACTGAATACCTCTTATCGATGGAATCGGATCGGACGCCAGTTGAAGCAAACACCCTGTCTGAGAGAGAAGAAGGTGAAGTGAGATTATAACTCTGAAAGATGCCCATGGCCGTGAGAAGATAGGAAATTCTTCAAAATATTGGCCAAAGAGCATCTCAGCTTTACTGGTAGCAGTCGTACTACATACATACTTTTGCTTGCAATCGAAGAGTAACTCGCACATCTGCAAGAGATGAATAAAGGTGCACTGTACAATAAAAACTTTGAATAAAGGCGTGTAGCGATGTCTTTAATAAAGGTTTGTATCACTAAAGAGCGCATCACTTAAACAAAGTTGATCAGATTGTATATTTGGAGATTTGATTCTTAAGGATGCATACTAAATTTGGCAATAATCAATATTTGTTAGTATTTTATTCTATATTCTTATTTTATTTTCAGTTTTTTGACATTATGTTTGTAAATGTATGCTTATTTCTGTTTTATTTTATATTGAAGAGATGCAATTTAATTATTTAAAGTGTATTATTATTCAAAATAGTGTATTAAATAGTTTTAAATTATATTATTATAGATTAATATATTAAATTATTGTTCAATCTATATTTAAAATTAATGTATCAAATAGTTTTATATTATATATGATCCATATATATAGATAATTTGGTATTTTATGTAAATATTAAAATAGTATTAGTCTAAAAGTTATAAGATTTGGTTAAATTGCAATTTTTCATTACTTAAATTACATTTTTGAATGCATGACTTTTGTGACGAATAACTTTGGTTAGACTTTGGTTTCCCCTCCACATGGAGGATGATGATGTTGATTAAATGAACGATGTCTATGAGGGATGCTAGACATGGTAATATCCTAGTCAATATCATATGGGAAAACGACACAATCTCATCAAATGGGAGAACAATGATAGGATAGAATCCACTAGATCCCAAAACTATTGAGTTTTTGGGGATCGCTACACAAGGGCTTTCAATCCTTCAACTGGGAAACTTGGAATTGCATCCAATTGCTGAAGTTAGGCATGGCTATTACATGAGTTGTACACATAACCACATTAATTTTTTTCAAAAGCTTTGGTCGATTCTTGAGTCGAAGAAAATGCCTTCTTTTTCAATAGCATTGTTAGAGGTTTTGTTATTTGACCATAATTCTTGATGAACTTGTGATACTAACCTATCAATCCTAATAATCCTCTAAGATTCTCAAAGGTTTTGGGAATTTCCCATTGCATTATAGATTTAATTTTGTTAGAGTCCTCTTAAACACCTTCATGAAATACAATATAACTCAAATATTCTACTTCTAGAACCCGTGAGGAACAATTAGAAGGATTGGCATATAGTTGTTTATCCTCGAATAATTTTAAGACCATGTCAACATATTGTACATGCTCTTCTAAATAATTGATATAGATTAGTATATCATAAAAAAAAACTAACACAAATTTCCTAAAGAAGGGTTTAAAAATAGAATTGTCAACTGAAGGGTTTAAAAATAGAACCCATTTTTACCCTCTTAGGATCGTCAATTTGTTTTGTATCAAAGAATTTTTACCCTCTGGATTTAGACTCGTAAAATAAGTAGGTGTCTACATCTTAGGCTTCCCTCTCAAATCATATAAAGATTTCATAATTATTTTCTTAGGATCCTTAACTACTTGAATATATATTTGGGGAAATTTAACTTCTACTTCATCTCTCACATCCTAATCCCCAGTTGCAACTCCGCCGCTTTGAGTAGTTTCAAGGGATTCTAATCTAGCATGGACAACCCTCACTGCTTGATAAAATTCCTCAAGTACAACTCCACCAATTGCAGCACCACCATGTTTTCTTGTGTCTCTTCCTTGCCAATCTATGTCTCTATTGGCCATACTTCTTTTCTCACAAATCTAATTTAATAGTTCTACCTTGTAATTTTCCTACTAGAACTATAACTCTTCAAAATAATTGTACCCAACACTTTCCCTTAGCTAAAATTGTTCACTATTGTAGGATACAACCTGCTTTGATACTAGCTTGATACCCATCGCCCCTCACCAAGACACTACAAATTATAGTGCATAAACATATTTAAAACACACACATGTATAAACATTCAAAGACTCAGATAAACAAGAAAAAGCCTTCCTAGTTTTTCATTAACTCAAAAAATTGTACATTATAGTGTGCTCCAAACATGGAGTCTCAATATCAACCCCTAGTCTTAGTCTCAAGCAATTTTTACAGTAATATTATCAATTAAAATTTGTTTTCCATTTCCTATCTACTAGCCTTATGTTCTCCACTGTTAATTTTAGTTTCCTTCCTTTCCTACATGCACTCATCTTTTTCATTTCTCTTTATTCTACCTTTTCATTGCTTCTTCGTCTAAAGGATTCCTTTAGAAGCTTCTCCGCTAAATTTTTTCATAATTTTCTCAATGATTCACCTGCCTTCCAGTTCCCTTCTTTAGTTCATTAAAATATGGTATTTTCAAATTAATAAAATTGAATGTAAATTCATGCTAAGATATTCAATGCTTAGTCGAGACATGATCTGAATCGCATGATGAAATGGTTGTCACAATCCTTCAATAAGTTATGTACAAACTATAATAAATTTCCATAAATGGCTTTGGCCCTTGATCCTCAACTTATTGACTCTACAACTTCAAATGTTGTCCTTCTTATTATTTGATTCCCATTCTATGTTGAAAACCTTCACTCCATCAAGACTTCCTGAATACACCTTTGGACATTCCTTTTGATGATCCACTTTTGATACATCGGATTCAATATCCATTAGATCTCATTAATCGACTTCTCTATGTTAGAATAATCAACCCATAGTTAGCTACCTTAGACATTAATTGTAACACCCCGTTTTGACATTTCTACCTGAACTACTATTATATGTTGTATTTGTTAGATTGTGAGACCTCGTCGGTTTGACGACACTGTGGACATATGG
>LPNX010631007.1:558-15702 GCA_001517045.1 Pseudotsuga menziesii
TCGAGAATGATGAGAGAGTTTTGTACCTAGAAAGTCAGGCACTGGAATTGCAGACTGAGTTGGCATCAGTAAAGTCAGCGTATGATGAAGTGGTTGTTCAGCTAAGTAAAACGAACGAAGACATGAATAAATTATCAATTGATTCCGGTCACCTCAAAGAAGAAAAAGAGACTTTACGTCAAAACATGATGTTACAGCCCACCATAAATAAAGAACTTGAAGAGAAAAACAGTGAACTAGAGAGAAGCAAACGGGCTTCAGAAAAAGAGCAAGTACATCTTAAGGAAAGAATAGGGGAGTTGGAAACAGCTTTGGATTTCGTCACGAAAGATGTTGAATCGTGCAGGGCCATGTCAGTCGAAAAAGAATGTCAGTTAGCTGATTCAGAATACCGACTTTCAGAGCTTTCCCAGGAGGAAACCGACTCCTTGAAGACTAAATTGAACAAACATAAACCTACAATGGTTTCCGAATCTCTGAAGACTGAGTTGAACAGTCCTTTGGAATCTGTCAAAGATCTTGAATCCAATAATATTCAGCTCCAGCAGTTGATGACTGAACGACAGAATGTGCATGGAAATGAAAACTCGAACAGTGTGCAAGAAGATGTAATCACAGAGAATAGACATGTAAATCCAAAACCAAATACCCCACATGAAATTGGAAAGGTAAACAATAAGCGGGGCCGAGCAAAGCAAAAAAAGGAGAAATTGAAACATAAGTTCTCAAAGCAAGATATGAAAGCTTTTTTCCATCTTCGCTATATTTATATGGTAAGATCAGAAAGAGTTTTTCATCTTCCGTGTTTCTATGCAACCATTCTTATTTTGCCATATGTTTTAGTTATGATATGTTCTTTTTTCAGCAGTATGGTTACGATAATGTTTTTTCTTCCGGAGTATAGTTTTGAAAGATTCTCTTAAAATTGGCCAAGTGTTTGGGATTTTGGTAATAATTAGTTAATTGGTTCAAGTTGAAATTGAAAAGAAGAAGCTTTGGTTCTTAATATTATGTGTAAGGAATTGAAAATTTATGCAACTTTTATTAACTCAGCTTTCTTTTCTATGTTTAAAGAGAAGAAGAGAATTGAGGTTGATACTATTTTAAAAAGAAGAACTCCAATTTGGAATTCCTTCCCACTTTTAAAAAGGAAATAAAGGATGACAAAGATGCACATGACAGCATTTTTTTTAGATTTGTATTGGGGCACATTCCTTTTAGATTTGATTGAGGGCGAGTTTCCTTTTGATGTTTTGCATATGGTTTTATGTTTTCCGGTATGATACTACTATATATTGTTGGTTTAAGGTGACCTATCACACTATAGGTCTTTAGACTCGTAAAGTTTGGATGGTTTATGTTTTACTTGCTCTGTATCATTTGAATACTTTATATACTTTATATACTTTATATAAACTGTGCATCCTATATCCAGAATAGGGTGCCACACAAGAAACTTGATGGAATCACTCCTTTTGAAGCTTTGAGTGGGCACAAGCCAGATGTGACCCCATTTCAGGTTTTTTGGCTCAAAGGCTTGGGCTATTATTCCAACTAAAAAGAGGAAGGCTTTGCAAAACCAAAGCAAAGAGTTCCTATTTGTTGGGTATTCTGAAGATTCAAAAGGGTATAAGTTGATCAACGTAAGCACTCAAAAGAATTTCATTGAAAGGAGTGTCAATTTGAAGAAGAGTCTTTAGCAGCAGTAGAAGTTGGAGAGTCCTCTTCATCACCAAAAACATTGGTTGTAAGTGAAGAGAATAATGAGTTTGTTGATTCTTATATGTATGGTAATGATGATTTAATTGTATATCCTAACATTCCTACAATACCAAAATAGGAATCAAGGATCATTCATGCAGTTGGGGAACTAGCTGGTAATCATAGTGACACTAGGAGGACTAGATCTCAATTTGAGAGTGCCCTTTGTGTGAAATATCCACTCTTTACTAAAAAGTGATATTGATGGTTGAATATAATCCTTAGACATATGAAGATGCATCATATCATCCAAGATTCAACATAAAGAAGATGAAGAAGATGTTAAATCCAAAGCTTCATAGATAAAAAATTGATCGAAATCGAAGAATCCTCCAGTGAAAGAAACCCAATCTAGAAAGATTGAAGGTATGAGTTTGAAATCCTTAGAAAGCATCAATGAGAACATTAAATCTATTCCATATATTTTAGTCAATAAGTTCATAGATAAAGGAAAAAAGTTCATGTCTGCATCAAGTAAAAAACAGTCATTTGTTAAAAAAAATATGGAAGATGTTCAAATTTAAATTGTAAAAATCCTCATTGGAGGGGGGACAACATTATGAAGTTTTTCCATAGACATTCTAATCAAAGAAGGATTTCTAATTCCATATGGGAGCTAAGCAATTTGACTGGTGATTAGTTATCTGATAAAAAAAGTTTAAATTGGGAAGCAGTGAATTATTTTAAAGGAATTTACTATCAAGATAATAGATCAATTATGAAGATGAAAATCAAAGTCCTCAGACTTTTCCGTAAATCCTTTAATGAAGATGAAGATAAGCAGGTGGGATATGAAGTGGACTTAAAAGAAGTTAAGTTAGTATTATTTTAGTTTGCTAAATATAAAATCCCCAATCTTGGTGGGTGGATGATTGAATTTTATGTTCACTTCTTTGATTTGATTGGTGAGGAGTTGACTTTGGTTATCAATGAATCTTGTAGGTTGGGGAATATTACGAAGGATCTAAAATCCACATTTATTGTTCATTGCTAACAGAAATAGATTAGTTATGGGTAAAGACATCCATGCTGAAAAGTTTTGTATTTTACCAAAAAGACAAATCATGGATGATGTGGGTATTGTTTAAGAATTCCTTGACCATGAGCGCGAGGGAGATAACCGAAAGGTGTGGAGCAATCTGCGGACTGACTCACTAAATTGGGCGGGGGGGAGGGAAAGAACTGAATAGGGGCAAGGGGAGTGTGGGAGACTCAAACTTCCTTTGTTCAGGATATGGCGGGAGGGTAGACCAGGCAGCAAATGAAACTGACTCATGGGAATGGGATCATAGCTGTAATACCGAGGATGTCGCTGCAGATGGGAAATACTTGTAGGAGGTAGACTCTTTTGATATTGGTGGGATCCAAGGAAATCACATTGGAGAGTACTCTGAACAAAGGTGACCCAATGAGGGAATGCTGCCAAACTATTTGATGTGGGGAGGTGTCTAGGGACACCATTATGGTACGATCTTGTCGATTTTTGGCGAGCCCGAGAAGGTAAATGCTCGATGGTACTTTCACTTTTAGAGAGTCTGAAAGCGCGAAGAAGACTCCAGTGGGGGCTCTTTTTTGTTGGAAGTCTCTTGTGCCCAAAAAAGGATAAAAGTATACATAGGAGAGCTCGCCCATCCTGTAGGGGATGAGAGACTTCTTTACCGTTGGCAGTCCAATCAGGCCGGAAAAGGTTAAACCTGTACTGACTGGACGGTCATTCATAGAATTTTACAAGCATGAACGAAACCAAGTTTGCTCGGCAGTATTTTCTTGTTTAGACGGTTGGAAAAGACCTTAATGACAACCTAAGGTAGGATTTTTCGTAAAGTGCAGCCCCTCTGCCCAAGAAAGCATAAAAGTATGCAGAGGGGTATGGTCTTGGCTTGACAATGCCAAGGAGGTCCTTTTCAATTGAGGGTCTACATGGTCTGCAAAAGGAGGTAACAAGACGATGTAGACGCCCTTACCTCAACTTTAGCGAGGGGGAAAGGAAGCAGTTGCGCTCGAAAATATTTTCATTGTTTTAAGGAGTCAGAATAGAGCTTAAACGAAACTCCAAAGTGGTCAACCGATTGTGGTGGCACATGTAGTGCCCCATGTCGGGACGGTGGACAGATATCCAAAGGTCATCCGCACAGTATGGATGAAGTAGAAGGCTCTCAAACATACCAATACATGCACGGGATAGATCGCGGTAGAGGCTTGTGAGTCAGTGCGACAGAGGCATGCAAACCGAAGTGGCTCTCGGACAGAGGTCAGGAGAGCGTGTGTGTGTGTTGCCGTGGACGGACTTGACTACATGCGATGTAAGTACGATTCCAGAGGTATTTATATGTCGAATACGTGTAAGAAAAATAAATCAGTTTGTGGACATTGGTCCATAGCTCCGCGTAAGGTGCGGTGGAAAAGATAACTATAAATACAAAAATCAAAGTAAAATTACATTCCTTAACGGGCGGTGGCCCGAAAACTTGCGTGAGTTGCAGTCAGGAAGTTTGATGCAAGTACATGTTCGTGGACACTTTCATCCTCATGTCATGGCTCGTAAATCGAGGTGACTTTTGGGAAATGGTCCCGAAATTGGTTTATTAAACATGAGACGATGGTCTTAGAAATGGAAATTTGAGCCCGAAGGTGTGAGAGGTGTCTCGAACCTGTTCTGGGTGACTTTGGATTAGCAGCTAATGGTGGTGTTGCTGACTTGTGCTAAAAATGTTGAAAAACAAGAAAAGAAAATGAAGCAACTCATTGGTGATGTTAAGTGTAAAATCTCTTGAGGTAGAGCCCGTTACGGGGGTTCTCCAAGAGTTGTCCATCAGAGTCAATAAGGGTGTATGCCCCTTTGATATCGTGGAAATCTATGCAAACATAGATTGTACCCTATTTTTTAATCATGGGAATAGGATTAGAAACCCAAGTGGTGTATGCAATGGGATAAATGACACCGGTTGTGCGTAGCTTCTCTATCTCGGCTTTCACCGCAGCCACTTTTGATGGATGGATGGGCCACTGCTTTTGGCAGATGCATGCCACATCAGGCCATGTGGTGATGTGGTGCTCCACGATGGATGGATCTAAGCCGGGCATTTCAGTGTATGAACAGGTGAAGATGTCGCAGAATTATTGGAAGAGAACTATGTAGGCATCGACCTCTTTCGGGGAGCAAGATGCCCCAAGCATGATTTCCTCAACAATCTCAGAGTTGGTTGAGATGTCGATTTTAATTGCTGGCAAAATTTTCACCATGTTCCCTTCTTCGAAGGCATCTGGTGTTGGGATTGGGTTCTTGAACTAGTCAACCTTCCCATGGATGAAATCTTTAGTCTCCATGGAAAACTAGTAAGAATGTGACATAAGTTATTTGGGGAGGAAGAATGAGCGATGGTGCATGTCATCCCATGGGTATTCTGAGGCCGTCAGAGCTTCAAGTATCTCCTCATCATTGTTGAAGCAACGAAGTGACAGGTCTGATAGACCGTCGGTGGAGGAGGAGATGAGCGGATCGGTGGAACTAGACATCATGTAGATGGACATGGTGTCTGAGGAAGGTGGTGGTGGGTGAACTTCTTCAATCAAGGTGATCTCAGACTCAAGGGAATGGTGACGGAGGTCAGTGAGAGGCATTTGAAACTCGGGCAGGTCTTGGAAATGGTGGGATTAATGTCCATACAAATTGCAAAGGGTGTAAGCATGGTTTGTCCTCAATTCCTTGTTCCTGACTACTGGCACGGATGGGAGTTCAAGAATGGGGATGTTTTCGTTCGTATCCATGGCATCCAGATGCACATGGATCATTGGAATTTCAGGGCAATTCTGATTTGGATAGCCCTGTTGTTCACAGATGGCACAAGGTGGGACTTGTCGTGGTTCTACAGCGGTTTTGATATTATTTCCCCTAGCCCTTTTAGGTTGGGGTGGTGCAGGTGCAAGTGCAGTGGTTGGCTTGTGCGGACTGGGTAGAGGGTGAGACTCGACCGCAATAGGTTGCACCGGGGTTAAAACAACCTGGGGCATTGCTGGTTGAGCTGGTGGATCAAGATGCCACACCGGGATGCCCAACGTAAAGTTGGGTAGGCTTAAGGTGGCCATGACCGACTTGCTCATGACACCAGGTGGGGGAAAGAGGAAGGGAATCGTATGGATTGGAGATGAGCCCAAATAACTCTCTGTTGGTTGCATGTGGGGGTGAGGTTGTGGTTGCAGCTACGCGTAATGTTGTTGCTGCGAGTGATGTTGCGGCTGTCGACGATGTTGTGGTTGTGGTTGGGGCTGCGGCTGCGGTTGTTGTTTGGGTGCAGCGATGCTAGATGAGACCATGCACAAATCCACAGTTTACTTTTGTGTCGGTGGTGGTGACACCAACGAGAAAGGAGCCATCATGGTGGGATCGGTAAACAACCCAGGGCCCACATTCAACGATAGGGAGGCTGGTGTGTTTTCAACCACAGTGTTGGTTGCAGGGATGACATTAGCGTGTGTGGTCGCCACTTGCGGCTCAATGGTGTTGATTGTAGGGATAACATTGGCAGGTGTTGTTAACCCTTGCAGATCATGGTAAGTGAGCTGGTCAACTGTCACAATCTTCCCTTCGTGGGGGTACATCATGAGGGGGAAGACAATTTATGCGACTGCTCGCATGGCATACATGTAACTCCTCCCGAGGAGGAGGTTGTAGTCCAGTTGAGCATTGACGAATTCGATGTCAATCAAGACTATCTTCCCGGCTAACATGATGGGTACATGAGGGAGGATTCCTTAGGCTTTAGTGGGATGTCCATCATAAGGCCGCAGAGTCATGGAGGACAGTTGCAGAATTGGTGATCCAAGCTTATGCCACACCAAGGTACACATGACGCATGTGGATGCCCCCTCATCCACTATGCATCGATGCACAACCAAGTTCTGGATGGACACCGGGATTTGGAAGGCGATAGTGGAGGGCATGCGCAGTTCCCTGTTCTCCATGTAAAAGGTGATCGACTTGGATTCAGAGGGGTCTACTTCCCCCAGGGAGGCTAGCAAGGCTTTCCCCTGCGTTGGGAACATTTTAAGCACCTCAAGAGCAGACATGGTGGTTGGTGTTTGGGCCAAATCATCCACAATGCTATAGCTAACTGCCACTCTAGCTGTGGCATTATTGGAAATTCTGCGTATGGGGGGGTGTGGGAATGGGGGTAACTGAAGAGGCAGGTTGACTGTCTTAGACATGGATGCTGCTAATGAGTCAACAGGTTCGGTAGTGGTACCGTACTGATTCCGTCGAGTTTGCAAGTTGACCTCTTCAGTCGTCATGGCTAGCAGGTGGTGAACACCTATTTCGGCCGTGGGAGGTGCCCCCAGAGCGTTGGGATTGGGTTGGGGAGGGGGAGAAGTTGCCACCAATCCTTGGACTGGTAGTGGGTTTTGAAGCACCATGGGGGTAGGTCCTTGAGGTGTCGGGTTGGGTTGTGCTTGGTTTGTAGCGTTGGCAGCCTGTTGGGCGTCGTTTCGAATGGCCTGCTTTACGCGACCCATGAAGGGACACTCGAATGTATAGTGCCCATAAAATTCACAGTGTACATGGTTGGTTTGTGTGCAACGAGGCATTGCATCTTGGTGCATTTGGTCGCGGGGGGTTCTGGGCTGGCCGATTTGTCGCGGCATTGTTGGGAGGGTTCATTTGTTGATCACCTCCCTATGGTTGGTTATCGTCTTGGTTGTGGGGCCGGTTGTTTCTAGCTTTCCCTTGTTGATTGTTGGGGGTAGGATGGTTGGGATGGTTTTGTTGTGTGAACACTTATCCCAATGGAGCGGGTGGAGCAGGGATGGAGGCTTGCACAGGTTGTACTGGCGGTGCATAGTATATTTGTGTGGGTGGTGGTGCCATAAATGTGGGCATTTTCCCCACATACTGCTGCGTTGGCCAAGCCATGGCCTGAGCTTGCTGTGGTGGCGCAGGTTGTGCATAAGACATTGTTGCTCCAAACTGTGATATCATTCTAGCATAGTCCGGAGCTTGGTTTTGGTAAGCAACATTAGCAGTGTTGCTTGGTTGTGGTGTAACGATAGGTGGTTTCGGTCGAGGCTACAGATGTTGGGAGATCGATCCTATGATGTCGTCCGTAGCATGGGATGCCCTCGGTGCATCATGTTAGGAGGTACTTGGACGGGGAGCATCTGGAATAACGGTATACAAGTATCCAGATAGGGCATAGATGAGGTTAAATTGGTGGGCCTTTAGTATAGCCTCTTCTTCAAATTGGGAACGTTCAGATGCTACGTCCTTTGCGATGGGTGGGAGCAAAGTCTCAAGGAACCAATCCAAGAATATCATGTCGTCTAGTTGGATTTTGCATAAGCTACGACATCACTGCCACTCATGGATATGGTCAGTTATGTGAGTGGCAGTGCTTTGACGGCAGGATAGCAAGATCTCCACCCCCTCGTCATATCTGACAGGGAGTTGGAAATACTATAGGAACATGAAGGCTAGAGAGTTGAAGTCGGGGTACTTGGCTTGTGGCAGCTCAATGTACCATTTGGCTGCAGCACCTTTAATGGTGTGTTGAAATAGCCTCAGCCTGATGGAGTCATCTACGATGTTATTGGATGAGCACCATAGATGGAATGTCATTATGTGGTTTTGGGGACATTCCCTGGATTTGCCTTCAAACTTGGGGCTGTTTAATGGCAGCTTAGTTGGCATAGGTGAGAAAAAAGCTTGGTGGCAGATGGGATCGTTTATTAATCTAGCCAAGTCAGGCAAGTTGAGACAAGCCATGAAGGGCATATTTGACCCCAAATTAATGTGGGATGGGGATGCGATGGTGGTGGGGTTTGCAAGTGCATAGTGCATCTGCACAGTTGGGGGTACTTGCTGTGGCACCATTGCGGATGGGCCAGTGCCCTCAAGCGTTGTGGGTGGGATAGTATGAGTGGCAGGGACACTACCCCCATGTATGACAGTAGGGGCAATGTAAGTGGATGGTCCACTGTCCCTCTGTGTCGCAGGAGGGACTGTGTGTGTGGAGGGGCCACTGCCCCCATGTGTTGCAAGTGGGCCAGCTTAGCTGGTCACTATAGGTGGTGGCAGCTGACTGATGATATTCTGCATGACTATGCTTGGGCCACTTGCTAGGTTGTGGGTGACAGGTTGTGATGTGGACATGGGTCCACTTGCTAAGGTTAGGCCGAAAAACAGATCTGCACTAGCCAAGGGGCTTGATGGTGCGGTATGTAGGTCTAGTTCAGACTAATATGGGTCTGAATCTGAATCAAAGGCTGTGTGTCCCTTTGATGGTGTGGGAGATCACTGAGAATGACTTCGACAGTGTCAATTGAGTGTTCCAAATGGTGGTTGTTCGCCTCTTAGGCGTGAGGAAGATTGTGGAGGATCAATTGTGTTAGATTTATGTCTGAAACTTGGTGGGAATGATGTTTGGACCCCGGTTTCAGTGGCTTCCTATTGGCTGAAGTTGGTCACTAGGTCACCAAGACTACCATAAGATAGCGCTTGGCTTGTTCCTCACAGGTGTCTCTACTCAATCGAAAGGGTTTGTTGCCCGTTTCGCTTGGCAATTCCTCTCAGTGGCCAGCTACTTTGGGGTTCCTGTGGTACTCCTCACAATGATTTTTTGGGTAAATACCAAGTACTTCCCATAGTTGAAGCAGTCAGTGACTTATGACCTCAAAGACTATAGAGTTGGATTGAATTAGAGTAAATTAGTAAATTTTAAGGCTTACTCAACGTCATGAACTGAGTTGGGTTAATTATTTGGTATGGTGTAGTTGTTTGCTTGTTTTTCTGGTATTTGGTTGCTGCAATATGGTTTATGAATTCATCATAGTAGATTTCATATCATTGTGGTTGTGTATGCAAGCATAAATAGAAATTGTAAACAAGTATAGTGATTAACCCTGAATGTTTGCTGGCCTAACTAGATGTCTACCTCACAATGATATTCCTCTTCAACCAAGAGAAGGTGTTGGGCTCTCAACACAATTGGACTAAGCCCATCCGTAGATCCTTAGGTCACCTCCCGAATGCTAGGTTGGTCAACAGGGATCAGGACACTTAGCACCGTGAGAATCCCTTCTTCTCTACCCCCTCTACCTTCCAGGTCACCCGGTTTTAGTGGTTTGGAACAATATCATGGAGTGCCTAGATCTATACGAGCTTGCCCTTTGTCGTATCCCAGAATACCCCGAAGGGTGATGACTGGGTAGAGGAGGAAGGGGGAAGCAAGATGGTTACTTTGAAGTTGCTTTTAGTTATACTAGGTTCATTTTATTAAGCCACAATGGTTTACTTAACATTTACACATTGTTCATGAAATAATTTACAAACATTGAAAGCAGAAACTGAAAATGACCTGCAATGGTGGACAGAGGCAGCTGGGCCTTACTAACATTCCTCTAAAACTGAAAATTACTATCTATTAATCTTAAATTAAATTTTTTTTTGACAGGTTGCACATTTTTTACCAAATCTAGCGAGGGGACCGCGAGATTTTTTTAGAAATGAGCGAGGGGGTCGCACAAAATGTAGAAACAGCTGCAACCTGAGTTTCTAGGCTGAAGTCGCACTTATCAGGTGATTAAGTGTGCCCTGGGCGCACATGTTTGCCCATTAAGTGTGACTCAGTCTCATCTTTTGCCCCGATATGAGCGCCTTACTCCGAAATGGGGTTTTTTTGTGAGACAGAGTCAGATCTAGCCGACAGTAACTGGTACTGGGGTCAATATGACTTGGTTCTGCCTAGTAGAGGCTTTAGCAGTAACTAAAACAAGAAATAAACAGGATTTAAGACAGATTTAACATGAAATTTCTAAAAAACAAGGGCAAAAATTTTAAAAACTTTAAAATAAAAAAGTTTGGTCCAGGGATCCTGTGGTATCGACCTGGTATGGTCACCAGTTTTGTAGCAAGGATTTATCCCTGCTATAGGGGTAGGAATGGCTCCCTTTTGCCTATAGGGCAAGAGGGTAGGTTCCTTCTAATGGTAAATGTTGAAAAACGAAACGGAAATGTAAATAACAGAATAGTAAACTAACACTAAGCTAATTTAAGCAAGAAGAGGAATAGAAGCAATGTTGATGAACCCCTCTGCGAACATGGGTTAGGGTTCCGCCTTCAAAACCTGCAAAATAAACCTAAGCTATAATGGAAAAACCTACAAAACAATGTTAAAAAGAAAAACAAAACTTGCAAATGGGGAAAAGGGTTAGAAAGCAAAGCATATTAAACAATTAAGAAACAGAAATAAAACATGGTATACCTTCTCTGGTGGAAATGGGCCACCATGCCCAAGCTTGTGGAAGCACCTCTCTTTGTTGGGGAGCAATGGCTCAATGGGGGATGGAGATGGAGGAGAGGGAGTGTGGGTCGTTTGAGAGGCAAAGGTCTCAAAGCATCCACTGGCAGTGTAACAATAGGCAATGGGAGAAGTGTTCTGAGAGTGACCCCCCACCCTTCTTTTATAGCTTTTCCAAGGGGTTTTAGGGTTTTAATCCCTTGGTCAAGGCTTTAGCCCCTTTTTTGGGCTTTTAGCCCCCCTCACCCTAACTTTAGCCCCTTTTAGGGTTTTAGCCCCTTTTTTAGGGCTTTAGCTCCTAGGGGGGTATTTTGGGCTCCTTTTTGGGGTTTTAAGCCCTTTTTCTTCATCCTTAGGCTATTTTGGAGGTGTAGGGGTCTGATGGAAGGTCTAATGGAGTGATATGAGAGTTGTGAGATGGTGTCCTTAGGTGGTGTAGCCCATTGAGAGCTAAGTGGGGGATTTTTTGGTTAATAATGACTAAGCCTTGTTTCTAGGCCCTATATTTTTCTGATATTTTTACATAAATTCAGGCCTAAGGGGGTTGTTAGAATAATCAAACCCATAGTTACTCATATTTGACATTAATTAATCATTTTTGTCTTATTACTAGATTCCTTACTATGCTAGTAGGCATCCACTTGCACCTAGAAGTCAACAAATGATCAAACTGGCTTAAGGAGCGCTTTGGAAACATCCGGGTAAATATTTTGACAACTATGCAGTAATTCCATATTAGAAAAATTGCAGCTCTTCTTTTTCTGAAAGTTGCCTTGCTTTTAGCAGTTTTAAGGCAAAAGGGAAAAGCTAGTCTAGGATAAATTGTCTTGTTTTTTTCCTTAACCACCCTCCTTATTTTTCTCCATCCAAATGCATGGATATGATCTTTTTCCATAACTTATCAGCTGGTACAACTCACTCATCCATTTTGTGAGCATCTTGACAGATTAGGAAAGTGATTTATACACCTATGGGGGATTTTGACTAGTTTAGTAAGCCTTATTTTTTTCCAATTTGAATAGCATCCTTATTCTTTCACATATATGATGTAATTATATATTTGGACAAACAATTACTTCATGAGTTTGGATGATGTACACTTATTCAATACAGGATTGTGTTATGCTCCATATTCAATATCCTTTTTGTGGAATTTTGCATGTTTGACTAGTAATTTTGTGAGTGTAATTGATTTACAGCTTGGGATTAATTTCCACATATATCAGTATAGTTTTATGGTCTAAATAAAGACTCATGCCTAATGGATGTATAAAGAATGCAATTTGATTTGAGTGCATTTTTCAGTTTCAGTCAAAGGCATATGGTCTGAAAGTTCTTGAAGTTTTGCAAAGAAAAATTCATCCCCAAATGGAACCAGATGTTAGTGCTTGAGTTGTAAGCCTTAGTTTTCTTGCATAACCCTAGGGAAATTTAAATGTTTTTTTTTACAATCCTCTTTTATATACATTAATTCATATATTTTATTAGATTAGAAGTTAAATAGTTGGCTCATAATTTTATTTTGGATCCATACATATAAACTTTCATTGTATATTACATGTTTCTTTGATGCTTTTTAATCTATAGTCCAAGGTATGAGCTTCGTTAAAACTTTAATATTTTGGCAACAAATATTGATCGTTGAAAAATTAAGTGCTGCTAGAATTTTAATAGGGTTTCCACACATTTTTACCATGATTGAACATTGTGAAATGTGAAATGGAGGTGATATGTGGCTTAAGCTATGTAGAAGGTACATGTTTTCATCATGATACAAGTTGACAAGTTGATGCTTATAATTAATGGTGATGGTTCGTGGTTGTACCGAATACTTTACATTCATTGTATCATAATATTTGGTATTATCAGTAATATTTTGTTCTAGCAAGTGTTCAAAGTCTGTAGTTGCAATTAGCACCGTGATCATGAAGAAAAAAAGTGGTAGACCTCATAGGTTTGAACTACGTTGAAAGAAGAGCGGCAACAAATACTGAGCATCATTTAAAGGTATATTACCTACGAAGGTTGCTTCGCAAATATTTGCAAATATAATATGTGGTTTCTTCTTCATGTTGCAGGAATTTCATCTACATTTTTATTTGCTAAAAATCTTGTCTAAGATGTCGGGCAGGGTTTAAACCCATTCAGATCACGCTTCTCATAGTGTGTTCCCTCATGGTTTAATTAAGCTGCTAATTGATAAAGAACTGCAGAAGAAGGTATGGACCTGGTCTCATTTTTTATTTTGGTCTAGCTTTAAAATTAATAAGTCGACTAATGTAAAGTCGCAAGAAGGGAAACAAATTCCAATGAAGCTAAGAAGTTACAATAAGAGAAAAAATGTGGAAAAAGCATAGAAAAAAGTATGAAAATACAAATGAAGGGTTTGAAGAGACTTCAGATGCACATTCCAAAATAAATTCAGATGTAGAAGAAATGGAGATAAATCCCAGTACTCTTGGTTTTTCAAAAGAAGTCTCGGTGAAGGAAAGCATGGGAACAACAAGCGTACAGCAGCCGAAAACACCAGTCGTCAAAAATACCTATGCTCATGCTAAAAGTTTTGAAATAGATAAATGGAGGTCGAAGACCAGACTCACGAACAAGCTCCATCTGAATATGAAGAAGATGTTAAATCCAAAGCTTCAGAGAGAAAAAGTTGATCGAAATTGAAGAATCCTCCAGTGAAAGAAACCCAATCTAGAAAGATTGAAGGTATGATTTAGAAAGCCTTAGAAAACATCAATGAGAACATTAAATCTATTCCATATATTTCAGTCAATAAGTTCATAGATAAAGGAAAAAAGGTCGTGTCTACATCAAGTCAAGAAATAAGTTAAAAACACTCATGTGTTAAAAAAATATGGAAGATGTTTAGATTTAAATTGTAAAAATCCATATGAGGAAAACATGATTCCATTACCTGAAATCTTAGCAAAGAAACTTGTAAACGGAGAGTTAGATGGTTCAAATGAAAATGTGCAGAGGGAAGAATAAATAGAGGTTTCAAATCTTAGAAAATTTTTGCATCACTACAAAGCTCAAAATTCACATCTTAATCGTCTTAATGACCAATTGGTGAATGAAAATCATATGATTAGGCAGGACCTTGAAGACATAAATTCCAATTATGTTGAATCTATTAGGGTTATTGAGGAAGTTGTGAAACGAAGAAAAATGGCTTAGGAGGAAAATGCAGAACTACTCAAACTGAATCAGAAATTAAAGGACAGATTGCCAGTTATCGAAGAAGAGTTTTTCTAGACTTCGAAAGAGATCTCAAGCGTTAGATGGCATGACTATACTTGCAGAGGCTTCTCGGAAGCTTTGACACATTGGTAAAACTTGATGATTCATAGACAGTTAGTTGGAAAAGTTGAAAATCAATTTAGTTTAGAATTTTTTTTATTAGGTGGCAATATATCTTTTGAAGTTAAATTTTTTTCGTTGATGTAGTCAAACAATTTCTATTTTTAAGTTTTCTCGATCCTATATGTGTGGATCCAAAAACATTTTTAAACTATTTTGATCCTACATGTGGGGATCCATAAACAGTCTCGAAAGGAGATATTATTTTGTATAAATATAGGAGTTTAAGGTAGGAAAAACGGTGTGGGAGGTAGTAGTGGATTCATATAGCACTTTGGGAGGTAGTAGTGGATTCATATAGCACTTTTTGGATACTTCTTTGAGTCTACAAGATTTCATACTAAACTTTACTTAATGAAGGCATATGATTGTGTTGACTGGTCCTTATTAAGGCTCATCCTGGTACAAATTGGCCTTCACTGTTAAGTTATGAGTTGGATCATACAGTGTATTTCTTATACCCATTTTGTTGTTTTGGTGAATGGGTCTCCTTCCTCTTCCTTTTACAGTTTCAGAGGAATTTGGAAAGGTTGTTTTTTGTATCCCTTGTTATTTTTATGAGCATTGATGGTCTCAGTAGGTTAATTGTAGAGGGGAAGCTCAAAAAGAAGTTCAAGGGTATTAAAATTGCTTCCTTTCTATATATTTCCCACCTTTTGTTTGTGGATGATGTTCTCATTTTTGGCAATGACACAAAGGACAAATGGATTCATTACAAAGATAT
>LPNX010631007.1:16076-81212 GCA_001517045.1 Pseudotsuga menziesii
AACTGTGATGATGATGAGATTAGTAATCATATTTTTGACATTATTCTGGTATCAAAGTCCTTCTTAAATGACAGTTTCAAGTATCTCGGTTTTTTCCTTAAACCAGATACTTATAGAGCGATGGATTGGAGCTGCATTATTAAGAGATTTAAGAAAAGAATAACAGTGTTGGTCTTATAGATTCATGTCGATGGGAGGTCATTTGTTCTTGGAAAATTATGTATTACAAAGCATCCCATTTTATTTGTTTTATTTGTTCATGGTGCTTGTTTTGTTTATATATAAATTGAGGAAGAGAATGTTTGATTTTATTTGGGTTGGTAATTTAGAGAAGTCAAAGTACTATTTGGTAAATTTGGAAAATCTGGCTCTTCAAAAAAAATTAGGTGTATGGGGGTTGAAAATTTTACAGTGGTTTAATATGTATTTGTTTGCAAAAAATTTGTGGATATCATTGTTTTCTCATGGACTTTGGAATAGGGTCATTTTAGTTAAGTATATTAGAGTTGGTACTCTTCTTAAATGGATTAGAGATCCAGTATTAAAGATGCAAATAGATTCTCCAATTTGGAAGAGATTTCTAAAAAAAAATCCACTTATCAGCAGTCATCTTAGTTGGAAGGTGGGTAGAGGATTATAGGTCTTTGTGGGCATTGATCATGTTATGGAGAATATTTCCTATGGCTTGGGGTGGACCACAATAGACAGGATGAGGCCATAAATAAACCCATTTCCAATCATGCTAGATATGCAAGTGAAACTAACACTAAGGGGAAAATGGGTGTGCCTTATTCTAAATGTTTGAAGTAAAACCCTGTTGAGCTTTCAATCAAACTTGTATCTACACATTTCCCTCAACAACAAATAGATATACAAGCATGATATATATAAAGCGCTAGAATCTAATTGTTATGCAACCAAATCCTAGATATAGCATAAAAAGAGAAGAAATATAAAATAAGAGAGTAATCCATGCCTAAAAGATGAATAGCATAGATAAATATCAATCATATTCAAGGGAGGAACCTCCTTACACAATGTATAAGACAATATAAGATGATATGATGATGAAAATGAGAATATCTCCTTCCTATATATAGGAGATAAAGGTGTACAATGACAACTAATAAACCCACTATTAGACCCAAGCCTACATAAATAATATGTAATGCAACATGCAGTATAGGGGGTAATGCACCACACTATATGGTGTAATGTGTCATCATTAAGGGATTAACATGCCCCTCCCCTTCAAAAAATTGTGTCCTCAATGCTGAAGTAGTTATGGATGTTGTTGTATAAAGGACTCATCTTCCCATGTTGAATATGATGTGGGTAAGTTCTTCCATTTAATGAGATACTCTAAAATTGATCGATTTCAAAGTTGTCTAGTTCGTATTTCAGTAATTTCTTTAGGCTCCAAGATGATTTTTCCTTCCTCATCAAGTTCTAGTAACATCGTTTGAACTATTAGCTTGTCACCGATAACCTTCTTTAAACAGGAAACATGGAAAACTGGATGGACTCGTGAAGATGCATGTTGTTCCAATTTGTAGGACATACTACAAATATTTTGTAACACCTTGTAAGGACCATAGTATTTAGGTGATAATTTATTGTCAGTATTGGTGTTCTTCAAGGACAATTGTTTGTATAGTTGTAGTCTTAAAAACATCCAATCCCCAACATTAAAAATTTGTTCACTACGGTGTTGATATGCTTCTTGTTTCATTCGATTTTGTGCCAAATTCAGGTTGTCCTTTAAGAGTTGAAGAACTTTTTGTTGATGCTCCATGTGGTCTTCCACTACTTGAACCTTAGAGTCTCTTAGTGAATATGTGATGGATGGTGGATGGTAGCCATACAGTGCCACAAATGGGGTCATTTTGGATGATGTATGGAAGGAATTATTATACCACCATTCTTCCAAGGGTAACCACTTGACCCATTATGTTTGTTTATCAACTGCAAAACATCGAAGATACCCTTCCAAACATTTGTTTACTATCTTTGTTTGTCCATCAGATTGAGGGTGATAAGATGAGCTATGAGCCAATTGAGTACCCAAACAAGAAAATAATTCAGTCCAAAAATTTCTAGTGAAAATGGGATCTTTGTCACTTACTATAATATTTGGAGTACCAAGTAGTTTTTGTACTGTCTCCATAAAATAATTGGCGACCGTGATTGCTTTGAAGGGGTGAGATAGTAAACATAAGTGTGCATATTTAGTAAGTCTATCAACAACCACCATGATGACACTCTTTCCTTCAGAATTTGGTAAACCTGTGATAAAATCCATCGATACCTTTGTCCATATTTGGATTGGAATGGAAAGTGGTTGTAGGAGACTAGGGGTCTTAATTGTTTCCACTTTATTTTGTTGGAAAACCAAACAATCTGCTACAAATTTTTGAACGCTAGTTTTAAGACCATCCCAAAAAAATCTTTCTTTACCCTGTGGTAGGTTTTTAAGAAACCTGAGTGCCCTCCTATCGGTGAAGAGTGGAATTCAGAAATTACCTTTTTCTTGAGCTACAAACTCTTACCAATATATATATNATTATTCTGGTATCAAAGTCCTTCTTAAATGATGGTTTCAAGTATCTCGGTTTTTTCCTTAAACCAAATACTTATAGAGCGATGGATTGGAGATGCCTTATTAAGATATTTGAGAAAAGAATAACAGTGTTGGTATTATAGATTCATGTCGATGGGAGGTCATTTGTTCGTTATAAAATTATTTATTACAAAGCATCCCATTTTATTTGTTTTATTTGTTCATGGTGCTTGTTTTGTTTATATCTCAATTGAGGAAGAGAATGTTTGATTTTATTTGGGTTGGGAATTTAGAGAAGTCAAAGTAATATCTGGTAAATTTGGAAATTTCGGCTCTTCAAAACTTTTTCGGTGTAGGGGTTGAAAATTTTACAGTGGTTTAATATGTATTTGTGTGCCAAACGTTTTTGGATAACATTGTTTTCTCATGGACTTTGGAATAGGGTCATTTTAGTTAAGTATATTAGAGTTGGTACTCTTCTTGAATGGATTAGAGATCTAGTATTAAAGATGCAAATAGATTCTCAAATTTGGAAGAGATTTCTAAAAAAAATTCATTTATCAGTAGCCATCTTAGTTGGAAGGTGGGTAGAGGATTATAGGTATTTGTGGGAATCGATCCTGTTACGGAGAAGATTTCCTATGGATTTGGGTCGACCACAATAGAAAGGATGAGGCCATAAATAAACCCATTTCCAATCATGCTATATATGCAAGTGAAACTAACACTAAGGGGAAAAGGGGTGTACCTTATTCTAAATGTTTGAAGTAAATCCCCATTGATCTTTCAATCAAACTTGTATCTACACATTGCCCTCAACAACAAAAAGATATACAAGCATGATATATATAAAGCGCTAGAATCTAATTGTTATGCAACCAAATCCCAGATATAGCATAAAAAGAGAAGAAATAGAAAATAAGAGAGTAATCCATGCCTAAAATATGAATAGCATAGATAAATATCAATCATCTTCGAGGGAGGAACCTCCTCACACAATGTACAAGAAAATATAAGATGATATGATGACTAAAATGAGAATATCTCCTTCCTATATATAGAAGATAAAGGTGTACAATAACAACTAATAAACCCACTATTAGACCCAAGCCTACATAAATAATATGTAATGCACCACAATATAGGGGGTAATGCGCCACACTATATGGTGTAATGTGTCATAATTAAGGGATTAACATGCCCCTCCCTTCAAAAAATTGTGTCCTGAATGTTGAAGTAGTTATGGATGTTGTTGTATAAAGGACTCATCTTCCAATGCTGAATCTTATGTAGGTAAGTTCTTCCATTTAATGAGATACTCTGAAATTGATCGATTTGAAGTTGTCTAGTTCGTATTTCAGTAATTTATTTAGGCTCCAAGATGATTTTTCCTTCCTCATCAAGTTCTGGTAACAATGTTTGAACTGGTAGCTTGTCACCAATTACCTTCTTTAAACAGGAAACATGGAAAACTGGATGGACTCGTGAAGATGCAAGTAGTTCCAATTTGTAACACCTTGTAGGGACCATAGTATTTAGGTGATAATTTATTATCCTTCTTGGTGCTATTCAAGGACATTTGTTTGTATGGTTGCAGTCTTAAAAACATCCAATCCCAAACATTAAAACTTCATTCACTACGGTGTTGATCTGCTTCTTCTTACATTCGATTTTGTGCCAAATTCAGGTTGTCCTTTAATAGTTGAAGAACTTTTTGTTGATGCTCCAGGTGGTCTTCCACTACTTGAACCTTAGAGTCTCTTAGTGAATATGTGATGGATGGTGGATGGTAGCCATACAGTGCCATAAATGGGGTCATTTTGGATGATGTATGGAAGGAAGTATTATACCACCATTATTCCAAGGGTAACCACTTCACCCATTATGTTTGTTTATCAACTGCAAAAGATCGAAGATACCCTTCCAAAAATTTGTTTACTATCTTTGTTTGTCTATCAGATTGAGGTTCATAAGATGAACTATGAGCCAGTTGAGTACCCAAACAAGAAAATAATCCGGTCCAAAAATTTCCAGTGAAAATGGGATCCCTGTCACTTACTATAATATTTGGAGTACCATGTAGTTTTTGTATTGTCTCCATAAAATAATTGGAAACCGTGCTTGATTTGAAGGAGTGAGATAGTAAAGATAAGTGTGCATATTTAGTAAGTCTGTCAACAACCACCATGATGACACTCTTTCCTTCAGAATTTGGTAAACCTGTGATAAAATACATCGAGACCTTTGTCCACCTTTGGATTGGAATGGAAAGTGGTTGTAGGAGACCAGGGATCTTAATTGTTTCCACTTTATTTTGTTGGAAAACCAAAAAAAATTCCACAAATTTTTGAATTCCATTTTTAAGACCATCCCAAAAAAATCTTTCTTTACCATGTGGTAGATTTTTAAGAAACCTGAGTGCCCTCCTATCAGTGAAGAGAGTGGAATTCAGAAACTACCTTTTGCTTGAGCTGGGAACTCTTACCAATATATAAGCGATCTGTTTACCATAGCAAGTCATATTTCCACCTAAATGTATTAGAGGCATTGGGATCCTGTTGCAGCTTTTGAATAAATGTCGATATTTTTTCGTCATTTTTCCATTCGTCCATTGCTTCAGCTGTTCGATCTAGTTGGATGATCAAAATAGAGTAGAGTAAGCCCTCAACATCCTCATCTTCCTGGAGAGTGCATCTGCGACAATATTTTGCTTCCCATTTTCGTAGATGATTTCAAAGACATATCCCAACATCTTTGTTACCCATTTTTTTTGCTCTTCTGAAGATAGCCTTTGTTCCAAGAAGTATTTAAGGATATCATGATCAATTTTAACCTTGAAATGTCTCCCTATAAGGTAGGGGCACCATTGCTTCAAGGCATGTAGTATTTCCAACATTTCCTTCTCATAAATGGGATTTTTAAGTTATTTCCCTTGATTGGGTGACTTTTGAGGGAAATACGGTAGTACGGTAGCTGCTATTCTTCCATAGTTTCAAACAAACTTACGGTAGTACCCTGCCAGACCTAAGAATCCTTGAATATTCTTTAGGGTTTTGGAAATAGGCCATTCCATCATGGATTTAATTTTTTTAGGGTCTACCTTGACACCTTCGTGAGATACAATATGACCCAAATACTCTACCTCTTTTCTCCCAAAGAAACATTTTGAGGGTTTTGCATACAGCTCTTTCTCCTTTAGTAGTTGTAGTACCCTGTCAACATGTTGAACATATTCTTCCCAAGACTTGTTATAGATTAGTATATCATCAAACAATACTAGCACAAATGTTCTAATGAAAGGCTTGAAAATAGAATTCATCAAACCTTGAAATGTGGAAGGTGCATTTGTTAGACCAAATAACATGACCAAAAATTCGTAGTGACCTGCATGAGTTTTTAATGTTGTTTTGGGGATGTATTCATCCTTCATTCGAATCTGATGATACCTGGAACTAAGATCTAACTTTGTGAAGACAACTGATCCATGTAATTCGTCTAACAATTCCTCAATGAAGAGAATGGGAAACTTATCTTTAATGCTGATATTGTTGATCTCTCTATAATCAGGACACATATACCATGACCATATGGCTTGCGTACCATTACCACTAGTGCAAAGTAAGAAATTTGGCTAGGACTAATTATGCCAGCCTCTAACATTTCATCCGCCATATGCTCAATTTCACTATTTTGGCTATAGGGATATCGGTAAGGTCTGATGTTAGGAGGAACACTGCCTGGAATTAAGTGGATAGCATGATCAAAGTCACGAATAGGTGGAAGACCTTTGGGAATATCTTCAAATACCTTGGAATGCTTATTAATGACCCTTTGAAGATCTGGGGAGATAGGGACTTTTGAGTTTTGAACATCTAATGAGCATAATTGTGCAACTATACCTTGATGTCCCTTTTTTAACAAATTTTTCGTACCATTAGAGCTTATCACCTTGCTTGGTTTTCCTATGATACCATTTAACTCATATTCTTTACCTTCCCATGAAAATTTCATGAAAATTTTTTGAAAATTAAAATCCATTAATGTTCCCAATGATTGTAACCATTGGACACCCAAGACAACATCAGCACCACCCATTGGGATCACAATCATTGGGCTATTCAATACATATTCCCCCATAGCTATATTGATATTATGGCATTTTCCTGAGTGATTTAAAGTTCCTCCATCTGCAATCGTTGCTTAAAATTCTGGTGCTGGATAAACAAAGCAATTAAGAACTTTGGAGAATTTACAGTGAATGAAATTATGAGTACTACCAGAATCAATCAACACTGTTACCTTCTTATTTTTTATGTATCCTTCTATCTTGAGAGTTTGAGGAGTGTTAATTCCATCCAATGCATGACAATATATGGTGGGAGTAATTTCTTATAAAGTATCCTCTTCTATTTCTTCTAAAATCACTTCTTCTTGAGATGCTTCCTCTTCTTTTGGTTCTTCCTCTTCACAATCTATGTAGAATAATTTCTTCTCATTGCACCTATGTCCCTTACAATACTTGTTTTCATAATTAAAGAATAATCCTTTTGCTCTTATTTCATCTAGTTGTTTGGGTGTTAACCTTTGTGGTGGTTTAGAATAAGGAACATTATTTTCTCTATATGTGTTGGAGAAGGCCTTTCTAGTATTCATTGCCATATTTTTTTTTTCCACCTTCCTTGCCATCATGAAAGCCTTCTCTAGTGATGATAGTTCAAAGAGACGCACCTCATGTTGAATGTTATCTTTCAAGGTTCCAATAAAGAGATCTAACAAATTATCTTCTGAAATATTCTTCACTCTGAGACTTAGCTCCTAAAGTTGCTTGATGTGTTATGTAACTGAACCTTTTTCTTGAGATTTACCAATTGACTGAAGACGGTGTTGCTATTTATATCTCCATAATGTGCAATCAATTCTTCAATGAATATAGACCAATAGATAACGGACTCCTATTTACAGTCACAAAGCCATTGGTACCATACAAACTGGTCAAGTTCTAAATACAAGGATGAAATAGTTACCTTTTTCATAGTGGGCACCTGGTGTAGATCAAAGAATTGATGCATCTAAAAAAAACACGTGATTGGATCCTTTCCATCAAAATTTCACATGTCAATATTGGGAATAAAGTAGTTTCTTGGAACTGAATTGAACCTATGATGTTGAGTGAATCATCAACTTTTAAGGACTCCAAATTCCTGCTTTCTAATTTTTTTCCAATTTTCTCTAGGCGTGACTGGAATAAGTCATCTTGTTCCTCCGTATCCTCTTCTAGATTATATAATTTAGGAATAAAGTTATGTTTGGTATCCTTGATAAACTCCTTCAAGTCTTGGAGATCTTCTTTACTAGACATCCCTTTGAGATATTATTTACTAGCCATGCCTTTGAGATCTTCTTTATTATCCATCCCTTTGAGATCCTCTTTAGTAGCCATCTTCTTTTCCAATTTAGCAAAGTCATCAATTTTCACATTTTCTTTAATCATATCTTCCAACTTAGAGACTCTAAAAGAAATGTATTACATTTCCTCATAGGTCGAGGATGAATCCTCTGGAGGTTTGAGTGGAGTTTGATTCTTTTTGCTTCCTTTTGGTGGAATTTTTAATAATATCACACCCTATGGTTTACCACAAACATATCCTTCTACTAAAAACTATTCAAATGCAAAATGGCATACCTTTTTCAATCACTGATTAGGAGACTGTTTTAGGGCCGACTTGTAACTGAGGTAAAATTTGAATTGTGACTCCTCTGAGTCTGAAACTTCGGCTTGTAGTACCTTGATATTTCCTCTTTCCAATGCCACAAAATTTTGACCTAATTTGTATTAGCCAACAAAAATTTATTGCAAATATACCAAAGCTTATTATTTTTTTCTTATCCAGAAGAGAAAACTTGTACTGTATTCCACGTGTCCACTATTTTGTTTATGTATCTAAAACCTCTACCATAGATACCCTATTCTATATTATTTCATATGCAACTGATCTCACTCCATTTGGATCTCGGATTCCTTAGATATGACCTTTTTCCCAAGAACACATGTTTTATACTAGATGTAGGACTAGTCAAAAACCCTAAATTCCTCTGCAAATATCTCCAAAATTGTAATGGATTAGGATCTGAATTTTTTTATTGGAGATATCTCGGCCTATTTTGGAAGTGGGTTTTTAGACTCTATCTCTTATTCCTCATAGAAAAAAAATTGTAGTGAAATTCCCATGATGACTCATTTTGCAGAAGCCAGTCCCGAGGAAAGAGCTCTGATACCAATGTTATGCAACCAAATCCCAGATATAGCATAAAAAGAGAAGAAATATAAAATAAGATAGTAATCCATGCCTAAAAGATGAATATCAGAGATAAATATCAATCCTCTTTGAGGGAAGAACCTCCTTACACAATGTACAAGACAAGATAATATGATATGATGACTAAAATGAGAATATCTCCTTCCTATATATAACAGATAAAGGTGTACAATAACAACTAATAAACCCACTATTAGACCCAAGCCTACATAAATAATATGTAATGCACCACAATATAGGGGGTAATGCACCACACTATATGGTGTAATGTGTCATCATTACAGGCTTAACAGTAATATAACATGTTATATTCCAATACATAACCAAAGTAATTACATCAATGGATAAAAATATTTATAATTACACATGCAATGGAAGAGAAATGGATATTTCTATTAATATGAACAGAGATAAAGAGGACAAAATTTGTCGACACCTCATCGAAATCGATAAATTGAGTCCCTCCACCTGGGCCTCCACCACTTCAATCCTCCATACAAAAGCAAGCTCACAAAGATCAAGGCAAGATTGGGAAATAACAATAATGGTTGCTTCGAGGACAAAGGGATGCAGACTCATGTACATAAGATTAAGGCACAATCCCACTATAGTATATTTTCTCTCCAAAGTTCTCCTCCTTTAATGCTTCATAGTATCCCAATATATAACCCTTCAATATGAAGTGAAGGATCGAAGTGGAGCATTTTTCAGCATATGGAAGGCCAAGGGACAAGTCCTTCGGTGCTTGGTGGGATAAAACTCCAAAAAAGAAATTGAACACATTTCCCGATGTATGCGGGAGACGGTGGTGCAAGTTGCATATACATGGTTTGTAGAGTTGTGACCCACATATACATATAAAAATGTATTTTAAGGGGTTCCATTGGAGCATCAAGGTCATAGTGAGCAAAAAGGGGTAAAAGGATTCTGCATAGTGACAGTGATAGACCATCAAAGCATGTTGTATCGGGTATATAAAATCACACTATAACAAATTGCCCCTAATTTATGAGGTCAAAGGGGTACACGATAGCCAAAATACATTATAATAGCCTAATGAAGACCTAGGTAGAAAAAACCAGCCACTCATTAGTTCAATAAAATGATAGATCTCTACACATGACTGCAAAGACATAGCAGTCCCGTATACATAAGAGCACAATGGCCATGAATAGGCATATATGTCATGATTGGTCATCGCCACGTACAATATACAGTGAAGTAAGGGCTCAATACTGAATGAAGACATCAAATAGTACACTGGAATTTGGTCATGAGAGTTTGAAATCTCATAGATACTAGCACGATCAAGGAGGTAGCATATATGGAATTTCACCAAGCTCGAAGGTCTTCGATACAAATCGTCGCTAGTACATGTCCCATCATGCGAATAAAGGTTTTGTGGTTGAACATGATGGACCATCATCTGATTACCAGCCACTGATGTATACTGTTAGCAGACATGAGATATCCAACGATAATGATAATGGGAATCAAGGTATAGAGTGCAAACAAGCAAGTGTGAATAGATGTGTTGAGGTCGAACACTTGAGAGAATCCATCGATCCGGGGACATTAATGTATTCCCAAATATATTGATGGCGAGAGAAACTACCACTGATGACTGCAAGCACACTACAAGTCTCAAGGCACTCAATTGACTCTAGATCCATATTCCAGAATAGATGTTCTGAATTCAATGGAATGGAATCCGCTTGAAGGAGGGAATTAAGGAATCCCCCATCAACCAACATGAGGTACACAACAATGCTTGATAATTTGGAAGAACATGAACAAGATGTGCACGAAAAAGTAACAAATGTATCTAGAATGGACTACATGCAGAGAATAGATAACTAAGTGTTGGTTTGCTATGGGCAGACCCGGGTTTACTATAATTAACCAACAACACCCCTAGCTCACTGGCCCTTTCGGTGACAGACCGTGGAGCGGCCTGAAGTCTCACCCGAAGTGACTCTAATGGGTTGGCCAAGGACTCAAATGTCTTGGACCAGGTTCTGTGGCACCCTTCTTGCTACTCGCAGCTCTGCTAGCCGCAAGGCCTCTGTCTCTGCGCGTCGCGCGATCCTCCTGCTCGCGTCGCATGATTTCCTCTACTCGTAGCTCTTCTAGCCGTGAGATCTCTATCCTTGCGCACATCGCGCGGTCCCTTCCCACATTACGGCGTGATGACCCAGATCTGCGAATCCTCAAAGGTCACTTGTCTTCTCTTTAGGTCGATAACAGCCTTGCTACCAATCGCCCAATCGATACTTAATAATGTTGGATACGGTCGACTGTCGCCAATGATTTCTATAACCTCAAAGTCCGCAAAGCTGTGAACTCCATCAATGTCAACTGGCACCTGTGATAGTCGACCCAATGGTGATACTCGCTACTAGTTAGCTAATCTCGGGTGGGTAGGTGATCTGACTAACTGAGGGCTACCCATCTGTTCCCATGTCTGCTTAGTCAGAACATTCACCTCTGATCCTAGATCTAAGACGACCTCATCCATTTCAAACTCTCCAATCTGTGCTATGAGCTTCATCTCTCTTCCGGTCCTTGTATGTCCTGTAATATTATGAACAGCGCGGTGTGCACTGCCCAAGAGAGAAGGTTGCTGACACTGATCTATGATGCGCTGAAGCTCACCAATAGATTTTTCATTTCTCACAAGTTTCAAGCAACTGCGCAGGAAGGATTGTACGCTTCCTGTCGGTTCATCCTGGCCGCATCTTCCCGATGTGGTATCCTGCGGTATCTGTTCAGGGCTATCGCCACAAGGTGCTTGCTCTGGTACGCCCCTAAACGGCGGTACCTGCGATCCTGATTGCGTAGAGTCATCAAAGAAAGGCTTAGCGTCCTGAAATGCCTCTTTATTCTTCTGTAGGTCGAGTGGTATCACTTTGTTAGTAGCTCTACGCACCCACTCCTGGCCTGTGCTCTTTTTAATATCCTGCGATGTCCCACTGGTGGAAGCACCGCTACGAGTCACAATGTTGACTCTTGGTTCTGGTTCATCCGGCTCAGCAGCAATAAGCTGGATTTTCTGGTGTCCTGCTGGTTTAGGCTCTCTGATCTTAGCGATCAGAACAGGACATTCTTCTATAGCATGATCATAAGATTTACAGTAATTACATGTGGTGGTGGGACTCTGACAGTCCCTAGCGTAGTGTCCTATAACGCCGCAGTTATAACAAGTGACTGGTCCATGACCACAGCCAAAGCCTCCTCCATGTCCTCGTCCTCTGAATCCTCCACCACGGCTAACTTGAGCTGGATCATGCGGTGGTCCTTCTACTGGACCCTGTGTCTCTGATTGAACTCTGTACACATCATGTTTTCTATCTAACATGAGATCATAGGCTCGGCAATCCTTGTCCTCGTGTCCTATGGACTTGCAGAAGACACGGTATAGGTTCTTAGGTGTCTGTACATACTTCTGAAGTAGAGGACATTGCTGAGGCTGATGTCCTCGTGTCTTGTATATTTCACACCATGGCCCGTGCATTTGTGGTAAGGGGTTAGGAGCCCTTGATGCTAAATATTCTGCAAAGACTGGATAGTTGTCTTTGGTATGGCCTTGTGATTTACATCGTAAGCACCATATGTCTTGCATAACCTCTTTCCCTTTCTTAAGTTCATCTATCTGTAACGTGAGATTAGCCAACTGGTTCTGTAGGGTTGTCATGCCTGCGTTGGTTTCGGCTAGAGGTGAAGCCTCTAGTTTCATCGCCATCTCCAATGCGTCATCTTGCATCTGGAGTTTCTGTTGCATTAGTGGCAGTCTGATGTGGGGGAGCAGCGCTACAATAAACCATTCCTTATGCTGCTTCGGCGCAAAATTAAAGCTTACTTGGTCTATAAGGGCTTTGAATTTCTAGTCAAAGTCCCATACTGACTCCGATGGTAGCTGCTTAATGTCCTTGAGCTCTGTTATACACTGAGACTCAGACTTAGGTTTCTTGAACTCTTTAATCATGGCAGTCCTGACCTGGACAAGTGTTCTGGGTGTGGCGGCATACTTCATATACCATGTTAAAGCTCATTCTCTCAATGTAGTGACCAACTGTACAAGTTTAATGTTATCATCGTGGATTTTTTTAATGGTCCACATGGCTTGACATAGAAACCAATGTTGTTCTAGGTCCTCTGCTCCTGTACCCTTAAAGGTAGGTAGCTTCATATCATCTCCCATTCTATTTCTCTGTGGTGGGTTCTAATTGACTGGATTACTACCACTCGGCGGTGTAGGTGAAGGTGATGTAGCGGTAGTAGGTACTGTCTGTGAGCTACTGGATGGAGTACCTACGGGATTACTCTGAGTCCCGGTCTGTTTCTGTGGGGTATAGGGATGGTAAGGGATACCCCCCTCTGGTTCTTCTGTGGTACTAAGACTTTGTTGCCTAATATTGTCTGAACTGTCTTCAAATGCAGGAGAGCTGAAATCTAATTTATATTTCTTGCCACTACATGTTCGTCCAATGTCATCAAAATCACTTTCAAACTCTTGTGACATTACTATCTTTACTTATTCATCTGAAATCATGTCCATTAATCCTTTTTCATGTAACAGCATCTTAATGGACAAGTTTAGAGATTTTAGGTACTTACCACGATATCCTTTGAAGAAGTAGCGCTCAGCCTCGCTGAAGCTTTTTCTCTGGTCAACTGCAAACTCTGTAACAAAGCCTTCTAGCACACTCGCAAGCCAGAAGTCCACTGCTCTCGTAATGGGATTATCAAGGCTCTGCACGGTTTGAATCAGCTCCGATGTCCAAACAATGTTTCTTTTCTTCTTGAATATGTTCTTATCTGTTAACTTTGATAACCAGTCGTAAAGCTCATCTCCATAGGTTGCAAAAAATATCGCATGTATATCTGAAGAGATATGTTTTTGTAACCAGTCCTCTGTGCTCAGTCTAGGACTCCGATTTTCTTTCTTAGCAAATTCCTTTAAGTTTGACTCCAGCCACTGGTGAAACTCTTCTCTAGTAGGATTCCAATAGAACATTAGCGCTCAGTTGTTCAAAACCGGCAACGGAACCATTTGTTGGTTTGTTATGGGAAGACCCGGGTTTACTATAATTAACCACCAACACCCCTAGCTCACTGGCCCTTTCGGCGACAGACCGCGGAGCGGCCTGAAGTCTCACCCGAAGTGACTCTAATGGGTTGGCCAAGGACTCAAATGTCTTGGACCAGGTTTTGCGGCACCCGTCTTGCTACTCGCAGCTCTGCTAGCCGCAAGGCCTCTGTCTCTGCACGTCGCGCGATCCTCCTGCTCCCGTCGCACGATTTCCTCTACTCGCATCTCTTCTAGCCGTGAGATCTCTATCCTTGCACACGTCGCGCGGTCCCTTCCCATGTCGCGCAACTTCCACTTACTCACAATATCTCCAACCTTACTGCATCACCACGCACCGTGCGACATGCAACTCCTCTCCAACGCTAAGTCCTTAACCTGCGGTATCGCTCACCACAGCTCCTCTGCTGGTACCGTATCGCCTCTCTGCGATATCGTACCTCCGCGGCTCAGCGCACTTAGCGTTGCTCGTGTCGACGTGCAGACTCAACATACAAGACTGCTTATACTGCGACTCAGTGACTGTTTTAAGGCAAGCTTATATGAACCCTCATACAACCTACCAAAAGACTTAAGCTCGGATTTATCCTTCTATGATGTTGCAACTGAATAACACATACATACTCTTACAGTAAAAAAAGTCCATGCACAAAATAACAGATAACAGTAAACAAATACAATCACATGCATTCAACACATAACACGCAGGTTTTACGTGGTTCACCCCCAGGATGGGAGTTACGTCCACAGAACTGTGCTTCTCTATTATAGCTTAGGGGAAGGTAAACACAGTTCTGTTGCACCGCATATGCAGCTAGAGATCTTCTGGGCAACTTCGCACACATCCTGGAGCCCTTCTCTCTTATATCTCTTCTCTCTCTCTATCTCTATATTGTCTCTCTTACAATATACTCTTCCCTCTCTGTCAATCCCTGCGGATTGTTACATACAGACTCAATGACTCTTAGACAGGCTAAGTGTCTAGATCTTTACAAAATGATCTGACTAGCTTGACTAGCTGGATGGCGTAAGATGCTCAAAAGTGCCTAAACTGCCTACCAAGCCAACCCTTTACAATACAAAATACAATCTTATATAGGCGGCCCGAAGGTCTCGCCTTTACAACACTGTGGGCCTATCCCAACAGTAAACCCAAAAACCCCTAATTAGTGACAGACGACCTATGTGTACTTGGGGTAGCCGCTTTCCGTCACACCGTAGCTCTCTGCAGTCTTCCATGCTTCCCGGCACTGATCATGGGTACTATGCACCGCTTCTCCTCACCACAACTTCCTGCAGTCTTCCATGCTTCCCAGCGCTGACCATGGGTACCGGCGCTGCTTCCCCTCACCATAGCTTCTTGCAGTCTTCCATGCTTCCCAGTGCTGACCATGGGTACCGACACTGCTTCCCATCTGTCCTTCATCTTCAATACCTCGGCCTCGTCACTCATTTTCCTTTATGAGGGTAGCTGAACCCTCTTGTCTTCATCGCTGCCTTCAATGCAGTGGTTGAGCTCTCTCTTCTCGGCCACTCAGGTACCGCCATCTTCTTTGACTTCTCTGTCTCCACAGTAATGGTTTCCGGCTCTGATCTGTGGCTAGAAACCTTGCTACAACGTCGTAGATCTACCTCTTATATCTCCGCCAAAACTGTCTGTCCGCCAAAACTAGCAGCTTCTTCTGTAGCTGCGGGACCCTACTCCAACACTAAGAAATGGTCGACTCAAGCTAAAACTTCCTTCGAACAAGAGCATAAGGCAGATCAAGACTCATAGGCAGCATAGAATCACAATGAATATTGGGACAACCCTATGACACAGAAGGCATCAACCGAGGCTCCATAGGGATAGCAAGCATAACTACTCTGTGGAGAAAACTCAAAATAACAAGTACATATCCTAAGGTCATACCAGTAACCCAACCAATGGATGAATGTACTGTTCTCTATTCGAAGGCGACATGACATGATAGCTTCCAATAAAAATTAATATCATTTCCCGTCCAGATTTTTATGTTTTATGATTTTTTGGTATTTTTCATATTTAAAAAGCTTGAAAAGGAATAAAATTGCTTATACTACACTAATGAGGAAACGGGTGTCGCGGGAAAGCAAACTAGTTCGTATTGGAACATACCTATGCTCAGTGCAAGGAAGCATATGCAAGATAAGGACACTCATGGGGATGTCTCCTTCGGGTAAGGGATAATCAAGCTGCAAAAGATATATGGGAGGCTCTGCTTGGCTAGGATTGAGGAAAGCTCAGGCTATATGGCTTATAAACTGAAGCATGGAGCCTGTATAAATCTCAATACGGTGAGCAAACGTATGCAAATGCAGTTACAACTTGATACAAACGGGAGTCCCAATAGGATATGGCTAGCATAAAGCTCAAGAAAGAACATGAAGGTCTTTACTCGAAGACATGGTGGGACTGCAAGGGACTCCTAGACCTAAAGGAAAATGCTCAACATGGGCACCAATTAGAAAAATAGGATTTAACTAGGGTACCCATGATAAGGAATGTTCTACCACTCACGTAATGCCACTTCTAGTAGCAGTATGAAGGTTTTGTGTCATCACGAAGTGGGTTCATACATATGGTTAAGGTGATATGGTCATAGGATAATGCAGGATGCATGCGAAAAAATGGTTCGATCCTATATGCTAGTTTAGTAATATACCTTACATAAGCATGAGCAAGTCAAATTATCGACGAAAGTGCATCATAAGGGTTCCTACACAACAAAATTATTCCAAAGAGTTGAAAATGATTAATAGGAAGTCCAAACTATAGTCCTAGTGGGTAAAAAATAAAAAATAAAATTTTATAAATAGTTAAAAATGACATTTTTACCTTAGCATTTTTTTTTACCCAAAATAGTGCATTTAGAGCAACTTATACTTCGAAACTTCAATTGTTGATTCTAGGAATTATGGGCCACAAAATCTAGAGTCGTCAAGACCAGGTAATTTTTTCGTGTAAAATTTGTATTTTAAATATTTTTATTATATTAACACACATGAATTGCAAGTGTGACACTTTAGTTTACTTACATTATTAATTATTTTTAACTTATTTTGTTTCGTCTCTTAAGTGTAGTGGTAACAAATTATGTTATTTTTCAACTGCTTGATGGCCTATTTTGGCCTATTTATATTTTAATGGTCTATATACATTTAACTATTTTACATTATTTTACTTTTTAACTTTTTGATCTACAAACAATTAAATATTTAATATTATTTTACCTTTAAACTTTATTGATGTATATACTTTTAACTATTTAATATTGTTTTATTTTTTATATTTTCTACATGGTTTTACCTTTTATTTTTTTCTATAAAAGTTGTTTTGTGTAGTTAAAAACACATGTTTTAAAGTCATACCAATTATTACATCAAAAGTATACTTTAACTACTTAAAATTGTTTTAGCCTCAACAGCTAGCTCATTTGGTTGGGCTCCAATTGACAAGTTGTTTCCAATCCAGAGGTCAGGGGTTCAATGCATGGGCTTGTTGAGGTCAAAGATTCTCCACTGATGAAAAGAAAAACATTGTTTTACTTTTAAATTCTTTTACATTGTTTTACTCATTAATTTTTAATTAAAATTTATGTCAGCTCAATTATTACTATGTTGGAATGTTACGTTACATAGTATGTAATGTGACAACATCTCCCCCATATTGGTTTGTAGAAGTGCCTCTCAGTGCAACTAGGTAGTCTCAGATCTTTTGAGATCTGAGCCAGACGAAAAGTAACTCAAAGTTGCACCTAACCCTTGGCAATCAAACCCTTGTCCAATGTAATCCTCACTTCCCTATACCCTCAAGATTGTATTGGAAAATATTTCTTGGTCCTATAATGGGTATTCTATGTAGTCTACCTAATCAAGCCCGTTGTCCTACAAAACCCTTGGAAAATATTTCTTGGTCCCATAATGGGTCTTCTATGTAGTCTACCTCATCAAGCTCATTGTCCTACAAAACCCTAGTCTCTCGCAAGCCCTCCATCTTTACCATTCATTACAATTAATAAGTTATTATATCTTATACAATATAGTATTATATTATTTATGTCTCACTAGTATACCATTTAGTTTTATATATGTTATGTAATTAGCTGCTATATTTTTTCTCTTAAAATAATTAATGATATAAAATGTTTATTGTATTTCAATGAGACCCTTATTATTTGAATTTATATGAGATTTATTTTTTTAAGTACTATAAGTAGTGATATTACAAAATACTTCATATCTAGTATTTTAAGAATATTTATCAGTTTGAGATTATCTTACTAAGATCTTAACCAAGGTGAGGTTTATTTGTAGTTAACTATTACCAAATTAAAAATATGACATGTAAACATCTTTGACTTCTATAGATCCAATTCAAAAAATATCATTGACCCAATGTTTTGAAATTATGTTAATTTTTTATTCCAACTCATCAATTGTAGTTTTTCTTATGAGTCCCATTTTAGACCCCAAATTTACTCTATTGTGGAATCAAATTGTAAAGCACAAGCTAAATTACTAGAATTTGATGAAGGCTCTATTTGGATATAAACAAAAGAAATGTTGGATACCAAAGAACATCAATTGCATTAATCCATTATCTAAGAAGTATTGAATTAGTAATTAAGGCGTACTAGGTAGTTAGTACTCCTTGATTATGGACCACAAGTAGTTAGGGTTTTGCTATAGAGATCTTATTTAAAGAGCTAGAAGGATATGGATTGTTTAAGTATTGTTGTATTGAGAGATTTTTTTAATGAAAGTTTTCCCCACCCTAAAAGACAATTAAACATTGTTTTCTTTCTCTAATTATTTAATACAAGAGTTTACTTTGCATATTTCATCTTAATTATCCCGTGTATCTGTGTTTTTACATTTATAATCTTTGTATACCTCTTTATGTCTCAAGTTTAAGAGTTAATGAAGACTACATTTGTCTAGCATATTCTAATTCAAATGACCTTGGATGTAGCCTTAGAATTAATCTTTAGGGTGTGGTTTCCCCTATGTAAACTCTAATTACTATGCGTTGGAGGAGCGTAGTCAACCAAGTCGACTATATTAAGTAGTTTACTAGACATTGTAATAGAATGAGTAGTCGTGTCAAAGTTGTAGTCAAGTAGGTGGTCAAGTCATTCAAATCAACAAGGAAGTTATGGTAGTTTTTACTACCTCCATCTTATGGAATATATAAATAGACATGAATCTGAAATGTAATGGTTGTTTTTATTAAAATATAATATAATATAATACTACTTTTTATCGATTGTACTATCCATAATCATATTTACTGTGTAATTCATTAAATTATAGCATTAGTTTCATTGTCAATAATATCGATTTGGGACTTGTACATTAGTTGCATGTATGCATATATGTTGAGTGAGGAATAGATTAGTAAACAATGGGAGAAATCAATAGAAATATTTCAATAACTTTTCCAAGAGAAATCAATTGATCCTTGCATAGTCTAGGGCACAATTTCTCACAAAAACTCATGATAAGTCTATAGAACCAATTCCCATAGAAATAAAGAATTTAATTGGCACACTTTTTCATGAACAATATAATAGAAGATGAAAATTTGTTATCAAATTTATTAACAAAGGTTAGACAAATATGCACAAGTGGGTTGAAAATATTGTTGAGGATTTCTATGAAGAACAAGTGAATGGATAAGACACATCCTTGGATGTCATAAAAAAGGAGATTCTATAACAACCTGCACAGGATTTTCATCTTCATTGTACATATTGCATAAATTCCTCCTTGAGAAAAAGTCCAACACTTTGTCAAAGCATGACCCCCCTTCAAAACTCTAATCTACTCTAACTAGAAGAAAAAACAAGAGGATTTGAAGTATTTCTTAAGGAAAAACCATGACTACCATGATCTCTGCCGTCAACTAGAAGAATTGTGTTTGAAAATAGGGGGTAATCACTCATGATATGCCTCTTTAAAATAAAAACCCTAGTCAATGGATCTTGAGGAAGAAACCAACCAATGGAAAATGCAAACATGCCAAGAAAAGGAAGGAAACAAGCATCGATCAAAAGACAAAGAATATGTGTTGGATGAATATAATGAAAATAACTAAAAAAATAATGGATGAATGCAAACCCCTAACTGACTTGTAGAAAATTGAAGGAAAAAGACAAGTAAGAAGGTATGCGATAAGAAGAGTTATGGACTCTCTTCAATCTAGAATAAAGAAGCACCATTGGAATGACTGGTCGACATAATTCTAAGCCTATTTGAGCTGAGAAAAAAAACTCAATTGAATGCATCCCTATCCAAGTTGAGGAACAAAATTCAACCAAATGCAAAAGAGGAAGCAACCACAATAGTCTATATTCTAAATGAAAATCTATCTAGATTGTGGAGGCAAGCTTGGGAGCCCAACTTTTTCCAAAGAATGGAAAAAACATGGAGGTGGGAAAGTTGAAACTAGTGTTAGAACACCAAACATAAGGTGACAAAGTCTCATTATTAATGAATTCCTTCAGTAGAACTTGCACATTGGACATGGTTTAGCATCATTATAGAGTTTAATAGATAACACATTTTGGATCCAAATGTCACAAACTAAAGGAAATGGGATAAATATTACATTTGAAGGAGGAAAAGACTTGTTAATACAAATAGAGGATATCATGGGGGTACCCCACTTACCAGATTAAATAACTAATTCCAAACACCATTGATCGAGGGTTGTAACAAAGAGACATGACCAAGAAGAAATAGTGCAGTCAAATATAAATACCAAGAGTTTCAAACAAATAAATCGAACAAGAATATGGAAATCATGAGTCACATGTCGAAAGTGAAAACTATAATAATTGAAATGTCACGTCCCCTCCCATCAATCCGACCCACATAGGGAACATGAACGATGTGCAGGGTGTTAAATTTCACCCCCAGGGCCATATTATGAAATTCATTAACTAAATGTGTGTGCAGATGTATGGATATAAACACAGAGGAATTAAACCATATTAATACACACACAGCATGCAATTACCAACATGTTCACCACAGGAATAACAACAACATAATGCACAGAAGCAAACTCATTCTCAGGATATTCACATGCATTCAATTTGACAATTCAATGAGACCAATTTCTTCAATTTGACATAAACAAATGGTCATTCATAATACATCAAATTGGCATAATCAGAGATAGGCGCAGTGAGCACTTATCTTTCAATTGGAGATATCCAAGTAACTGGCTATGGAAGAACAACGTTCCACCCAACCGTAGGTCTCTGTCCAGGCTATATTTTTTTGGTGAGAGGCCATCCATGAGCTAGGCTATGTATCCCTTAAGGAGGAACTACCCAAGCTCACTCACAACCACAAAGACAAATACTCATGCTAAGCCAGGACACAGTTGGGTTTTTCAAGCAAGTAGGGAGACGGGGAAGGAGATAGTTAAGTCAATGATCTCAACCATAACGCGATAGGAATATTAGTTTGTCTTCATATATCCTTGGCACCCATAATATCTATCACACCCAACACAAGGAAGGTCCCCTTCTCTGTTATGTAATCCCTCAAGCGCCCCTTCCCTCCAATATTCTTCAGGGTGGGAATAGAAAGGTCCAAGATTCTCAACCTCTAGAGATTATTGCTTTCAATGGTTTTATCAATAAATTTTGACCTATGATCTCACTACTGCTTCAATATACTCTTGGATTTTTCCAATTATGGATTTGTGACTATCAATCACGAAATTCCACTTTTAGGCTTCCAAATCTGGGTATTCCTATGGATTTTTGGGCCTTTGCAACTCTCAATGTCACCCCACGGTTTATGTTTGTGAATTCCCCACTGGATTTTATTTCACACAAATTTCTAGGCATTTTTTGCACTTCAATGCGTGGCTTCTTTCCAAGTTGTGATTTCTACAATTTTCACTACTGAGAATGCATAGCAAGCTAGAAATTGATGTTTGGTTGTTCCATAATGGACTTGGGATGATTGAAAACGAATTACCATTAGGAAGAATGACTTATGGATCAAGTAAACCATGCCCATACTCAACCAAATCGAATTTCTGAGTTTGCTCAGTCTCTGTTAATGCCTGAGCTAATTTTTCCAGCTACTTTCTTACAACATAAATAAATGGAAACATATCTAGTCAAGATGGGTTCTCAAGATGACATTTGGAAACAAAAGGTTCAATCCCATAACCCCTCACCTCTCCCTAGTGGATATACACATCCCCCTCATTTTAGTTGCTTCCATAGCTAACTCTTGGTATTCTATTTGGATTAAAAATATTTACATGCTTTTACAATTTTCCATGGCTTATTAGCACATTGCTAACATAATATAAAATATGTTCCTTTTTAAAATCCAAGAATTCACTAGCAGGGAATTAGCCTTGAGATCCATGCTAGGAATCATACTTTGCATATACATAATATTTACATATAAATCTAATGCATTACAAAGGTCAAAATGGGGGTATTACATTCCCCTCCCCCTTAGAATGTTAACATTGTCTTTAGTGATCTCAAAACTTTAAAAAAAATGCATATGCCTCTTTCATAGCATCATACAACTCCCATGTAGCCTCATAAGTACCAAGTTGTTTCCATTGCACATTTACTTGTCTGATGGCTCGGTTCTGGAGCAACATAACCTTCTTGTTGAGGATGTGCATATATTCCACTTGCAACTCTCACTCGGGTTCCACCTGTATCACATTCCAATCAATTATGTGAATAGGGTCATGTACATCTTTCTTAAGCAAATAAATATGGAAAACCTTATGATCTCTCATGTTAGCAGGCAATGCAATCCTATATGCAACTAGTCCTATCCTATCAACGACTTCAAATGGACTTCAAATGGCCCACAATATCTTGGTGCCATCTTGGCACAATTTCCCAACTTTAGGGAACTTTTCTTTGGATTTACTCTGAAATAAACATGATCCCCAATTTTAAATTCCGTGTGTTCTCTTTTCAAATATGCATAACTCTTATTCTTGTCATGTGACACCTTTAATTTTTGTCTGGTCTTAACAATTTTTTGTTCCATTTCCTTGATCATTTCCAACCCAAGCACTATCATGTTCACTGGAATATCCCAAATTAATTTATTTCTACATCCCCTTCTATACAATACTTCAAATGGACTCATTCCCAATGATACTTGATGTCCATTGTTGTATGCAAATTCTACCAAGTGTAGGTAATCCTCCCACTTAGATGGTTTATCCGTCACATACATTTCTCAACATGTCTCCAAGAACTTGATTCACCCTCTCAGTTTGACCATTTGTTTGAGAATTATACATTGTACTAAAGTTCAAATGAGTTCCCAACTCCTAAAAGAACCCTTTCCAAAATCTAAATGTGAACTTTGGATCTTGATCTGAAACTATTGACTTGGGAAATCCATGAAAAAAATTGTGCACACTATAAAATCCTTCTTTGGATTTGCAATCTTCAAAACAAACACTCCACATAATTCTCCAATGCAAGCATTTGTGCACACTACAAAATCCTTCTTTGGATCTGCAACCTTCAAAACAAGAGTGCTGGTAAGTAACTTCTTCAATTGTTGAAAGCTTTCTTCCCATTTTTCAAACCATACAAACTGTGCATTCTTCCTTTGCAACGATGTAATCGGATGACCAATCTTGGAGAATTCTTCAATGAACCTTCTATAATATCTTTCAAGACCCATAAAATATGTAACATCGATAACATTCATTGGATTAACCAATCAATTATGGCTTTAATATTTTAAGGATCCACTGTAATTCTTTCTTCTGAGATAACATGACCCAAATATTGTACCCTTCTTTGATCAAATTCACACTTGCTTATCTTTGCATACAATTTATTCTCTCTAAGAAGTTATAATAGCATTCTTAGATATTCCTCATGCTCTTCTTCGTTCCTAGAATAAACAAGAATGTCATCCAAGAAGACCAACACAATCTTATCCAAATACTCGCTAAAAGCATTATTCGTGAGGCACATGAATGTGGCAAGTGTGTTGGTAAGACTAAATGGCACCACCATGAACTCATAATGGTCATATCTTGTTCGAAAAGTTGTTTTGTGAATGTCTTATTCCTTTATCCTCGCGTGATGATAGACGAACCTCAAGTCAATTTTTGAAAACACTTTGGATTCCTTCCTTTGATCAAACAAAACATCAATTTTGGGAAATGAGTACTTATTCTTGATTGTCACATTATTTAGTTTCCAATAATCAACACACGGCCTTAAAGTTGTGTCCTTCTTATTGACAAATACCATCGGTTCTCCCAAGGAGACACTTGGTATTATATACTTCTTATCCATTAGTTCTTGTAGTTACATATGTAACTCTGCCAATTTTGATGTGCTCATTCTACAAGGATATTTGGAAACTGGCACTGCCACTAGAACAAAATCAATTGTAAAATCAACGTGTCTTTTTTGTGGCAGTCTTGGTACTTCATATGGAAACACATCTTTGAACTCTTGTAATAGTTGATAATCCTCTATCTTTGGGCCTTTGTCTTCTAAAGAATCTAATATACAAGCTTATATGATTGACAACCTTTCTTGTAAAACTTTCTTAACTGTAAGGATGAAATATGTCTATTGAACTTGCTTGGCGATTCCTCTTACCAATATTGGCCTCCCTTCTTCATCAATGCATTCAAGAAATTTTTCGTAACAATCCACCTTGGATCTATGATTTTCCAACCAATCGATGCCAATAATAGAATCATAGGATCCTAATGGTATGACATTTAAATTTACTTTGGTGAGGAGTGCATTCAACTCTATGGGGCATTCCATCACTACTTCACTCACCTTTATTTTTGTCCCTATGGCTAATTGAACTAACCATGATTTATTATGCTTCACTTTTCCAAGAGAACAACCTTCATCCACTTTTGAAGAAACATAACTATGAGTAAATCCTGGATCAATCAAAACATAAATGGGTTTCTTATAAATCTTACCTCCAACTTCCACTACTGTTGATTGATAGTTTGATTGATGGTTATCCAACACTGCATAAATTTTGGGAGTTTATCTTGCCATATCCTCCACTATAATGTTCGCTTCTAAGTTGTGCAAGACTCGAGGGTTCCCTTTTCGATGTGGACAGTCCTTAAACATGTGGTTCTCTCCACATCCCCAATACTGGAGTGGTCATTTTTCCCTTTCTCTACTGCTACTATTGGCTAACTCCACTTTGTGCTTGTTGGCCTTGTTGGAAATTTCTTGGTTGGCTTGCACCCACTCCTCCTTTGGTCAAACATTCCCTTTTAATTCCCTTTCCATGTTGAACAAACCTTTGATTTTCCTTTGCATTGCATGGCTTTATCAAGAGTTGGTGTATTAAACTCAATCATATCTCTGAAATTTTGAGGTAGACTTCCAAGGAAGCATTAGACTTTTTACTCTTTCATCCTTGATATAATCCACATACCTCAATAATTCTAAGAATTTATGGACATGTTCTTTCATATATTTATGTCCCAATTTTAGTTCACTAACATCCTTCCTATTGTTATCATAATAGCTAGCATATAGGTATTTTTCCTTGAAATGCTTCTTAAATCACTCCCAGTTGATCATTATTTCCTTGATTCATTTTATTTGCATACGGTGCTCCCACCAAATAGAAGCTATGCCATTTAGATTGTCAATGGAAATTCTAGTCTTTTCATTTCTCAATTAATCATTAACTCTAAAATATTTCTTCATCCCAAGAAGCGATGCTTTTTCCTCTTGACACGTCTTAATTTCTCCATCAAATGACGAAGGCCTTGCCTTCCTAAATTCTCCTTGCGGAATCTTTTTAAATGCCTTCTTCTTTCAAATATGCTATAAGTATACTTTGAGCTATTTCAAGAACCTCTGGAATCACATGACCTGCAAGAATAATATATTGACAAAGATACCTTGTGTTCCCTTATCGGGGAACCATTTATTGGACTCAACGTCCTCTTCCTAGAGAAGCCTCTAAAGCGGATCTCTGCATGTTCTCCTTCTTGTCCCACACTGCTTGTATTTGACCCAAATTTTATCATATGATGCATATCAGTGAGGATATGCAAAATAACATCATTTATTTTGTTATGTTCTTCCTATGCCTTCATCAAAATTTCATTGAAACTTATCATGGTTTCAACCAAATTCTGAGTGATTTGTTCCCTTCTCCCATTGGTTTTTGTCTCAGCATTTTCTCTTTCATATTTTCTCCTAAGACATTCTCATCATGTTCATAGGTCTCCTAAGCATCATTCATGGCTACCATTTTTTTACTCTTTCCCTCTTCCTATTGCTCTCTGCTACAACTATTCAAAGCTTAACAACTGCAAACATTATGCATCATAGAGATATTTATTGGACATCTTAGGAATGCATGTAAAAACATAAACATTATGATTTAATAGAATTAGACTCATAATAATTTACGGGGTTCTAATTCCTTTTCTTTTCCCCCATTTATACAATTTTGGAAACTACCCTTATTGACAAAAAAAAATTGTCAAATTAAGGTGATAGGCACTTTTTTGTCCTAATCTCTGAGACATCAAAATTCCTCATTCAGATTCTAATTGTGCGACACTACTCTCGTTTGGATAATATTTCCAATTCATATCTTCATGCTCTATTCCAATCTTGTATTTCGAATTTACATTCCTTCAAAAATTTCAATTTTGCCCCAAGCTTGTGCTTTTTCCATAGGTGAATTTAGCCTCAAAGGCCAACTTTGGCTACTTGTAGAAGTAAATATAGAGAGAAATAGGAAAAATTTTCTATCAAGAAAATTTATCTCATCTGACAAGGATCACTCAACAACATTCAGATATCTATTTTGATGCACCAGTTAACCTCTATAACATTCTTGGTTTGACTACTTTTAACTTTTTCACTTCTCCCAAATTTCAAATTTTCACCAAAATTGACAATCTCCCAAACCAAGCATTTCTAGAAAAAAATTGTCTAACAAAAATTATATATTTTAATGACTATGTAAAAGGTCAAGTTCATAAATTTTTCTAGTTTCGACATCTAGGATCAATTTTACCTCCTTCAAGCTTTTCAAAATCCCCAAAAAGTGCTCTAGAATAGTGTTTTTTTGCCTTTTTCACACCCTAATTCCACACCCTTTCAAATTTGGATTGAAGATTCTATAGTTGATTGTGTTCCTATTCCATGGCCACACCATAACAATTTCATCCCAAATCGAGCTCTCATTAGACCTCGAGACACTGATTTGTAAAAGTCACTAATTCGAAATTTCAATCAAATCGGAGTAGGATGGGCTCAGTTTTATCACTGGTGTTTCTATGAGCTTCGTTGATGGCATCCGAACACAGTAAATATTTTTCAGCTCTAGATAAACTACTCCTATGTCAAAAATACATTTTGGGCTCTATATTTTTTTCTTTTTCAGATCCTACGCATTGATCCCGACTTTTTCCAAGCCTTTCTAACTTTTTCTATTGAAAATTGAAATTAGAATGCACAACTGACCTGAAATGAGTCATTCCCGACTTTTTGACTCCGACTGCTTTCTTTCGTACATTGGGAGCCGAAAGTTGAAAGTGCAAAATGGTTCCTCCACAAAACCTTCCCGACCTTTTGAATCTGACTAATATATTTTGTATGTCGGGAGTCAAAAGTCAGAGCCACTAAAATTCAACCTTCAACAACTGCATCGATGTCTATATCAGCTTCAAAACTTCAAAAATCCATTTATACCTTGGGATTCCACCCCTGACTTGGGATTCAAAACTCAAAACTCCACCACTACGCTACTTCGTAGTCTTGATCCTGAATTCCGCTGTCAAAACCCCGGTGTCGGCACTTCGATGTCAGCACCAACACGGTGATCCTTCCATGAACAACCTGTCGATCCTGACATTGGCACTTCAATGTCAGAACCTCGGCACTATCCAAATGGTAACAAAATACGAAACTTATGCCCTTCCAATTCTGATGTTGGAAGTCGGAAGTCGACAAGATGCCCATGTTACTGCTAACTTGTCATGTCGATATATTTCACGTCCGACGTTCATTTTTTATGAAACAAACTTCGTTGGAAATCTCTCAGCAAGATCTATACAATGGTGTGCTCCTCTGCAACATCTAAAGATTTTGATTTTTGGTCATTAATTTAACCCACGATTCCACTAAACACTTATTAGCAATTCCTATGTAATTTTGATTTATCCGTGTAGGTGTGGATTTCGACCCAAATAACCCGATTGTTGCAACCATTTGCTCTGATACCCCTCTATCACATCCCCTCCCATCAATATGACCCACGAAGGGAACATGAACGATGTGTGGAGTGCTAAATTTCTCCCCCAGGTTCATATTATGAAATCCATTAACAACTAAATGTGCGTGCATATGCATGAATATAAACACGACGAAATTAAACCTTATTAATGCACACAACACATGCAATTACTAGCATTTTTATCACAAGCATAATAACAAAATAATGCACAGAAGTAAACTCATTCTCGGGTTATTCAGCTGCATTCAATTTGAAAATTCAATAAGACCAATTTATTCAATTTGACATAAACAAACAGTCATTCATAATACATAAAATTGACATAATCAGAGACAACAGTGAACACTTATCTTTCAATTTGAGATATCCAAGCAACTGGCTATGGAAGAGAAACGTTCCACCCAACCATAGGTCTCTGTCCAACTTGTATTCTTTCAGCTAAGAAACCACCCTGGAGTTGGGCTATGTATCCACTAAGGACGAACTACTTGGTCCCACTCACAACCATAAGGACAAATGCTCATGATAAGCCAGCACACAACTGGGTTTGTCAAGAAAATAGGGAGGCAGGGAAGGAGATAGCTAATCCAATGAGATCAACCACTGAGCTACAGGCATCTCAATTTGGATTTAGACATCCTTGGCACCCACAATACCTACCACACCTAACACAAAGAAGGTCCCCTTCTCTACTACGTAGTCACTTAGGAACCCCTTCCCTCCAATGCTCTTCAGGGTGGGCATAGAAAGTTCCAAGCTAGTAAACCTCTAGAGATTCTTTCCTTCACTAGTTTTATCAAGCAATTCCGATCTCTTATCTCACTCCTACTTCAATCCACTCTTGGATTTTTCCAATTCTGACTTTATGAGTGTCAATCACGAAATTCCACCTCCAGGCTTCCAAATTTGGGTTTTCCTATGGATTTTCGAGCCTTTGGCACTCTCAATTTCTCCCCAAGGTTTATGTCTATGGATTTCCCACTTGATTTTACTTCTCACACGAATTTCTGGGAATTTTTAGCACTTCAACACGTGGCTTCTTCCCAAGTTGTGATTTCAACAATTTTCACTACTAAGAATGTATAGCAAGCTAGAGATCGATGTCTAGTTGCTCCACAATGGATTTGGGATGGTGGAAAACAAATTCCCATGAGGAAGAAGGACTTATGGGTCAAGTAAACCAATGGCATACTCATCCATATGAATTTTTGAGTTTTCCCGTTCTCCATTAATGCATGAGCTGATTTTTCCAACTACTTGCTTACAACAAAAATAAATGGCAGCATAGCTAGTCAAGATGGGTTCTCAATATGACATTTGGCAACACAGGGTTCAATCCCATAACCCATCACCTCTCCCTAGGTGCACTGAGAGGAGATAGGTGCTCTACCGCCCAGTATGGGGAAGATGTTGTAACGTAACATAATGTTACCAAAAATAAATAAATAAAATTGGAATCACTAAAACCACAAGAGAGGAATTGAATTTCATGAGTTTAAAATTAAAAAAATACAACTCATGAGTTTAAGATTTTAAAAAATTACAACTCAAGAAATTTGATCCCTCTCGGTGCTTGATAGATATGAGTTTAAGATGGATCTATGTTAGTGGATATACACAATCCTCTCATTTTAATTGTTTCCATAGACATCTCTTGGTATTCTATTTGCATTAAAAATATTTACATGCTTTAATAGTTTTCCATGGCTAACATAATATAAAATGCATGTCTTTTTAAAAGCCAAGCATTTACATATACACAATATTTACATATAAAGCCAATACATTTTAAGGGTCAAAATGGGGGTATTACACGAAACAAAACAATAAAATGTTTGAATAAGTCAATTTTGAACGAACCACCAACACCACCACCAACCACGTCATTGAATTTACTAATTAAAAAAAATGGACATACATTAATGTTGGAAATATCCCTATATATGACACGAATGGAAATCCAAAAAGGCACTAGTTTATATGTGAAAAAGATGTGGGGTGCAATGGACATTACTAATAAGATAAAGCAAATGGCACAATTTGTGGGTGTGTTACCAAAAATTGTAAAATGACAAAGGATGAAATTAAGAATAGCTTCTTACCATTTTTTAAAGACACAAGATTTTAAGCATGTTGCATCTCAAAAATTCAAAGAAGTTATACCAATGTTAAAATGAGCCCATTAAAATTATGACAGCAAATTCAAGAATCTACATAATCAAATCCCTTATGCAATTGACAAACAAATGTCAGTTTAATGGTTTGCTATCTTCTTGCTACAATAAATTAGAGCACCCTTGAAAATGCATAAAATTAAATCATTTTATTAGGCACTTAAGAAAGCTTTACCAACTGAAGTCAACGATCACTATGTGGCATCGTCAATAAAGAAAAGATTAGAGGAAAAAATAGAAATAATGCAAAGATCATTGCCTAACCTCACAATGAAAAGATCAAACTTCTCATCTACAAGTATGTTAAGCAAAGTGGGGTTCCAATTGGAAAAACTGATACATAGTACATTGGAATGAAAGCATGATTGTAGGAATAAACACAACTACCAAACTATATACCATGACTAAGTTGCAAATCAAAGTAAATCTCCATGAAGCGGAAGAGGTGATGGAGGCTATCAAATAAGCAATAGTTACAGAGGTCAATGCAATTGAAGTGAAGGCCAAGGTGGTCCACATGGATATTCCCAAAATAAATTATATAATATAAAGAATATCACTTGAGTGCTTAAACCGATTCAAAAATTTGTACTAAATGTGGAGTAGTGGATCATTGTCTATAGGATTATCTAATCATGCTAGAAATATAATGAGCACAAGGAATGTTAATATTCTACAAAGTGTACCAAAGCGCAAAGCATTAAATTCCAATAACATAAATTTGGTCACCAAGCTAAGAGAAAAGAAGGGGGAGGGTACACTTCTGCAAATAACTCCAAATAACTCCCCATATAAAGCCTAAAAAGAAAGACAAAGGTGCATACCCAAATTTACAAAGGCATGAAGAATTTATTAACAAGACCTTCCATTTCCCCTTGTTAGCATCACATTTATATTTTTTTACAAAAGTGAATGTTTTATGGCACATATACTGAAAATAGCATGATAATCTAAAATATAAAAATACCAAGTGTTTCATGTCCACCAATAATTACTATATTGACCTTTGTATATACATATTCTCTCCCATTACATGTGTGGGTTCTCTCTTAGGCCAACCCCCACTTCATAAAAATTTAACCCAACATATATCCTCAAAGGATCATAACATAGTATGTCCACCAATAATTACTATATTGACCTTTGTATATACATATTCTCTCCCATTACATGTGTGGGTTCTCTCTTAGGCCAACCCCCACTTCATAAAAATTTAACCCAACATATATCCTCAAAGGATCATAACATAGTATTGCCTCAACTTTGAAAAGCTTTTACAGTACCCCTCCTCAAAAAAGCTTTTTCCTCACAATACCCCTTCAAAAAGTTGTCTCCAAAGCTTTCAACTTAGGCTTTACATGTGAAGAAGAGTTTCTCATATCAACATGGTTCCACCTTCAATGATGGTCTTCATTGATTTTCAAAATCCAATATCATCCATCTTCTTTTCTAGTACAATGACATGCTCCAACTATTGTGCTTGATCTTCAATTGTTCTTGCTTTTGAAATAATACCATTATATCTTTTACCTTACAATCTCACACTAAAGTTCAACTTCAAGTATTTTATGGTAACTTTATTTAATATTCTCTTTTGAAGTTACAATGTTATGAAATCCATCAAATTATTCTTCCTTTCATTCTAAATCATATTTCTAATTTTGCCTCATGAATGTTTAGGTCACCTTTGACATTCTTGCAAATTTCCCCTTTCAAGTCCTGCAGTAGTATTCTCTATAACTATTCTAATAATATCTTCATCATTATCCATTGATTCTCAATGTTGTAAGCAAATTATGACACTGTTATCATCAAACTTTTTTATTATGCTAACCCAACTTTTAAATGCAATTACCTTTTTTCATTTACTCATCTTTTACTTTTTTAATTCTGTCTCCTTTTCGGATGGTTCATTGAGAAAGTGTATCCTATACAACTTCACTTCCTCGTAGATCTTTTTAATTATATCTTTTCAAACTCTTGATTGATGTGTTTTATCAAAAGTATCCCCCCACCAATCAAACGCCTCACCATCAAGTCCCACACTTACAAAATAATTTATATTCACCCTAATAATATACGACCAATATCAAAATCAATCGCATGTCTTGTAGAAAATATTCACCCTAAGGTAAAATACTCATCCAAATCAATTGTTCATACTTTATCTTGATTTAAACATACCCCCTCCATGCACATATGAGCCCTGGTGGCAGGGTGGTGAGGTAGCCTCTTTACTTAGAACCTTAGCCAAATATAGCGTTCCCCTATATCTGTTGGGTTCTCAAAACAAATATCAGAGGCGCTACGACTATTCAAACTCGGTGTCTTTTCTCATAACATATGACCATGAACCCATGACCGAAGGCTCATCGGAATCGGCACAAAATGGTTCAGTAAATCTTGAATACGTTTAAACAAGCCAAAAAGAAATTGATTGTCAACTATACTACCATCGTTTTGTTCTCTACCAACTTTGTAGACAGTGATATCGCCTTCAATTATGAACTCTTCCCTCTCTGCACATACTGTGATTAACAAATAAAAAGCGTAGATTCTCAAATTAATGATTTTCACCATTCTGCCCTCTCCCTGTGGGTTATGTAACTCACACAATTCCTCAACGCAACAGAGATTAGATTCAAATAGTTCGCCACTTGCCAAATACGATTATTCAAGTTGCAATTGGGTAAAACACTCTTGACTGCTAGCAAAAATTATACAGTCGTGCAACAAAGTTCATTCACACGGATAACAGGTGACTTTGCACATAATCAACCTGATGGAATCAATTTAACCATATAATTACGTTCTAAAACACATAGAAACCCAATTTTATTCCTGATTTAGAATTGAATTCTGAGACAGTTAAATTCCTTTCTTTCTTAAGAAATACACCTACAAAGAGTCTCTCACATAACCCTCTATGTTCTGTAACAAGAAATCCCTAAAACAAACTATCTCCCAGAAATGTTGGGATTTCTATTTTTAGAAAAACAACTTCCTACTATTATTCAACAAACTACCTAATCTGGCTTGGTCTCCTCACATGGAGTATCAAATTGCCACTTATCCCTATTTTCCCTCAGCACAGCATTGACAGCAAATCAACTTTGTCTACATATTCAACAAATGACAAAAACATTTATAAACATTTTTTTCAAACTCTAGCACTGTCTGTCCCTTTCTCAAGCCACAACATGTGACCAACTTGTCACATTGTTGGCTCTGTTATGATGCTCCTGCATCAAGCCCTCCTATTAAACTCAATTCCATCATGGATACATTTAATCTCATATACCCCATTAGCTCATGAAAGATTCGGTTAGATGTCACGAGGACAACAAGAGATTACAATTTATATAATTCAAAATGTTAAAATCATAATGATTCCAAAAGTATAAATTGTGACCGTTCTAGATGTTACAAGTGTGATGCTTCCATAGGTTGGAAGCACAACATTGTGGATGCCAAGGTTCAATACGTTGAAAGCACCATGATTCCAAATGTTGTAAGCCTGGAATTTGACGAGCCATATAACATTTTCTTCATTTTTGCGTGTATTGGCACATAAGTCTAAGATGAGCACATCAACATTGGTAGCTAAGAAAATCTTTGAAACTTTTATTTGCATTTATGAATTTAGAGGTACTGTCAAAAATATTAATACCTATGATACCTATTAATAGCTAATTACACTTGTCCATTATGTTTGGCTCGCTGTGGCACTGCTCTGTGTTACTCGTAATTACCCTGGGCCATTGTGTTGAGTCTTGATCGGCTCCTCGTAATTACCCTTGGCCATTGTGTTGAGTCTTGATCGGCTCCTGTGTTATTCGTTCAAAAAAACTATTGCTCTATGTTGTGTTTTGTATACTTATATCAGGTTCTCTGCCTGCCACCCAATGCAAATCTCTTTCAATGCATGCTTCGTCCTATCAATCAATAGGGAATACTAACTCCCAATGGGAGACCCTTGGGATGGCCATTTTGGTTCTAGAGACTCTTAAACTCGTGTTACCTTTGGTTTAGGGCTTGGTTGTCACGCTGAATTTCTAGATGGAGGAAGTAACAAAACAAAAAGTGAACAAATTTTGATATGATCAGTCTGTGGTTGTGACACCTCCATTTTCATTTTCAGTATTTGGTGACTAACAAACTGAATTTTGCCATTTTCTAAACAGAAATGGCAAAGATTTTCCGCAATTCAAGATCAAAACTCCAATAAAAACTTCGCATTCTTTGCTTTCTTGCAATTGACTTCATGGTGAAAACCGTTTCGCCATTCTCGATCGAGGATTCAACGGCAAAGCTCAAGTCCTGGATAGCTTGTTTTAATATATTTACTTGTTCCAGGGTTTGTAAGGTGGGTCTTTTGAGAAGGCTTGAATAGATTTTCCCCTAAAAATATTTGTTTGGGGGCACTAGAGGTGTTGGTTGGTGGTGGCATTTGTGTTTTTGCCTTTACATAAATCGACAAAGATTTGTAGAGACATTTCAGCTTGTTTTTTTGTGTTACGTCCTTTTGATTGCTGGAATAATGGGAGCGAGGTGAAAAATCTTCAGCCATTGCAAGATTTGACACACTTCAAAAGCAGAGTCACTCTTTTTCACTTGCCATGTTCTATATCTCAAATTGTTTGGACGTTGAAAAAGGTTCTAAAGGTGATTCAGCAAGCATTTTTACAGTTCACTGAGGGTTACAAGAATCAGCAAGCATTTTTACAGTTCACTGAGGGTTACGAGAACATTCTTACCGGAAATGACAGATATTAAAGTTACAGGCCACTGTTTCTTATCTTTAGCGTGCTCATAGTCTTTTATTTTGTGTTTTCTTAATTTTTATTTTCCTTCTTTTCAAAGGCATGTTAGTCAATGCAAGTTATTATTATTTCATTTTTAAGCACAAAATGATCAAATTGTTTAAATTTAGATGAAAAATTAAATCGGTCAATTCTAGTCGATGCAAGTTATTACTATCTCATTTTTAAGCACAAACACATCAAATTGTTTAAGTTTAGATGTTTTAAAATGTTTGAATTAGATTGGTCAATTAAATTGGCAAGTTATTTTTGGAAATAATAGATATATATATTGTGGAAACCTTTCTTTGTTTATCTTGAGGATGTGTTAAATTATATTCATTTCCATCTTTTTGGTATCCTGCAAAGTTCTCATAGTTTATTCTACTGGAAGGAATGTGTCTACATCCCCGAACAAAGGCAAGTAGCATTTATGTATAACAACTTCTGCAACTTTTCATAATTTACATCATTTCTAAAATATTTCCTCAACCTTTTTCTCCAATTTCAGATAGGCACATCTCCACTTAGGCTACCTTATTTGAATTGAACAAAGGCAAGTAGCATTTATGTATAACAACTTCTGCAACTTTTCATAATTTACATCATTTCTAAAATATTTCCTCAACCTTTTTCTCCAATTTCAGATAGGCACATCTCCACTTAGGCTACCTTATTTGAATTGATATTTTTTAATGCTTATCCCAGAATATCTCTGGAAGCATGTGTGCTGGGAGCATATATTTGCTTCTGCTGTTGCCATTTTTATGAAATTTGAGTAAAAACCGAACAAATTATTGAATTTTAGATTTTAGAGAAAACAAAATTAAATTTGCAATCCTTAATGATTTTTTTTTTTCAGAGGAAAAAATACCAGTCTTTGATATTCATAGGAATCAAAAGACATATTATACATATACCACTTTTCTTGTCAGAGAGAAACAATAAAGGACCAATCAGCATATAGACATACAATGATCATGCCTGCAAAACATCCATCCAACAGAATGACATAAAAAATCTGATCATAGCAGACTTCATGATTTTATATAATATATATATATTAAATTTACAATCCTTAATAGTTATATATATATAATTAAAAATAAAATAAAAAACAAAAAAAAAGTCACTTTTGAAATTAATTTACTATTTCAAATATTCAAAACAATATTTCCAAGTTGCCAATGGAGTCATGGCTCTGCCCCGAGCACTAAGTGCAAGTTCTCCATGACTGTGATGCATAGCTTGATGGCTCTGCCCCGAGCACTAAGTGCAAGTTCTCAATGGAGTCATGGCTCTGCCCCGAGCACTAAGTGCAAGTCCTCCATGATTGTGATTGTGATGAACGAGTGTCATTTTTTATAATATTAAAAAATATATATGTTTAATGTTTTGTTGTCTTCAACATAGCCGTGACTCTACTGGCAACTTCCGAATATTGTTTCGAATATCAAAATTAGTGAAAAATGAAATAATTTGAATGTGAAGGTTGACTTTCTGTTTTTGTTTTCTTAAACTTTATTTTCAGTTATTTGAAAAACATATTTTCAGTTGTTTGAAAAACACTTATAGTATGTTTGACTTCTATATTTTCCTTTAGGTGTGTATTGTATTTATTTAGAGGTTGTGTTTCCAATTTTAATTTGAAGTAGCTTCATATTTTTTTTATTTTTTTTTATTTTTCTTAATATAGGATTTTTTTTCTTTAACATTGCTGCGTTGTTGTAAATTTGGAGTTGAGTAAAGTTTTACACAAATATTTTAGTTGCCTAAAACTTACAATGTCATGTCAGTAAAATTAGAGTAAAATGATAGGTCCGAAAAACTTGAAACCATCATTAAATATTCATTCATTAACAGGCACAAGAAAATTGAAAGTCCAGGCCTGGCTGTAAGTGCAATGGTTCTAGGGTTGGAAGCACGATATTCTAGATAACATTTACAATTATGGCCTGTGTACAGCATTACTTGCTGTACAACCAGAATTATCTAACATAACAAATCTAAGTGTTGCAATTGCAATGTGGTTCTGAGTATAGCAACCACATTGCCAGTGCAGTGGTTCTGAGTAAAAGTCCCAAATATTGTCAGTGCAGTGGTTCTGAGTACAGCAATTGTTATGGTTCCGAGGATTACAAGTGTGAGTGTTTTTTTTGGCATTGTACGCATGACAACTTAGATGTTGCTAGCGTGATGGATCCACGTGTTGTAAGCTTAACAGTCCTAGATGTTGTAGGCTTGATGATTCCAAAAGCTGTAGTTGTAGTAGATCATGTTGCAAATATGACAGCTCCAAATGTTAAATGTAGGGTAGTCCCAGATGTTGCAGGCATGATGGTTCCATATGTTCCAAGCAAGATGATTCTGATGTTTCATGTAAATGGTTCCAATAGGCAGCAAAAAAATAAACTATATGAACATGTAGAAAAAATGTTACATATCAGTCAGTTGCATTGAGCTTGGGTGGTTGGGAAAAATTGTTATCCTCTCCACCAGGTTCAATTCTCATAAGTGACATGTTGTTGGGAAAAATTGTTATCATCTCTACCAGGTTCAATTCTCATAAATGACATATTGTGTTCTTAATTAATATGTTGTGTTCTTAATTAGTATATTGTTATAATAGCCTTAAGTTCTATGTTGACAAAACCTTGAACTTCCACAAAATCACAAAATCTGATTTATCTTTGGTATCATCCTCAAAATTTTTAAAAAATATCCAATAAAAAAAAAACATTACAGAAATCATACCAGAAACAAACGTGGAATTATGTCCGATTAAAATGCAATCAATCTAACATAAATATACATATTTCTGTTCATGTGGGCCTGATGAAAAGTTTATGTGAATGAATGCACATCATCATGTCTGTTAAATGCTCCTGTACTAATGGTGTCAAATGAGAAACGAACAAAACGTTACATTCTCATTGTTCTCACTAGTCTAGTGTTCTTATACTTGAGAAATGCAATTGACAGTTGGCAAGTGTTCTTATACTTGAGAAATGCAATTGACAGTTGGCAATCCACATTCTGGCCATTACTTGCAATTACAATCAGGTTAGCCCAGGATTACGTAATTAATTTCTCTGTTTGTTTTGCCATGACTTGCAATTACAATCAGTTTGGCCGAGGATTACATAATTAATTTCTCCGTTTGTTTTGCAGTAGGTGAAAACATAGGATTGTGAAATGCAATTGACAGTTGGCAAGTGTTCTTATACTTGAGAAATGCAATTGACAGTTGGCAATCCACATTCTGGCCATTACTTGCAATTACAATCAGGTTGGCCCAGGATTACGTAATTAATTTCTCTGTTTATTTTGCCATTACTTGCAATTACAATCAGTTTGGCCGAGGATTACATAATTAATTTCTCTGTTTGTTTTGCAGTAGGTGAAAACATAGGATTGTGGCTTTCTTTGCAAAAAAATATTGATAATAAACTAAAATATAAAACAAAGATGACATATACCTTTTGTTGTTCAAATTTTTTATCAAATATAAAAATACAAATACCAATTTTTCATTCTGGGTTTTCTGACCCCTTTCAATGCTTAATAAGTGTAAAGTTGGAAATCAATTAGGTCTAGCCTAAGTGGTTGTAGGTGGAGTGTTATTCTCTCCACCTAGGTTCTATCTTCCTAGGTTCTCTCTCCCTAAATGACATGTTAAGCTCATATTGAAAATATTGTTATAACAACTTCGGGCCATATTGTTCGCTAGACTTCATGTCCTGAATAATCTAGGGTTTACTCTGGGTACCATCCTCGAAATGAAAGAAAATGCCTAAAGATTTGCCCCAGGATAATTATCTGAAAAAACAAAATAGAAGTTAAGATAAAATCTACAGTAATATAATAGATAAAGTTACCATAAAGTCTATTTTTTTACATTTTCTCCTCTGCATTTTGGTTTTCCTTAGTTTCTTCAAACTCTCTCTCATTTTCTTCCACTTTAAGGTTGAAGATTTCATCTGTCCAGGTTTACCAAACATTTTCTTCGCTTATGTTTTGGTTAAATCTAGAAATACCTCTCCAAATTGGTTTTTCCTGAAATGCCCGCTTTTTTCTTCCTTTCCCTTCATTTCCTTTCTATTCTTCATTTAATCTTTCGAATTACCTTCCTGGTTTTGCCCCTTTTAACACATTCAACAATAGCTATAGCGCTCAATGAGCTATAATTTCAACACTGACGGATCCAAGGGTTCCCGGTTCGCCCTCTTAAAACGTTCAAGATATTGCAAGCCTGAGGGCTCAAAGTATTAGCAAGCCTGAGAGGTTTCAAAATGCTGCAAGTGCGATAGCTCATTTCCTTTCTATTCTTCATGTACCCCTTCGATTAACTTCCTAGTTTTGCCCCTTTTAACACATTCAACAATCACTATAGCATTCTATGAGCTATAATTTCAACACTGACGGTTCCCGATTCACCCTCTTAACACGTTTAAGATATTGCAAGACTGAGGGCTCAAAGCGTTAGCAAGCCTGAGAGATTTCGAAGTTCTGCAAGTGCGATAGCTCGTGTGATAGCTCCATATCTTGCCAGTGCAATTTTGCAGATGTGGAAGTTCCAGATGTTGGAAGTATGTTGGCTGCAAGTATTGCAATCGCTATGTTTCAAATGTTATGGTTCAAAGTTTTGTTAGGTTATAGTTTTTGGTGAAGCGTGACAATTCAAGATGTTACAAGCATGCGCCAATGCCAAAGGTTGCCCAATTATGTTCAAATGTTATGGTTGGGGTTGTCCGTGGGAGCCAACAGTGGGGTTTCATTGCTTTCCCAACCAGGTTCGAACCTCAATGCCTCATACAACCTTGGCAGCGGCTTTCCCGTTGGGCAGATCGTTCTTCTATCGAACATTAAGGCTGGCCATAGCCCAGGTTTTCCATACAACCGTCCGTAGCCCAGGTTTTCCATACAACAGTTGCTGATTCCTGGTTTGGCAAAAAACATATTATGGTTCTAAGTTTTGTTAAGTGATCATTTCTGATAGTTTTTTTGTGAAGCATGATGGTTCAAGATGTTGCAAGCATGCCAATGCCAAAGTTTTCAAAGTATGCACTTCTGAAGTTTTCTGATCTACATAGGCAATTATAGAACCCAAGCCAAAATTGGGTTGTATCTTTTAAAGTGATCTTAACTCTTAGTGTAACTTCAAGTAGTTATGAATCAGACATGAGATCTCTCCAAAGTTGGGAAATTCACAGTCCCACATATTCAACTATCTTGATCTCCTCATGATTAAACACTGTAAACAGGGCCAATAGTTTTCCCGGTTTTCCATCCATAAATCATAAAAAGAACTCAAAGGATTTTCCACAAAATTATTCCTAAAAAAATGTTTTTTTGTGAAAGCATATTCCACATTAATTTGAGCTTATGTTTTATCCATATTATTTTTTACTTTATTGCCATAGGCAACTAAGTTTATAATGTATAATAATGTAATGTTTGGCTAAGCTAATGATCCCAGGCTATTCTCTCTCTTTATATATATATATATATATATATTATTCCATCACTCTCAATTTCCAGAACCAGAACCGTCAACTTCCATACCAAAATGACTGGCCAGGAAACAGAGACTACGCCTCTTCAAATGCCTAAGATAAACTAAGATTAGTGTTACTTTCATAATCGAAAGTAAAATAATTGGGAACCACGCCCTCAAATATGGGCAAAACAAAAGGCGAAATACCTATTACCCACACTCCATTTAAAACTATGCTTGCTGACTAAAACAAGGACTGTTTCTGATTTATGCACATGTGGCATTCTAATCCAATATATATTTTCCATCCCGTGCATTTCAAAATATCTTTATATAGAGCAAAAGATCAGGTACAGAATCTCTATGATCTGCTCAGACAACATATACAATATGAAATATGAAATGAAATGCTCTTGATTTTTAAATGAATACGATGAAAAAGATGATGGTTACAAAAGAGTGTGACAAGAGGTAAAATTATTGCAACACATCAGAACTAGTTATAGCAAAATACCGATGGTTGCGAAGACTATGCCAGAGGAAAAGTCAGATTCAGTTCTTACTTTAAGAACTTGAGGTAAGCTGTAACTACTGCTGCAACGAGAGCACCGGTAGATGCTACAGCAGGCCATGCATAATACCTTTTTGGCTTTTGCTTTTCAAAGGCTGCCTCTGGCTTTGGTTTTCCAGGCACATCATTTGGTTCTCCGGTGACATGCACGCCGTTTGGCTTTCCATTTTCGGCACACAACTGAGAACCTTGACAATCTGACTTAAACTTCTGGAGCTTAATATCTCTACAAGCAAAATCCCTAGTGAGAGAACCCACACGAGTCTCCAATTCCTTTATTCTGTCCTGAAGATGGACATTTTCTTCTGAAACCAATGACAATTTATTCAGTTCAGTCAGTAAAGAATTGTATTTCTCCTCTAGACACTTTTTCTCCGCAGCAAGGTCTGAGAGCTGATGTTGTAAACCAGATAACTGGCCCTGTTTCTCTGCTTCGATGGCCATAGAAGCTTCACAATCCCCGCTAAGAGACTTGATGGCTGTTTCCAACTCCCTTATTCTGCTCTTACGGCATAGCTGCTCTTCTTCTGAAACTAGTATTTCTCTTTCCAGCTTAACATTTTTCTCATCAAGGAACATTTTTGCCTCAGTAAGGGCTGAAAGCTCATCTTGTAAATCAGCTAATTGGCTTTGTTTCTCCTCTGCCATGGCTGAAAGCTGACTCTGTATATCAAAAATTTGACCATCTTTTTTCTCTGCAACAGCTAAGAGCTGACTCTGCAAATTAGCTATTTGTAGCTCACCCTTGGAAGCAGATTCCTTCATTTCTTCTAAGGAAGACTTTGTTGACAACAACTCTAGTTCAAGAGCATAATTTCTAGAGAGCTGTGTTGTCAATTTCTCATCTAAAGCCTCTTTTTCTTCTTTAATATTATTCAAGTGAGTAGTCGCTGTATCATATGCAGACTTTGCTGCCACCAGTTCTGTATTCAAGGACTGCATTTCAGCGCTTAGATCTATATTTTTCTGACTCAGTAATTCCCTTTCACTATCCATCAGATCAAGCTTTGTTTGCAGCTTTGCAACAGTGCTGTCCAGATTATTCTTTTCAGCATCCAACAGACACCGATCTTTTTCAATATCTCTGCACAATTCCAGAGTCCTTTCCTTGGAGTCATTCAACTCTTCCAACTGATGCAAACAAGTCTCCAATTTCTTTATTCTGTCATGAAGATGGACTTTTTCTTCTGATACCAATTTACATTTATTCAATTCAGTCAGTAAAGTGTTGCTTTTCTCCTCGAGGCACTTTTTCTCCTCAGCAAGGTCTGAGAGCTGATCTTGTAAACAAGATAATTGGCCTTCTTTCTCCACTGCCATGCCCCTAGAAGCTTCAAGATCCGCATCAAGAGATTTGATATCAATTTCCAACTCCCTTATTCTGCCCTTAAGGCGTCGCTGATCTTCTTCCAAATCCAATTTTACTCTTTCCAATTCAGCATTTTTCTCCTCAGTGAGCATTTTTGCCTCAGTAAGAGGTGAGAGCTGACCCTGTAAACCAGCTATTTGGCTTCCTTTCTCCTCTTCCATAGCTGAAAGCTGACTCTGCAAATTAGCTATTTGTTGTTCACCCTTGGAAGCAAATTCCTTCATTTCCTCGAAAGAAGACTTTGTTGAGAACAACTCTTCTTCAAGTGCATTATTTCTAGAAAGCTGTAGCATTAATTTCTCATCTAAAGCCTCTTTTTCTTTAATCATATTCAGGTGGACAGTGGCTTCATCATATGCTGCCACCAACTCTGTCTTCAAGGACTGCACTTCAGTGCTTAGCTCTGTATTTTTCTGGCTCAGTAATTCCCTTTCACCATCTATCGAATCAAACTTCAATTGCAGCTCTTTAACAGTACCTTCCAAATTATTCTTTTCAACATCCCACAGACACCGTTCTTTTTCAGTTTCTCTACGCAGTTCCAGAGTTCTTACCTTGGAGTCATTCAAATTAGATTGCAACTCATTCAACTGGACTTTCAAGGACTCTGCTTTATTACTCAGCTCTACATTTGTCTGGCTCAGAGATACCCTTTCACTAGCCACAGAATCAAGCTTGGTTTTCAGCTCTGCAACAATGCTTTCCAGATTGCTCTTTTCAGCATCCCACTGGACCTTCAAGGACTGTGCGTCAGTGCTTAGCTCTGCATTTTTCTGACTCAGTAATTTCTTTTCATTATCTATTAGATCAACCTTTGTTTGCAGCTGTGCAACAGTGCTTTCCAAATTTGTCTTTTCAGCATTCCACGAATTCTGACCTTCTTCCATCTTTTCATGTAATTCCTGTGTCGTTCCCTTGGATTTATTCAACAGGGACTTCAAGGACTCCACTTCAGTGCTTAGTTCTCCATTTTTCCGGCTCACTGATAACTTTTCACTAGCCATCAAATCAAACTTTGTTTTGAGCTCACCAACAGTGCCTTCCAAATCATTCTTTTCAGCATCCCATAGATGCCGATCTTCTTTAATTTTTCTATACAATTCCTTAGTCTTTCCCTTGGAGTCATTCAACTTAGATTCACTCTCATTCAACTGGGCCTTCAAGGACTGTGCTTCATTATCTATTAGATCAACCTTTCTTTGCAGCTCTGCAACAGTGCTTTCCAAATCTGTCTTTTCAGCATTCCACAAATGCTGGTTTTCATCAATTTCTCCATGTAATTTCTGAATAATTTTCTCAGACTCCTTTCTTGCTTCTACAGTCTGTGATAAAAGCTCATCCTTTTCCAATTTCCAAGCTTTGCATGCTGCCTCAAATTCTGCAGATGTCACCTGAATTCGATCTTTCAACTCAAAAACAATAGCTTCTAGATTACTTTGCACTGCATGGCTGGACTCCATTTCTCTCTCACAAACCTCCGAGTATTTCTTGAGCTGTTCAGTTTCTCTTCTGGACTCCTCCAGTTGCTCTTTTAGTTGCACCCGTTCACCATGCAGATTATCCCTCTCAGACTGCAAATTCGTTCTCAGAGCTTCAAGACTGCTGATTTGTGCTTGCATTTGAATGAGCTTCTCTTTCAAACCACCATTTTCTTCTCCTAAACTCTGCATTTGATTAACACGTGATTCCATTTGAGTGAGTTTCTTTTCCAAGGTAACCTTATCTTCTCTTAAGCTCTTGATTTGTTCAAGAAGATATTTATTAAGGTTCTGCAATGTGGCCACTTCGCCCGACTTGGATTCTTCATTATCTTTGCCAAAGTTAGGGCCTTCATTTGTAACTCCATCATTTACTGGAGGGGAAAGCCTATCTTGTTTCTGGTTTTTGTTTTTGCTTCTGTTCCTGTTTTTGCTTCTGCCTCCACCTCCGCCTACCGTCATCTTGCTTACCAGCCGGAACCGCCTGCCACAAATACAGAAAAATCTATACTTCTCTTAAATACTCCAAATCTTTAAAAACAAAAATGCATTCGCATACTTACAAAGCACTTCCTTCAAATTATTCGGCCGCTTAAAATTAGAACTAGCACAAGTACAAACCCTATTATAGGATTTTAAATAATAACCCTTGCAGATGTTAACGAAAGACTTAACACACAAGACAAGCTCAAACAAGCACAAGGAAAAGCTGCAGCTTCTATCAAAAGAAAGTTTGAGGCAATATTTAACATGAATGAGGTGAAGCTTAAAATAGAGCAGAAAACAACCAAAAACAACCTCAAAACCAGGAAATGTTGAGAAAAATACAAAAACTCAAAGCTAGCCTAAAAAGTTTGAACTGGGGCGCGCAACTGTCTCCAAGAAAGAAATTATCACAATTTTTTTTTAAATAATGCATGATCAAAGCTATAAAATGGCAAAACATTGACAATGATAATAACAGAACTAACGCTGCAGATAAAAACCTAGAAATTTTAAATATGATAGCCGCAGAGCTAAAAATAGCTATATATATAAAAACATATAATAACCCCAAAAAACTAGCTCAAAGCTAGCCGATATTTTTTTATCCCAGGGACAGAACTGTCTGCAAAAATGAAAATGTCACAAAAATTTGAAATACTGAATTATAAAAGCGATAAAATGGAAAAACAATGACGTTGACGATAACAGCACCAAAGTTACATTAAAGCGGCTGGAAATGTTTATTATTATAGCCACGAAGTTCACAATAGCAAAATAAAGAAAAATGAAACAAACAAACTTAAAGCTAGACGATTTTTTCGGGCCGAAACCGTCTGCAATAAGGAAAATACAAGTAATGCAGGATAAACCGATAAATTGGCAGAATGCTGAGGTTGACAATAACCAAAACAAAGTCACCGCATAAACCTATAAAGTCAGCGGCAGAGCTCGCAAAATAGAGAAATAAAGAACTAAAAAAGTGGATCAAAGCTAGACGAAATGTTTTGAACTAAGGAGAAAAACTGCTTGCAATAAGGAATATGCCACCAATTTTTCATTTAAAGCAGGATAAAAGGGTAAACAATGACGTTGGCGATAACGGCACCAAAATTACTGTAAAAACCTGAAAATTTGAAATATGATATCGGCAGAACTCACAATAGCAGAATAAAGAAGAATAAACAAAACTAGCTCAAACTAACCAAAAAAATTTAAACTTCCACCGGCGGAACTGTTCGCAAGAAGAAAACTGCAACAAAATTTACGAATAATGCATGAAAACAAGACAAAATAGTGACATTATCGAAACGGCACCAATGTTACAGTAAAAGCTTCAAAAATCTTTAGAAACAGTGTAGAAAAATACCTATGTCGTGGAAATCAAAAGAAAAGAGCCGCTGGTTTAAAAAGGGAAAGAACCTGCTAAAAGACCTTTTCTCCGATTATTACTTCTCCTGCAAGCCCTCCACCAAACCAGCGGTAAGCATATATGAGTTTCTACCAGGGAAGCTTGACCGGCACAGGAACACTGCAAAAAAATATGAAATATTTTGAAGGTGATGCCGGTGAAACCCTAGCAACGTTTCGTTCTGCAGGCCTTATCCTCGAGCGGCACAAGTTTCAGAAAGAGAATAGATATATACGCCGAATAATGACATTGTTAGTTAGTGTATACACCTACAAGGTTATTTATGTAGAAGACTCGGCCAAATTTTTGAATGGAGATGAGCGCCAACGCTTCCAATCAAGTCAAACACGACGCCATCCTAATATTTTGTTCTGGGGAAGAAAGCGGACTCAATTCTGCCACGTCACCACTTATCGGGGTTGATAAGTGCCACGTGACTTTGTTCATGCTAGCAGCGAGCGCAAAGTGATGTTTCAACTTTACTATAAAATAAATTTGTATTTTAAAAATTTTTATTAAACAGTGACAAAGAAAATTTTGTCCATAATTTTAAACGGTTAAAATAATAAAAATACTTGCATTATTCGTAGTTGGAATTTGAATGCCAGTTTTTAAACATATTTTCCGTCAAAAGCCGTTTTGTTAAACGTTTGATGTTTTTGGTAGAACGTTATTTTGGAGGTCTAATTATTTATGAAAACGTCATTATGTAACCTAAGTTCCAACTTCTAAGCCATGTCATCAATGTCCATCTGGCAGGCTGCCACGGTGACACCATCCACGTGAAATATTAAATGCCTGCAGCAGCCCATTGCCATGGCCTAGCCGCCCCATGGCCCATCGGTTAATGGCAGTGAAGGTCATTGAATGCATAATTGTGTGAGGGTTTAGGACGCTGTGGAAACATAATTGTGTGAGGGTTTAGGAGGCTGTGGGAACACAACAACACATAATTGTGTGAGGGTTTAGGAGGCTGTGGGAACACAATAACACTGAATTCGTTGAACCCAGCGGATTGCAGAGATAAATTTGGTTAATGTGGGTTTGCTTATACCTGGTTCGGTTGTTTACTGCCTTCAGGTGCCCCCAGATTCATTTCAGTGTGCACTGTGTGGGTGTTTTCATACCCGCGGGACGCGATTCCACCCTTGTCTAGAGTTCAAATTGATTTTTCACAATGATATATAAATTTTATATATTATGAACATCATGTGATATTTTATATTAATGTTGAGTTCCGAGGTCCTTGATGTTCTTCTGTGAGATATGGAGCAACACGGGAAATAGGACCTTTCCTTGTAGACTCTACCAGCGCTGGGCTTTCCTTGAATAAATACGCCTGGAACAATGGTTTGCTTTTCTCTGTTTTCCTTCCATGCGATTTTAATTGCTTTTCTCTGTTCCTTTTTTTTATGTGATTCCAATCATTGAAGTTGAAGATTTATGTGAAACTAAAATTGTATGCAGAGGCCAAATTATTGTTTCTAGAATCGCCTGTCGGAGCAGGGTTTTCTTATTCTAACACGGAGTCAGATTACAACATTTTTGGGGACAACATTACTGGTAAGTGGTAACTTTTTATTCTATTTTCGATTATTCATGCTCATCATGAAATTTTTGAACACTGATTAATAAGATTGGTTTGAACGTCATTTCAGCTGCACACACATTTGATTTTCTTCAAAATTGGTTTGCAAGGTTTCCCGAATACAGAACACGCGACTTTTATATAGCAGGAGAGAGCTATGCAGGCAGGTACATATTTAAGTAAAATGTTATTATTGACAGGTATATATTTAAGTAAAACGTTTAGTGAAGGAGAATGTCAAACCCCAAAACGTCAAAAAAAAAAAATTTGCCAGGTAAGATTCTAGTGAAATTCCAACACTGCTTGCATACATATAAACGGCGTTTAATTCCCCATCACTATGAAAATTGGAGAAAGGCGGCACATTAGGGTGTTAGGGCTTCAAGGCATGCCAGCATGGAGCAACCCTATGATGAGGACTTTTAGCTAGTTGATTACTCGGACGATCCTCTCTTAGTGTCGAATGTTCTTAATGAAAATTGAGCTTTAAAATCTTGATTAATTGGAGAAAGGTGGCACATTAGGGTGTTAGGGCTTCAAGGCATGCCAGCATGGAGCAATCCTATGATGAGGACTTTTAGCTAGTTGATTACTCGAACGATCCTCTCTTAGTGTGGGATGTTCTCATAAGTAAGGAAGAATTTTGGTGCAAGAGTGTTGGATTTGACTTGGAGAGCTTGGTTCAAGAGGTGGGAAATCATAGCCCATAAAGGCTATTTCATCAGGTATGGTGGAAGGTTTTCACACAGATCAACTCATACATCAGTCCTTTCCTCCTTTAGGTTATGATGGTCCCAAGTCCTGAGCTACAGGTATTGGCAAACCAGGGAATGGTTGCTTCAAATATGCGCCAGGTGAGGTCAAATCTCCCCGCTTTTTCTAATTATGTGCAAGTACCCTCCACCCCCATTAGTATGCCCGCATGAGCCAGGAATCAGAGGCAGGTTCTAAAGGTTTTATTGGGATTAGGATTATTCTTTAAGAACTTGCATCAGGCAGGTCTCTGTCGTTGGTGATAAAAATGGAAGGTGGTCAAGTCAAAAGTTGCAGGGGTAGTTGTTAAATTCAATCTAGACATCCATGTTTTTTATATTTTGGAAACGGTGAAATGTAAGTTGGTGGGAAAATTATGTGGAAGAAGAGTGGTTGAATGCAAATTATGGAATTGAATTCAAGGAACTGGAGCTTACTAGTGGAAGGTATGCATGAGATTTTTAGTCTAGCTCTTGGATTGTATGGGTTTAAATTTATACCATAGAAAGATGCTCATGCAATCTTAGAAAGAATGTGATTAATTGGAAGGAATTTGTTGGTCTTAAAGGAATGGCATCCTCTATTTGATGCTCACAAAGACTTTTTGTAGGAAGGCCTTGAATCTTGGTCTCTGGAAGGCCTAAAGGCAATTAGTGACGTAATCGGGAAGTTGGTGGCGATCGACATAGGTTTACTCTCTTCTTCATCCAAATCTATTGCCCAAATTTTAATAGATGTGGATTTGAGGGCCGGTCTATTTAAGACGATAGTCTAGGTGGTCAGGGATTTGATTTTTACTCAAGTTCAGGACTATATCAGCATTCCTTTTAGATGTGTTTGATGCCATAAATGTGGCCATGTCGTGGCCAATTGTTCGCTCTCCTTCTCTTCAAAAGACTAGAAGAGGAAATTTCCAAAGGAAGGGAATGAAGTTTTGTCTGAAGCATTATTTGATATGAAGCCAAGGTCTTCGGCAATTGTCCCTATTGAAGTTGATGAACAAGAAACATAAGTTAGGATCAATAAGCATTTTAGTATAGTGGGAGTTGAGAAGTTGCTAGAAGGAGACAAGATAGAAGTTGAACCTAATAAATAAACTGACATGGTGCAAGATCTTATCTTGTTGATAGAGGCCTAGCCTCAGGATTTCCAAAAGGTTCCAATTATGGTGCATAACCTTTTTTAAGGCCTTGAGTTCTCACCAAGCCAAATGGGCAAAGTTGTTGATCTTTGGAAAAAACAGAAGTAGTGTTCTTAGAATATGTGAAGAAGAGCTCAACATCGCCACCTTCTTCTTTGAACATGCAGTAGGTAGTCATGAAAGAACACACAGAAAAAGATGACAAGGCTTCAGGCAAGTTAGTTACGAAGGTGGCAAATGATATAGTTATTGATCTAATAGAGGGTTCAAAATCTAAGAAAAGGGCGACAAGTACTTCCAAGGGAAAAAGTGTTACGGAGAGAAATTCCTATGGCTTGGGGTACCACAACAGATAGCTAGACTCCAGAAATCAATCTTCTCCAATATGCAATAGAAATAAAAACATCTAACACTAAAGGATCGAACCTCGTACCTTATTCCGGACGGTTGAAGTAGATCCCCGTTGAGCTTTCCAATCTTCAGCTTGAATTGTTATAGCACATCCTCAACAACAAGTAAACAATACAAGCATACTATATTTCATGGTGTTAGATCTATTCTAGCATATATAATCAATAATGTATAAGCATTTGACATATTCCAATGGATGCAACATTAATTCAAATACACATTACTGGACAGGAAAAGATATTTCTATTAAGATGAATCAGAGATTACAAGTGACAACCTCTGACGGCACGTCTGCGAACCGGAGAAACTGAATCCCCCACTTGGGCCTCCACCACCTCAATCCTCCATCACTCCGATAGCAAGCTCACAAACAAAGGAAAGCTTGGGAAGAACACAACAGTGCTCCAAAGGGACAAAGGGATGCAGACTCAAGTATAGTTCTGGCAACAATGGACTATAGTTTCGGTACTCTCAATTCTCTCTTATCGCTTTCAATGTCTCAATGGTTCCTTATATAGCTTTCCAAAGTGATACTGAAAGGTCGAATCCGTGTGATCTCAAGGCATATGGAAGGCCAGGAGTCATATGAGTCGGATTCAAGGCAAGGAACGGTCCAACAGTTTTGGATTATGCACACATCCCGATGTACGCGACTATAGAGGGAATATCCGCGTATGTACGCGGTTATCGGGGAAAAGGACGCGTATATCATTTTTGTAATGTTTTTAGGGATGGTCAATGATACATCAAAAGGAAATAAATGGTCCATAGAGAATAATGAGTCTGCAGCAGGATAGGGGAAGGCCATACAATGTGTGATTCACTTAGTGTGGTGAAATCCGCTATAACAAAAAGTCAAGTGTCAAAGGAAAGTTTATGTGGTCCTTACATGATGAGGTCTAGGGATAAGGAAGAGGGTGGCTTAGACTTTGACGATCCTCCTCCTTCTCAAGTGAGGGAGGCAAGTAGGAAATAAAAATTGCACCACGCTAAGGAACGAGGGAAGAAGGGAATTTGCCAAGGAAGATAACTTAGTATCACCATGGCACTTAGAGCAGAGGAATCCCTTGAGGGGGTTCCTAAATGAAGCTTTTGTCTATAAATGTTCGTGGCTTGAGAGGGAAAACCAAAATTCTCTCCCTCAAGCGACTAGTTGGTTGCGTTGAGAGGCGCTCTATAGCCAAGTATGGGGGAGATCTTGTAACATTATGTAATGTTCCTCTTGTAAATGTTGGCCATAAAAAAATAAAAATAATTAATTATCAGCCAAAAAAAATGTCGGCCACAAAAACAACACAATATGGGGGAGATGTTGTAATGTTCCTATTTAACAAAATAATAAAAAATAAAAAATTGAATTATCCGCAAAAAAAATGTTGGTAGTGCAAATGGTTTTAAAACCATGTGCAAGGTCTCCTAAACAACCCGTGGTTTTATTGTACATGGTTTAGGAGGGTCTTGCAAATGGTTTTAAAACCATGTGCAAGGCCTCCTAAACAACCCATGGTTTTAGTGTACATGGTTTAGGAGGTCGTTGCAAATGGTTTTAAGACTATGTACAAGGCCTCCTAAAAAACCCATGGTTTTAGGAGGGCCTTTCACATGGTTTTAAAACCATGTATGGGGGAGATGTTGTAATGTTCTTTCCTAACAATATAAAAAATAAAATAAAATATTATAAGTCGGCCATAAATAGTATTAAATATTAATAATAATAATATTATATGTCGACCTTAAATAAAAAGATGTGTCCTTTGGTCTGAATCACACGAAAGCTTATAGTTGAGTGCAATGCTTAAGAAGAGGTTTGCACCTCCAAAGATTTGATCCCTCTCGGCGCTTGATAAAGCCTAGGATTTGAATCTATGCTGGTTTAAAGAATCTAGATGTTATTTTGGAATAGGAATCTATGTTAGAAGGTGAGGCGGCTACAACTATTCTAGAGAAAGCTTTTAGGGGTTGGTCGTTTTGTGCTTTGGACGCATTTGGTCTCTTTAGGGGTTTGGTGATGGGTGTTAACTCTTTTATGGTGATCGAAGGTTCTTTTGCAAGCCCTTCTATGCTTTGTTTTGAAGTTTTTCAAAAGAGTTGGGTCGTCATTTTTCAATTTTCAATTGTTATGGACCTTGTGAGAATAGGTGTGAGTTTTGAGAGCATTTTTTTAGTCAAAGCTTAATTCAAGGGTGGAGATGCATTGCCGGAGGAGATTCCAATTTTGTTCTCTGAAATGAGGAAATTTGGGGAAAGAATGAATGAGAATATAGACTCACATCGTTTCTCTAGGATTTGTTTTCTTCCCATGATTGGACAGATATTAAGCAAGAGGATTTGTCTCTCACTTGGTGTAATAAAAGGGTGGGTGATGCAGGGGTGGCTAAATGTCTAGATCGTTTCTTTCTTCATGAATCCTTAAGTGATGAGGTGGGTGTATTCAAGACTTGGGTCTTTGAGGCTAGCTTCCCAAACCATTATCCAGTGCAAATGGATTTTGAAATTAAGCTTGATAAACCAGGTACTTCGTTCAAATATAACTTAAGTTGGGAAAAGGATCTAGATTTTCAAAAGTTGTTGCATGAATCTTGGAGACATATCAAGCCTGAAGATCAAAGATCTTCTAGGAAGCAATTTGCGGATGAGCTTCGAGCTTTGAAAAAGAAAGTAGTAATTTGGATCGGGGAGAAAAACAATATTAGGGAGGCCGAATTACTATTTATTGGAGACCAGTTGAGTGAGCTTCATAAAAAATTGAGCCTTGGTTCTTTTTGGGATGAGGATAGAACTAGGATTACGTCCTTGGTTTAGGAAAAGGAGCAATTTCTCAAGGAAAAGGAAATGGATTGGAGACTTAAGAGAAAGGCTTTATGCTGGAGGTTGGTGTGTTGGATTCATTTTCCAACTCCACATCATTATTTTGGCTTAACAACCTAATTTACCACTTATCCTAAGTATTTGACTCAAATATTTGATTGCATCATCAATATCTCGTCAGTTTCAATTATCTCGGCCTCCTCCTTCATTCGGGGAGCTAATCTGGGTTGATCTGCATGATTAATGTGCCCACATAGTCAACTAGGAGCACCCACACCTAATTTTGGGTTAACTGAAGTGATAAAGGCACCTCCACCTAACTTCTGGCACTCAATTCAGTTAATTGAAGACTGAAAGGCGCCCTCACCTATTTTTGGTCATTCCTTTCAGTTCTTGTCAACAAACCGAAGTCACAAAGGAGCCCCCACCTACTTGTTTGCATGCAGTTAAGTTATGACTCAGATAGACTCAGTTTAAACTACATCCCAGTATGTTAGAGTCAATTAACGTTGTAGTTAATTGGTTAACTGATGTGTCGAGTGGTGTTAACTAACAAGTAAGCCACTCTCATGCATTCGATTCAAATGACCTCTCTAGGATTTAAACTGCTTGGTTATTCATGCTGTTGTAGAGCATTGTAATGTATCTTCTGAATTAATGATTGTAATTTTAATGTTGCAAACCTTTTGCCCGATCTATATGAATATCTAGTAACTTTTGTGACCAAAACATGAAATTCCTCCAAAGATACACAAGGCACATAAGGAATATCAATTCTACATGGGAGCTTAAGGATAATGAGGGGCAACCTATCCGAATTTTTGCTATCCAAGCTAACTTCAGATTATTTCTCTTCTTTATATTATAAGATAGAAAGAACCAAAATTGACAGCATGTTGAAGGTGCTTGGGATTTTTCCTCGATCGGTAGAAGATGAAGACATTGAGGTATGTTTTCGCCCAATAGATAAGGATGAAATTATCTCTATCCTTCTATTGGGGCCCCGAAATTCGCAGGCAACAACAATAAGGGATTCTCCCCAGTCAACGTTCCCAATTATCCCGTTGACTATTTGGTATAGGGAATCCGTCCGGTTTGCGGTCCGGCTACCGTAGGTCAAGTAACAAAAAAAAAAGGCTTTTACCGGTTATGGCCCGGTCCACCGTATATTTTTTGTATTTTTTGACTTAATGTATGGAATGCAAGTGCCTAACTAAATGCAGGGTGATAAAAATGCAAGGAGCAGTCACAATGTGATGCACAGGTTCTTACCTCTCGTCTTAAGGCTCACGAGCATCCAAATCGCAGACAACAAGAAAATAAACTAACTACCTAAACTATCCCTAGGGAGCAGAATTATCATTCATTGGTGAGTAATACATTTCGTACATGCATTATGAAGAGTTACAGATAGTCGATACTTCTTTCAAAACACATGGACAATTACTGATATTTAAACAACCAGATAACCAATCGTTTTATGAACAACACTTACTACTCACAGTGGAAAACATCGCAAAATATACTGAAGAACCTTCAACAAGAACATAGGTTCAGGAAGTCAAATACTCTCACAGTTAATGAAACACAGTTGAAAACAAAATAGTTCCCCTTCAACATTGTTCATTTAATCGCATTGATACATTCCACATTTCGCTTTCTCCAGCAGGCAAAAGTTGCAGTCTCCGATTGTAAAACGAAATAGTTCCTCTTACAAGAAAAATGGTTTACAAATTTTTCCAGGGAAAAAGTCCTTGTTTCAGTTCTACTTTTCAATATTTAAACTACAACAGCCGACCGTTTGGGTTGCCCCTCAAACCAATGACCTTTCAGTCTCCCGACGCTTCATATTCCTCTGTCTTTCCGGGGCATGCCCATGATTGGCTACGTAACTACCGGACCTTTGAGAGCTGCCTCTTTATCAATATTCATTTTGTCTTTTCTTTAGTTTGTCCATCTTACACTCCTGCTGGTTTTGGCTCTACCTTCACCAAACGGTGCGCCTCCGTTGACCAACCTCTGAAAACTACTTGCAATCAAACAACGAGCATCATTTGTTGGAAACACATTTAAACCACAGCAGCAAATTAAAATGACTAAACGACTAATCCACAGGAAATGATTAGGTGCACCACCGTCACTCTACAAGTGCCGACCATACTACCTTGTCCTCCTACAGGCCTATGATAGCAATACCAACGGCGAAAAATGGGAGGAAACCAACATCGGAAGCCAAACGGCTTTCCCGGCCGCAACAACGGAAAAGTGAAGGCTCCAGGCATGCGACGGGAGGGCGGGAAACTTTAAAATCGGAAGTCAGATGGTTTAGACATCGGAAGCGGAATGACTTTCCCAGCTGCAACGGTGGAAAAGAGAAGGCTAAAGCCACGCGATGCCCAGTCGGACGTCGGACGGATTTCTACTTCGGAAGTTGAATGACTTCCCCAGCCGCAATGGCGGAAGAGAAACGGCTTCGGGTTCGCGGCTAAATAGGTAAACGTACATCGACAATCGGAGCTCTTTATGCTTCGGGTGGCTAATCGATTTGGGATCCGCAACGGCGGAAGAGAAACCAGTTATCAGCCGCCGATTCAATCATAAGATGATGCCCAGTTAACCAAAAATAATAAGTGCTCAAACAGCTCTTAGCATCAGCAAAGGATAAAAATCGTTCTACCTCCAAAACATCAGCCTTAAAGAACAAAAGATGTGAATTATCCTCGGCTAGCAAACTAAAATCACGTCCGCGACTCAACATGAAAATCAAACACGGCAATTTTAAATAGGCCGACAATCAATCTTCAAAATTACTCGAAAAGACAGCATGCTCAAAAAGGCTCAAGAGTTCAACGATCAATAATAATGCTAAAACATGAGGAGGGGCCCAAAAATTTAAGAATATTGGGGAAGAACAGTTGCAGCTGCAACAATTGGCGACTACCTGGTGAACCTAGATCTCTGGGCGATTACTCTTTGAGTGATAGACTGTTTAACAACAAATGCATCTGTTAAATTCTTCCAACTATCTGGATTTCTCGAATGCCGGAAGTGTGTTCCTTCAATCGTTGATAATAGTCCAATTTGGGAGAGTGGAAACCAAGATTCTCAGGTCCAGAAAACTCTATTGAGGCCAGAAAATGAGTTTCATTATTGCTTTTGTCTTCAGGTGGCTGATAGCTTTGGACACCACAGGATTGCAGCATATGATAAACATAAATATTCGTTTGTCCTCATTCCCATGCCATTTTAGCACTTTTTTGTGCTTTTGGACTCTTGTCCCTTTTCATATGAGTCCTCCTGCATGCCTTTCTTACTGAATTTTAATTCAGGATCCTCTATCCCATAGTGTCCTTTTGTGTGAGAGGTGTATTTAATTTTCAGCTCACGGACGGAGAGGATCTTTTGGCAATTTAGTACTGATGATTCAGCATCTGCTGTGATGTATGATGCTTTCATAGGAGTTTTTTGACTCTTTATTTGCCTTTTGGCATTCGTTTCTTGGCATGGGATCATTTATATTTAATATACTGTTCACCTTGCTCCTTTCCATGGGTCCTTTGTTGTCGCTCCTTAGAGTATTTTAAATGTGACGTGGATGGAGCCTCAACATAGTACTCCAGACTCTCTGAATCCGGTTCATTTCACAGGGTTTAAGCAGGACTTCAATGCACACCGAATTTATTCGAGAAAACTGCTAAACTGGAAGAAGTTCTTTTAGCAACACACAGCCTACGACTCAAAAGTGTCTATTATTCACAAACATTCTGATGTTCTCCATGCGACCGCGGGCTCATTCCCTTTATTGAAATCAATAAAACTTAAATTAAAACAAACTGAAAACATGACTCATAAGACAGCTAAACAGCTTATTTATATACAAGACAGAAGAGTTCAAAGAAACTCAAGAAAAATAAGGCTTGAGAACCAAACCATTCACTAGTAAGTTCTCTTCCCACCCCTGTAGATCCTGCAACTTGTAAGTAGAAGGGCCAAGCTTTGCTGCAATCTGAAAAGGGCCTAACCATAATTGCTGGAATTTGGTATGCTTTCCTTTCTCATCGTGGGAGTGATCCCATTTGAGGACTAAGTCTCCTACTTCAAAATCTTTTGTTCCAGCTTTATGCTTGTCGAATCATCTCTTAACTAACTCCTGCTATTGCTTAAAGCGTTCTCTGGCTTTAGATATAGCCTCTTCTGCTTTCAGGAGATTGTATATTCTTATTTGCAAAACTTCATCATCCAACCCCCTAGACTCTTGAGCTAGTATGGAAGATGGTAGCATGATGTTGGGAGGAAGGATGGCTTCTTTACCATAGACAAGGGTATATGGAGACACTCCAATCGCAGACTTGGGGGTGACTCTATTGGCCCAAAGGGCATTTGGTAATGCTGAGTGCCAACTCCTCTGGTTTTCTACTACAGTCTTCTTTAAAATTCTAATCAGATTTTTGTTGGAGGATTCAGCCAGGCCATTTCCTTGTGGATAGTAATTAGCAGAATAATGCACTTTTATTCCTTTATCATGAGCAAAAGCAGTCAATTTAATTGATGAAAAGTACTTAGCATTATAAAAAACTAATGAAACTGGAACTCCAAACCTGGTCATGATGTGGTCTTGTAGGAAGCTGATGACTTCGTCTTCATTTATCTTGCGCAACAGGATAGCTTCGACCCAGTGAGTGAAATAATAAGTAGCAGTCATAATGTACTTGTGCTACAGAGAGGAATTTGGTTTTATTTCTCCAATAATATCCAGCCCCCATTGCTTGAATGGTTCCATGATCATCACAGGCTTTAGGGGTGCTGCTACTTTAGGTTGTCTCCCTCCACACCTTTGGAAAATATCACATTTCCTGACATGTGCGTGTGCATCTTTAAAAAGCATAGGCCAATAGTAACCCGCCCTAAGGATTTTGTGGGCTGTAGTGTCTCCTGAATAATGTCCCCCAGCAGGCCCGTCATGCAACTCTGTCATTACTTTCTTCGCATCTTCCTTTTCTAGGCATCTAAGAAGAACCCCGTCATAATTTTTTCTAAATAATATTTCTTCCACAATTTGATAAGATGTTGATTTAAGACGTAGCGCTCTTCTTTGCTTGGAATTCCAATGTTCAGGTAACAGCCCTACCTGCAGGTAATGTACAAGGTCTCTATACCAAGACTCGAGAGCTGTAAATAGAGGACATACATCCATTACATGTAATTCGGCCTCATCCTCCCAGGCTTGTTTTTCATTGTTCCCACTTTTAGTCATCAATTTGCACAACCCTTGACCTTTAACTATAGAGGCTGGCTTGAATTCGAGGTCGTACTCTTGAAGAGTTGTTACCCAGTTGCCCCTTCTTTCTCCTAACTCCTTCTGTATAAGAAGAGACCTCATAGCTGGGTAGGGGAAGATCACCTTGGTTCTATTTTTTAAAATATAAGGCCTGAATTGCTTTACCGCTTTGAATACAGCGTAAGCTTGTTTATCAACAGCTAGGTAATTCAATTCGGCCCCCTGTTGACCAGTACTCATAAAGGATATTGGGAATTCATCCCCCCCATCTTCCTTTTGGGTGAGCACAGCTGCTAGTGAATCCTCGGATGCAAAGGTATACAAGATAAAATCTTTGTCAAAATTTGGGATTTTTAGGGAAGGTGCATGTGCAACAGCAGTTTTTATTTTGCTGAATGCGCTCTTCTCAATTTCAGTCCATTTGAATAGTGCATTTTGCTTTACCATTTACTGCAACGGCTTGACAATCTGAGCAAAATCAGGCACAAACCTTCGCACTTAATTTATCGTTCCCATAAATGATTGCATCCCCTTTTTATTATGGGGCAAGGGGATTTGTTCAATAGCCTTAATTCTTTCTAGATCTATAGAGATTCCTTTCTTCGACACTATGTGACCTAGCAACTTGCCCTCCGTGACAGCGAACACACACTTCTTGGGATTGAGTGAGATGTCGTATTTCCGACAGCGTTCGAAAATTTGCCTTAAGTGAAACGAGTGCTCTTCTCTTTTCTTCGAGAATATTGTAATATCGTCAAGGTATACTATAGCACTTCGGCCAATCAATCCGTGGAAAGCTATGTCCATAGCTCTCTGAAATGTTGCTCCAGCATTCATAAGTCCAAAAGGCATTCTTCTGTAGGCAAAGGTTCCCCATTTGGTCCTGAACGTGGTCTTCAATCTGTCTTCTTCGGCGACTAATACTTGATTGTAGCCAGAGAAACCGTCCAATAATGAAAACAGTTCAGAACCTGAAACCATTTGAAGCGGTTGCTCCATGGGTGGAACATGATAGTTATCCTTGTCTAATGCACAGTTTAGGTTCCTGAAATCCACGCAGAGTCTGATCTCTCCAGACTTTTTCCTTACTGGTACCAGATTTGATACCCACTCAGAATGTCTGACTTTAAAAATGATTCTAGCATCCAATAATTTCTTCACTTCACTCTGAATCAGCGGTTCCAATTTTGGATGCATTTTTCTTAACGACTGCTGATAGGGCTTGACGCCGGCTTTAATGGGGACGACATGCTTGATGATGTTGGTGTCGTATGTTTTCAAATCTTCGTACGTCCATGCGAAAACATATTTATATTGTTTAAATAGACTGATGAATTTGTCTCTTTCTGCTGGTGAACAACACTTGTCGAGATTCACAAATTTGGGATTCGTCTCAGTCCCTAAATTTATAAGCTCGAACTGTAGAGATGAGCTGTGATTCTTCACGTTGGCTGGTCTTCTGAACTTTTCATTTAAATCAAACATTTTTTCTAATGTTCTGACACCTTTAGGAATGAAATTGTCATATTTCATCTCGGCATGATGCTCTTCATTGTCTATGATCGCTCCTTTAAACACCTCGTCATTTGTCAAACATTCTATGATTTGTTGATCATCATCGAACACTCGCAAGTTGGTGATCATATCCGGTACTGAAGGTCTGAAAAGTAATTCAACAGAGCATCGATTATTAGTAGGTACCAACCTAGCTGCTGAGGTGGCCAACAGGTCAGCTGCTGCGTTTTTAAGCCTTGGAATTGAAATAATATTGAATGCATTAAATTTTTTTAGCAAATCCCATACCTCGTTCTGGTAAGCCTTTAAGTGAGGAGAAACACAATGTATCTGATTCCGGATTTGTTTCACAATAATTTCAAAATCCCCAAAAACTTTTAGATTACTTACCTTTAATTCAATTGCCTTCTTTAGTCCCTGCACCAGTGCTTCGTACTCAGTTGTATTATTAGTACACTCAAACTCTAATCTACACGAAAAGAAATGTTTATTCTTTTGTGGGTCGATCAGGACACAGCCAGCCCCTGACCCTTCTAATGTCTTAGAGCCATCAAAAAACAAAATCCAAAAATCACTAACTACTAAAGGTGAATCTACTCCTACTACTAAGCTTACTATATTACAGTCAATCTCATCAGCCTGTGAGAATCAAAGGAGATCAGGCTGAGTTTCTGATGTGTTGCTAGCTTCTTCTGCTTGATAATTCCCTAGTTCCAACTCGATAAAATAGTTTCCCAATACAGAATCCACTGGTACATTCTTCTCATTTAGCTGAGTAACAATGTACTTCATGTGAGGCTCTCTTAAAATCTTAATCTGGTTTGGACTCCCTTTGTATGGCAACCAAAGATGGGACCAATCTGAGGCGAAATATCCATTTAATTTGGCCGACCAATCTCTGCTCAGGACAAGACCGTAAGCGTCTAGTATATCAGCCACCACGATGTTAATAACTTGGCAAACTTTGTCATTAGATGCCAGACGGACTAGGACATCTTCCAGCTCACCAATCACCTTTACATCCATTCTATCCAATTGAACCACCCTCCACGTGGATGGCTTAGGCTGCCCATTGATCTTTTTACAGACTGATATGGGCATAACATTTACCGACGCCCCTGAGTCTACTAAGCAATTATGTACATTATAATTGAAAATTTCAAACGTGAGGAGGAAAGGTGGATGTTTGCTTTTAGACTTACCTCCAACGCTGGTTTCTCCAATTTCTTCTTCTCCCTGAGGTTGATTGTTGGTAGGCAGCTTCTCATTCGATGCTTCAAGCGCTTTCAACAGTCTCTCTTTTTGCTGCGGCACTTTACACATTTCGAATAGTGGCACATTTGCTTTTACCCTTTTTAAAACCTCCACTATGTCATAATCCATCGGCTGCTCAATGGGATGGGGTTTATCACTATTTTCTTCACTTGGCTTGGCCCGCGCTTCATTCTACCTAGGATTTTGGCTGGTAATAGTGAACTTTGGAATTTTATCAACCAAAGATTTGTTTTGAAATTTCTTCTTAACATTTCTCTGCAACCTCTTAATCTTTGGGAGTATAAGACTGTCTTCCTTAACCGTCCCTTTGCTCCTTGTGGCTACGTTGGTTTCCATAACGTCCTTGTACCCCTGAGTCTTTTCCTCTTCAGCATCAAATAACGAGACCGAATTCCATAAAGCCATGGTTTCCTCTTCTTGTTCTTTAGTAGAAGTAGAAGCAGAATTCTCTTTTCTTTCTTCATCTCCCTCTTATGTTAATCTAGAATCTAATAGTTGATTCATGACCAACGTCATCGAATTAATCCATTGAGGACAATTCTTTTCAAAGTGTGGTTGTTGGTGGAAAGTGCAAAAATTGTCCAAGCCTACCTCTGTTAAATTCATAGATGCAATATTGTGAGGAGGAGGTTGAGACTGATTGTTGTCCTCTCTTTTCTTATAATATGGCTTATAAAACTTTGGTGCTTCCTTCTCTTTCTCCAAGTCTATGATTTTGTTGGAAAGTTTCTACATCATTTTGGCCATATTTTCTAGATCTGACGATTTTTCTTCCTTAGGTTTAGTAAACAATAAGGCTTTTCTGCCTGCGCCTTTTTCTCCCGACTGCTCTGGATAGTCTTCAATACTCTCTCTCTCAGCTTCCACTACTTCAGCCTCTTCATAGGTTTCCGTCAAAGTAGGCTTGGCCTTGCCTTTGGCAAACATGGACAGATCAGGGCCTAAAGCTGAAGTATAATATTCAATCAGAACTTTGTCTGAAGGTCTATCCGTTTCAGAGAAATTCTTGAGATGGGCTGCAAACCTTTGTGTGAAACTGTGCACCTTTTCCTTTCTTTCTTTCTTCAAGGCGCATAGCCCTTTCATGAGGGTTGCATGAGTTTTCTGAGTTGCATACTTATTTCTTTAAATTCTTTCGAAGGTATCCCAATCAGGGATAGAGTTAGCAAGCAACCCAAAGTACCATGACACTGCAGCTCCTTTAAGGGTATGCGGAAACAGTCTGCACACCACATCTTCATATTCCCCGGCCCTTAATCCTTCAATTGCCAAGCAAAAACTTTGTAGGTGATCATCTACTAGTATTTTCTCATTGGGGTCAAACTTGGGCAACATTTTGTCAAAGGCTTGAGTTAGGTCGTGTAATGGAGGTGTAAGGTTCAATGGTGATCTGGCTCTCCATGCAGGTGGGGGATTCGGCGGGTTAGGTGGTTGGTTTGCGTTTACGCCAACCATGAGTCTGGGTGGAGAGTGAGGAGGTGAACCTATTGGAGTGTGAGCAGGAGAACTATGAGGGGTTTCTGGGCCTTCTTGATTCAAAGGTAGCACAACTTCCTGTAAGGCTATTTCTACAAGTTCTTCCCAGTCTCCAACCAACACTGAGTCTTCCGCTACAGGACTATCTTTCTTTTTATACTCTCTTCTGGGCAATTCAGGGATAATTGGAAATCCTCCAATCTTCTTTACATATGCCCTGGTGTGTCTTCTCAGATCATTAACAATTTCGTTGCCAACAGAATATAGATGTTCTCTTTCTTCTGGAATTGGATTATGAAACCCACTGCTTTCAGAACTGTTACCGGTGGAATATTCTCGGGAAAATGGGTTTCCTCGGCCAGCCATACATTGGCGGCCCTCCTTCTAGAGCCAAAACTGTTGGGGCCCCGAAATTCGCAGGAAACAACAGTAAGGGATTCTCCCAAGTCAATGTTCCCAATTAGCCCGTTGACTGTTTGGTATAGGAAATCCGTCCGGTTTGCGGTCCGGCTACCATAGGTCAAGTAACAAAAAACAAGGCTTTTACCGGTTGCGGCCCGGTCCACCGTATATTTTTTGTATTTTTTGACTTAATGTATGGAATGCAAGTGCCTAACTAAATCCAGGGTGATAAAAATGCAAGGAGCAGTCACAATGTGATGCGCAGGTTCTTACCTCTCATCTTAAGGCTCACGAGCATCCAAATCGCAGAAAACAAGAAAATAAACTAACTACCTAAACTATCCCTAGGGAGCAGAATTATCATTCATTGGTGAGTAATACATTTCGTACATGCATTATTAAGATTTACAGATAGCCGATACTTCTTTCAAAACACATGGACAATTACTGATATTTGAACAACCAGATAGCCAATCGTTTTATGAACAACACTTATTACTCACAGTGGAAAACATCGCAAAATATACTGAAGAACCTTCAACAAGAACATAGGTTCAGGAAGTCAAATACTCTCACAGTTAATGAAACACAGCTGAAAACGAAATAGTTCCCCTTCAACATTGTTCATTTAATCGCATTGATACATTCCACATTTTGCTTTCTCCAGCAGGCAAAAGTTGCAATTTCCGATTGTAAAACGAAATAGTTCCTCTTACAAGCAAAATGGTTTACAAATTTTTCCAGGGAAAAAGTCCTTGTTTTAGTTCTACTTTTCAATATTTAAAATACAACAGCCGACCATTTGGGTTGCTCCTCAAACCAATGACCTTTCAGTCTCCCGACGCTTCATATTCCTTTGTCATTCCGGCGCATGCCCATGATTGGCTACGTAACTGCCGGACCTTTGAGAGCTGCCTCTTTATCAATATTCATTTTGTCTTTTCTTTAGTTTTTCCATCTTACACTCCTGCTGGTTTTGGCTCTACCTTCACCAAACGGTGCGCCTCCGTTGACCAACGTCCGGAAACTACCTGCAATCAAACAACAAGCATCATTTGTTGGAAACGCATTTAAACCACAGCAACAAATTAAAATGACTGAATGGCTAATCCACAGGAAATGATCAGGTGCACCACCATCACTCTACAAGTGCCGACCATACTACCTTGTCCTCCTACAGGCCTATGATAGCAATACCAACGACGAAAAATGGGAGGAAACCAACATTAGAAGCCAAACAGCTTTCCCGGCCGCAACGGCGGAAAAGTGAAGGCTCCAGGCATGCGACAGCAGGGCGGGAAACTTTAAAATCAGAAGTCGGATGGTTTAGACATCGGAAGCGGAATGACTTTCCCAGCCGCAACGGTGGAAAAGAGAAGGCTAAAGCCACGCGATGCCCAGTCGGACGTCGGGCGGATTTCTACTTCAGAAGCTGAATGACTTCCCCAGCCGCAACGGCGGAAGAGAAACGGCTTCGGGTTCGTGGCTAAACAGGTAAACGTACATCGGCAATCGGAGCTCTTTATGCTTCGGGTGGCTAATCGATTTGGGATCCGTAACGGCGGAAGAGAAACCAGTTATCAGCCGTCGATTCAATCATAAGATGACGCCCAGTTAACCAAAAATAATAAGTGCTCAAACAGCTCTAAGCATCAGCAAAGGCTAAAAATCGTTCTACCTCCGAAACATCAGCCTTAAAGAACAAAAGATGTGACTTATCCTCGGGTAGCAAACTAAAATCACGTCCAAAACTCAACACGAAAATCAAACACGGCAATTTTAAACAGGCCGACAATCAATCTTCAAAATTACTCGAAAAGATAGCATGCTCAAAAAGGCTCAAGATTTCAACGATCAATAATAATGCTAAAACATGAGGAGGGGCCCAAAAATTTAAGAATGTTGGGGAAGAACAGTTGCAGCTGCAACACCTTCAAATGTTTAAAAAGGACAAAAGCCGAAGCCCCAATGGATGGGCTACCAATTTTTTCTTAGATTTTTTTGAATTATTGGGGAATGATATTCTCCAAGTAATTGAGGAGATTAGAACTTTGGATTCGATTCCTAGTGCAATCAATACTACCTTTCAAGCCTTAATCCCTAAGAAGGGTACATGTCTCTTGTGATGAATTTAGGTTGATTTCATTATGTAACGGGCTCTACAAACTTATGGAAAAAATGATTGCTCTTCAAGTCAAACCCATTCTTTCCATGACCATTTCCAGGAAACTGTTTGGATTTCTTTAGGGTCGTTCGATTCATGAATGTAGTGGGGATTTCTCCCCTACTACATGCAAAAGCACCTACCCTATATCAACTGGATCAAAGGGTAGAGTTCATGGTCCAAGGGATTTCTCAAGCTCGACTTGCAGTAATAAGTAGTAACAACAACAAAAATGTTTTCTTTTTATGATTATATATATATATATATATA
>LPNX010631007.1:81458-116726 GCA_001517045.1 Pseudotsuga menziesii
TCTCCAGTCGTCTCCACTAATGGTTGTCAAAAAGGGGGAATGGATCCAAGAGGGTATGCAGCAAGCTCAACATACACCATGGAAAATGATATGGCAAAAGGTAAAAAGTTTAGGAATTAAGGAACACAAAAGTTGACAAAAAATGAAGGGAATAATGGTGGGATAATGATGTATAATTATAGTTTGGACCATAGAGAGCTAGGTGAACAATTTTTGGTGTTGACAATGAAGCAGTGGGGGTGTATTAGGAAGGTATGTACTCCTTTAAATTGTAGAATAAAAAGGTTGGGATTATTAAGTTGGATCTATCCAAAGGCTATGATAAAGCATCATGACTTTTCATTCATCTTATCCTATTGCAAATTGGGTTCAATCTGGAGATTACATTCTTTACAATATTGATTAACGTTGTTGCTTCCCCTTTTTTCAAGGCTTCAAGAGGACTGAGGTAGGGATGTCCTCTTTCTCCATTCTTGTTTATTTTTATTGCAGATGGGATGAGTAGATCAATTCAAGAGGGGAAAAGGAATATAAGGATTATGGGGGTTTCTTTCAATAATATAGAATATTTAATCCACCTCCTCTTCATGGATGATATAATCCGTATATTGTAATATCCTGATTTTGACCCCATTTGCATTAATATTGTATATGATGTAAATACCATTATTAAATCATGGTGAGGAGCTAAAGGCCAAGGCCCCACCATCGATTTAGCGTTTTATGTATTGGCAGTTAAAATTGATACCTATGGTTCTCATGCTAGCCAAACACAGTATAAATTAAGACATCATGTAAATATGCAATTTAATAAAAAAATACCCACAACTGGCTATGTCAATGCAACAAGAGATGGGGGCATGATTTCATAAGGAATAAGGAGGGACAATATTCAAACTATTGAGCCAACAGTGTTGAGCCAAATGTCAATGGGAGAACCCATAAAGTTGTCTACCACCCTTTTTGTCTTTTTGCACCCAATCATTTATTTATTCCAGAAGTTGGTTGAGGTAGTTAATGCCTTAGGAATAGAAGAGTATGGCAGTCAAATTCGTATTGGGAAAAGCCATAATTTTTGGAAAAAACAAATTTTTGATTAGGGGGAAAGTTATCACCCCAAAATTGTTGCCCATTCCATTCCTCATTCACGTTTTTTTGTCTTCCTCATGCAGTTGGAGCTACATGTGTGTTTTCCTTCACGATTTATGTTGTTTTCCTCATTTTCCATACCCAAAAATCTATTTTTGTGTTGCCCAGTGGATGGGAAGAGGCATTTCCCGATTTGTGGGTTTAGGGAGGTCATTTTTGCCCCTGCGATGCCCAAAAACATTTTGTTGAAATTGAATTGCTCTCCCAGGGGTTGATTTTCCCCATCTGCAATTTCATTTCGATTGCCAAACCTTTTTTCTACAAACCCAACATTGTATTTTGTTCTTGTGCGCACCCTTATTTTGGTCTGAGAGACTTATGAGTGGAAGAGGCCCAGAATTGGCTTGATAAACCTAGTGAAGAGAGGAACCTCACAGACAGATCAAGAGGGGCTGGCAAATATTCTATGCACACCCTGAAGAGCACTGGAAGGGAAGGTATGGCCTGAGGGACTGTGTAGCAGTGAAAGGAATACTTCCTTGTGTTGGGTGTGTAGGTATTGTGGATGCCAAGCTAGTTAGATATGGTGAAGGTGTCCATAATGTTGATGTATTTGTAACTTTGAAATGTATTCACTTGTATATTTTATGTATTGTACCCCGATGTTTATTTCGGGAAGTATCTGTAATGTAATTGAGTCATGTCATGCCTCGATGTTCCCATCGAGAGATTCAATAATGTAAACAAGTCATGTCAAGTCATTGTGGGTAACTCTCCTATTATTCAAGGGTTAAAGTCCCCGCAGTTGTGGGGCCCTAAGGTTATTAGACTCTCCTAGAGAAGTCGGCCCTAGTGAGTTATTGTCAAGTCAGGAATTAGTATAAATAGAGAGTGAGCCTCTCTATTTATCACACACTCACTCACACTCATTTGTAGTGCATAACTGAGAGAGAAGAAGTTGCTGGGACAAGAGAGAGAGACTACTACTATCGGGAGATCATCTTACTGTTTTTTGGGGTTCTACTTTTGGTGTTGATTCTATCTTTGAGGAAGTTGCGGGGTTTTCTCCTTTATGGCTTCCCCGAGGAAAAAATTTGTGTTCATTGTCTCTTATGTTTCATTGATGTGCTTGTTATTCTCTTAGTTAAAGATCCTAAGATAATGCTAGCTTTAATGTTAAAAATCTAACATGGTATCAAAGCTAACCTGAGAAGAAGACACTGTGAAACTGTGGAAACTAGGGCTTCCTATTTTTTGGATCTCTCTCCACATATTTTCAACAAAAGAAGGTTAGGATGACTCTCCTCTCCAGGGCGCATCTTTTCGTCGAAGCAGAATCTGATTATGTGCATTTTCAGTTTTTGACCCGACACTATAGGGCTTTCCACAGAAGTGGAATTTTTGAGTGAGCCCAGGCCTGGATTGATCTCCTCCTCAAAATTGAATTTTAGAGATCAAGATCAAAGTTTTTGGTTGGACAGAACTCCAAGAAATTCAAACCCTAATCTGGTGGCAGAACCAGCACTAGAGAAATTCAGCTCTAGATCCAGTTCTGACATCTTGACCTGGTAAGATATAAATCTTTTGTATTTCCATTTGAGGTTCTTAGTTAAGATGTCTCATCATACCAAGCTTGATGAAAAGCTTGAGGGAGCTGATAACTTCTGAGCCTGGAAGTACAAGATCTCCCTGGTCCTAGAAGAAAATGAGTTGGACTCTTACATCAATGAAGAGGTTTCAGTTCCAGAGGGAGATGAGGCTAAGGACTTACAAAAAAATAAATTGGTCATGGATAAGAGGATTATTGTTGATTCAATCAAGGATCACCTCATACCATAGGTGTCCTCCCTAAATACACCTAAAGCTATGTTTGATGCCCTGACCAAACTGTTTGAAGGAAAGAACATAAATCAGAAGATGACTCTAAGAAACCAATTGAAGAATTTAAAGATCCAGAATGCGGAAACCATCCAGTCTTATTTTTCAAGAGTCTCTCAGATCAAGGAACAACTAGAAGCAGTAGATGAAGAAGTGGAGAATGCAGAAATTGTGATGACCACATTGAATGGTCTCCATAGATCATGTGATTCTTTTATTTAAGGAATCTGTGCCAAAAAGATGTTAGTCAATTTCAGTAGACTGTGGAAGGAATGCTCACAAGAAGAAGCTTGGATAGTAGCTCGAGAAGAAAATATGGGAAGTGAAGATCAAGCTCTCATAGTACAATCCAAGAAAAATGGAACAAGCCATCACAGAGGTAAGCACTCTCACCAGAAGAGCAACTTTAGAAATCCTAGAGATATGTCTAAGTACATTTGCTATACATGTGATGAAAGATGACACTTTGCAAGAGATTGTCCTAGAAACAAAAATAGCTCTCACAAGAAGAAGGGAAACAAGAGAAGACATCATGCTGATGTTGCAGAGGATGATGAACCTTCCACAAAGAGAATCAGGCAAGACAATGATGAGTCTTTAAGTGATGAAGAATATGTTCTGATTTTCGCTCTCATGGGAACTATCACACATGGAAGCAATGATTGGCTTTTAGATAGTGGCGCTTCCAAACATATGACAGGATTCAAGGAATCCTTTGTGAAACTATCTAAACATGAATCACCTCATAAGGTGAAACTTGGAGATGACTACCAGTATCCAATAAAAGGTAGTGGTGAATCCTCATATAAGCTAGACTCTGGAAAGTCTATAAAGATGAAAGATGTATTGTTTGTAATAGGACTAAAGAAGAAGCTCCTCTCCATATCTACATTGGATTCAAAAGGAATGAGGGTTGCATTTGTAGATGGCCAAGTTTTCATGTGGCCAAAGGGAAAGACTATTGACGATGCAGTAGTGATTGGAGAATAAGAAGGAGGTCTATACAAATTGAAGGGCCAACCAAAACAAGCTTTGGTTCATGACTTAGTAGAACCAAATGAAATTTGGCATAGAATGATTGCACATGTGCATTACAGAGCACTACCACTTGCAAGCAAAGCTATTGAAGGTCTTCTAGAAATACAGACAAAACATGATGGTGTCTGCAAAGGATGTGCAAAAGGGAAGAACTCAAAGAAGACATTTCCAAGTAGCGAGAGAAAAGCAAAAGGAATATTGGAAATCATCCACTCCGATGTATGTGGTCCAATGTCATCTAGTTCATTAAGTGGGTATGTATACCATGTTTCCTTTATTGATGACTTTCTTAGGAAGACATGGATTTACTTTATGACAAACAAAGATGAAGTATTCAACAAGTTCAAGTAGTTCAAAGCCTTGATCGAGAACCACACAGAAAAGAAGATCAAGACACTTCTATCAGATAATGGCGGAGAATTCACATCAAATGAATTCAAAGATTTATGCAAAGACTCAGGGATTAAGAGGGAGTTATCCACCCCATATAATCCATGACAGAATGGGGTTGCAAAAAGGAAGACTAGAACGATCATGGAAGCTACAAGGGCCATGCTTCATGATCAAGATCTTTCCATGCATCTATGGGAAGAAGCTGCCATAACATTGGTGTATGTATAGAACCGTACTCCACACAGAGTACTCGATAACAAGACACTTGAAGAAGTATTTTCCGGCAAAAAACCAGAAGTCAGCCATCTCAGAATATTTGGCTGTCCTGTATACATACACATTCCGAAAGAAAAGAGGACAAAGTTAGATCCTTCAGGAAAGAAGTTATATATTTGGGATACTCTGAAAGTTCGAAGGATTACAGAATATACTTCTTAGGATTCAAGAAGATCGACATTAGCAGGGATGTAACATTTGATGAAGATTCAGCTTACATCAAATCCAGAAAGAGATCCGCTAAAGAACCTGAAGAAACAAAAGTACCCAGAATTCATGATACAACCATGAATGAAGAAATTCAAGAAGAAGATCGAGAATTAGAAGAACCTCAAGAACTTGAGGATCCACCTCAGGAGAACACTCCTCACAATAGAAAACATGCTTGGGTACGAGAAATTATCCAAGGTGCAGAAAGATAAGGGGCTTCAGAAGAATCACACAAAGGAAGAAAGAGAACTAGGTCCTGCTCCGGTAATGTAGCCCTGCTATGTGACATTATTGATAAAGAACCTTCCAACTATGAAGAAGCGACAAAAAGAAAGGAATGGAAGAATGCTATGATCAAGGAGTATCAATCGATCATGAAGAATGATGTTTGGGATGTTGTTCCAAGACCAGAAGGGAAGTCTGTTGTAACTTCCAATTGTAACCTCCAAATGGATCTACAAGATCAAGCATGCTGGAGATGGCATCATAGAGAAATATAAAGCAAGATTCATGGCTCGTGGCTTCTCCTATAAAGAAGGAATAGACTATGAAGAAACTTTTTCACCTGTAGCCAAATACACTTCCATCAGATCAGTACTTGCTCTGGTTGCAGTAATGAAGTGGAAGATACACCAGATGGATGTCAAGATTGCCTTCTTGAATGGTGTAGTGGAAGAGGAAGTGTATGTGGAGCAGCCACTCAGTTTTGAGACACATGATAGGGAGTCTCATGTGTGTATACTAAAGAAATCCTTGTACGGTTTCAAACAGGCACCCAAGACATGGTACGGTAGAATTCTCAGCTTCCTATCTAGTTTGGGATTTACCAAGAGTAAAGAAATTCCAACCTTTACTACAAGGTTGAAGAAGGGAACCCAGTGATACTCCTGCTATATGTAGATGATCTGTTTGTAATAGGTATGGATGGGTTGATTGCTGATACGTAGAGGAAGCTTGCTGCCGAGTTTGAAATGAAATACTTGTGTATGATGCACTATTTTCTAGGAATGGAGGTGTGGTAGAATGCAGATGGAATCTTCCTCGGACAAGGGAAGTATGAAACAGAGATCCTAAAGAGGTTTGGGATGATGGACTGCAAGGCCATAACCACTCCTATGGCATCGAACCTGAAGCTATTGATTGATGCCTCATCAGAAGCGGTTGATGCTACGATGTATCGTCAGATGATTGGGTCCTTAATGTACCTGACGAATACGAGACTGGATATTTGCTTTGCTGTGAACACCTTGAGCCAATTCTTGACAGATCCGAGACATGTTCACTTGATTTCTGCAAAGCATATTCTAAGGTACTTGAAGGGTATAGTTGATTATGGGCTCAAGTACAAGGCGAATCAAAAGATTAACCTGGAGGGTTATGTTGATTTAGATTGGGCAGGCAGTGCCATCGATAGTAAGAGCACTTCAGGATGTTGCTTCAGTATGGGATCAGTTGTGATCTCTTGGCTTAGTAGGAAGTAGTCCCATGTGGCACTGAGTATAGCTGAAGCAGAGTATGTCACAACTTGTTTAGCTAGTTGCGAGGCAGTATGGCTAAGGAAGATACTTTATGATTTATTTGATCTCTAGTTGGATGCTACTTGTATATATTGCGACAACCAGAGTTGTGTGAAGTTGTTTGAGAACCCGGTGTTCCATGACAAGTCAAAGCATATTGAGATCAAATATCACAATATTAGGGATACAAGGCAGAGAGGAGCAGTGAAGCTCCAGTATGTTGCGATGGAAGAACATATAGCTGATGTGTTGATGAAGCCATTGGCCAGAGTGAAGTTTGAGTACTTCATGGAGAAGCTTGGTGTTCTCCAGATCGAGGTTCCCTCCAAGGGAAGTGATGAGTCAATGAGCCATTCTGACATGGTGAGAGGATCGGTTCCTTCCATGGTCAGATGTAACGGCTGAGCCATTCTGTCATGGTGAGAGGATTGATTCCTTCCATGTCATATGTGAGTGTTGAGCCATTCTGGCGCGATGTGTTTACACATGGTCAGATATAAGTGCTGAATGCCATTCTCTGGGAGAATGAAGGCACCTCGTCAGTTACCAGGAATACTCATTCTGGGACTGAGAGCCATTCTGATGCAGTGTGTTTTCACATGGTCAGATATAAGTGCAGAGCCATTCTGGCGCGATGTGCTTACACATGGTCATATATAAGTGATGAATGCCATTCTCTGGGAGAATGGAGGCACCTGGTCAGTTACCAGGAATACTCAGTATGGGACTGAGAGACATTTCGATGCAGTGTGTTCTCACATGGTTGGATATAAGTGCAGAGCGATTCCGATGCGGTGTGTTCTCACATGGTTGGATATCACTAGTACAAAATGAGAAATTAATGACTAAAAAAATGACTAAAATCAGGCTATAAACGACTATTTTTGAGTCGGTGACTAATAGTAGCTAATTTCCACTATCTTATAGCTAGTCGTATTTCACTAGTCATTAATAGCTTGACTTATTAGTCATTGATTTGGTTATTGATAGACAATGATTTAGTCATTGATAGACAATGATTTAGTCATTGATAGTTAATGATTTAGTCACGGATTTAGTCATTGATTTAGTCACTGATTGCAACAATTAATGACCAAATATATGACTAAATAAACTACTAGATGTTAACATATTAATGACTAAGCTAAATACGACTAAGATACGAGAAATTAGCTACTAATAGTCATATATATGCGAATTTAGTCGTTTTTCTAGTCACAAATTTATGATAGGGAACGGAGGAATCGAACCACCAACCTCCTGCCTATAATTAGGCAGGCGCTCTACCATTGAGCTAGCACTTTTTAAGAAGTTTTTATTGCTTGACAATGATGATATTCAAACAAATTTATGATAGATAGCAATCCACAAACTACATAATTATTACTATTACAACTTACCAGTAACTAGTATTTATGATAAACTAATTCCTAAGAGCTATGTACAATTTTCCCTATAACTAAAATTAACATAAGGAAAAATGTAATGCTTTTCATTGTATTGTGTAAATTATTGAAACAATGAAATAAACAAAATTAGCACAAGAAAAATTGTAATGCCTTTTCATTGTATTGTGTAAATTATTAAAACAATGAAATAAAGATAAGCATGTATTTTAGCTTATTGAAATAATGAAATAAAAAGAAGCATGTGCTTTAAACATTTGAAGGAACTCTCATAAACTTATATATAATTAAAAATATAACAATCACATAAATACAATACGGATAAAAAGAGATAGTTTTTTTTACAACTATAGCATAGTACTATATTAAAAATACAAAAAAATGAATATAAATTATACACATAATACCATGAAATGTAGTTTTATCATTCAATGTCATTAAAACATTTTACATAAATAAGATTATGCATAGGAATTCAAATGGGATATACAAAATAGAAAAAAATTATAGCTTGTCCATCAAGTGGATCATCATCATCAAAATACATCTTAAATGCATTTTAAAGTATTTGATGAATATCCTAAAGTTGGATCTATGTACATTGAATGTTCTACATATTACAACATTGATGTGTCAAAAGAGAAGATATTGAGGAAACCTTCTACAAAGAGGAGGTGAATCTAAATATCCATGTAAGGGAGCTGAGATAAAATGATGAGTAGTAGGTATTTGATGTTCTACTAGAGTTGGAAAAGGACGATAATGCAGCAATCATCTATTGTGCATCCAAGTATGTAGAGTCCCTGGAGGACATACCCATGAGGACACGAGTTTAATGAACACTTTTCTTGTTTATGAATGTGTGGGTTAGGGGAAGGAAGAAGCAACCCCATTGAGGCTATAAGTAAAAGGAGAACAACATTAAGATTTCTATAGATTTTAAATAAAGTTTTGAAGGAGAGGGAAATGATGTAAGTGTGGTAAAAGAGGAAAAGGTTATATCCCATAGGGAGGTTGTAGAAGATAATAAAAAAAGGTCAATATAACAATTATTTATAACAACTGCTCCGTCAGGATCCCTTCCTGTAACTCCATTAGATGCGTAGTTCGACGGATTACTAATAGTCATCAGGGACAATAAATATCTTCAACTATATACATCCCCTAAGTAATTAAATGATTGCTTTCAACTTATATACTTCTATAATAACCCTGATTTTGAGGTAAATTCCAACAACAATACAAGGGAATGAATCTTCAATTACACCCAATAAAACTAGGACATTGAAACAAGAAACACTAAAACAAGGGGATGAACCTTCAATTACCCCAAATAAAACTTGGACATTGCAACAGGAAACACGAAAATAACAGCAAACGATTTTTATGTACTCCATAAAGAAGTATAAAAAACCCATCACTATCATCATCTTCCTCAGATTTAAACTTATCTGTGTCAACCTCATTCTTTTCTTCCTCATCATCCTTGTCACAGTCAGAAAGGCTTTCCCTAGGATCTTCCTGAAATTTTTAGCAAAGTAAGAAAATTAATAAAAATACTACAAATACTCTTACCAAAGAGATTTAGTGATGAGTACCTCTTCCAATTCTTCATCACTATCATTCTCATCGTCCAAAGAAGAGTCCTTCCTGAAAGGAGTTCGAAGCCCAATGCCATCATTGCATAAAAAATAAAGAGTCAGAAACAAAACTTTCCCTCTTGTCTGCTGCAAGTCTGTAAATTGGTAAGCTGTTTAAAGCAGAATTAAATATCAGAAAAAGAAAATCCCATTCCAAGTTGAGGCATTCAAATTTCAAACATATACTTATTTTGTTGAGGAACTTCATATCAACGAACACACAGAAGCACAAGATATGAAGATGCCAATAATTGGTACCTAAAGACAACAAAATGACTAGAATTTTAATCACTTGGGAAAGCTAGAATATATTTAAGTGTTCTATGTTAGATAAGCTCCACTGAAAAGTATGACCCTCGTCAAAAGATAAGTTATGTTTGAGTATCTCAAACCTGAGCCAGTCTGCTGAAAAGGTTAGCTGAGGCAACAAGAAAGTATTCCTTCCATAAAGACCAAATTCGGGAGTAACTGAAATCTCCTCATCTTCGCATTCCTCCTATTAAAAATACATAGCTCATACCATGAATTGTGATTTTTAGTGGATATAAACTATAATTTAAAACTTTTCTAACACTGATAAATAACATGTGAATAGGGATGTATCAGATATCAAGAAAACATATAATAAGTTTAACTCATCAATGCATCCTTTATTATAGCAAAAGACCAGGAAAAGCGTATTTATGAATGATTCAAAAATGATATTTTCCTCGGGATTATGTTTATGATACATGAATTTTGCTTGCAATTACATTACTCACAATTCAATCTCTTCATTTTAAACAAGGAAAAAAGGAAGACAATCCACTATCGCCATTGGACTCCTCCATTCGATGAATTGTTTGTTGATGTAATTTAAACTTCGGAATGTATTCATCTATATATCTTATGTATTGTACCCCGATGTTTATTCCGAGATGTGTCTATAATGTAAACGAGTCATGTCAAGTCAATGTGGGCAATCCTCCTATTGGTTAAGGGTTAAAGTCCCCTCAGTTGTGGGGCCCTAGGGTTATTAGACTATCCTAGAGATGTCGACCCTAGGTAAGTCATTGTAAGTTAGGGCAATAGTCCCCACCATTGTGTTAAGGATAAACCTCCTTGTTGATCGGAGGAGGCAAAGTCCCCACAAGTTGTGGGGCACTAGGGTTATTAGACACTACTAAAGATGTCAGCTCTAGCAAGTAATTGTTAAGTGAGTTTGACATGTTGGAGTGGGTTTCAAGTGAATGAAATAATATAAATAGAGTAAGCCTCTCCATTTATCACACACACACACACTCATTGGGGCGCATGAGTGAGAGAGAAGACACTGGGATCAAAGAGAGAGACTACTGCTATCGGGAGACAATCTTTATGTTTTCGGGTTTTACTTTTGGTGTTGGTTCTATCTCTGAGGAAGTTGCGGGGTTTTCTCCTTTATGGTTTCCCCGAGGAAAATTCTTTGTGTCTCTTGTCTCTTGTGTTTTATTATTGTGCATGTTATTCTCTCAGTTAAAGATCCTAAGATCATAATGCTAGCTTGAATGATAAAAATCTAACATGGTATCAGAGCTAACCTTAGAAGAAGACATTGTGTAGTTGCAGAAGCTAGGGATTCTTACTTTTTGGGTCTCTCTCCACAATCCATCAGCAAACGTATGCTAGGCTGACTCTCCATTTAAGGGCGCATTTTTCTATCGAAGTGGAATTCGATTCCGAGCATTTTCAGTTTTTGGTGCAAGAAATTAGGGCTTCTTATAGAAGATGATTTTTTTAGTGAGCCTGGCATATGATTGCTCTCCTCGTCAAAATTGAAGTTTATAGACATGGATCAATATTTTTGGTTGGGTGAAACTCTAGGAAAGTCAAACCCTAGTTTGACCCCGAGCTGGAAAACCCTAAATAGTTTTGGTATATTCACTATATCTCGGGATTGGTGAAGGATCAGGAGCTGAAAGTTGCAAAGGCCGAAGATAAAATCTTGATTTACAATGTATCCAAAATTCAGCCTCGTATTCTCTATATCCTAGGAGATATGATCCCTCCAAATTAGGGTTCCAGCCTCTTCCAGAATTCATCCCTAAACAGGACACCTGGGGAGAATTGCTATATCTTGGGCTACAAAGGTCCAAATGAAATTTCTGAAGATGTTCTAGAAAGGGCACGAACTTTATTTTCTATGGTCCAAGTTTTAGACTTAGAAGATGAAACAATGACACGTGGTAGTCTGTACAACCTCACTGTTCTGGACAGTCTTGTAACAGGTCACATTGGGAAAAGTATCATAAGTCCCAATTGGTGAAACCAATTCTGATGAAACCTATGGTGTTGGTATAGGGACATGCGTGGATACCTCAGTGCAAATTTTTAGACATAGAGGAGCAGTAACTTCGGAGATACCGCAGAAACAGTAACAGGCATTTCTGCAGAAGAAATAGGAAATCTAGGGCTTCCTGTTCCGGGAGCTTCCCTCCACTGTTTTCAAAAAAGTAGTACATTGGACAGCTCAAATTGAAGATATCTATCTTTCTATCCAATCAGATTTGAAATATTCCAAGTTTTGAAAATTATGGTTCTCTGACAAACCCTAGATCAACCTGCTCCGGAACCAGGATGGACACCTCAAATCAGTAAGATATAATCTTTTGCTATTTGCATTTGATGTTCTCATTTCAAAGTGATCTATCACATCAGCTTGATGATAAGCTTCATGAAGTTGACAACTTCCAAGCATGGAAGTATTTGATCTCTCTGAAGAAAATGGATTGGACACCTACATGAGTAGAGATGTTCTAGTTCTGGAGGGAGATGAGGCTAAAAGCCTTTCACAAGAAGAACTTGGTCAAGGCCAAGAAGATCATTGTTGATTCAATCATGGATCACCATATACCACAAGTGTATTCCCTAAAGACACCAAATATGTTTGATTCCTTGACCAAGCTATTTGAAGGGAAGAACATAAATCAGAATATGAATTTGAGAATATAGTTGAAGAATGTGAAGATCCAGAATGCAGAGACCATATAGTCATACTTTACGAGGGTCTCTCAAATTAGAGAACAACTTGAAGTGGTAGAAGAAGAAGTGGAGAATGCAGAAGTGGTGATAACCACCTTGAATGGCCTCCCAGGATCATGGGATTCATTCATTCATTCGAAGAATGTGTGCTAGAAGGAAGGGATTACTTTCAGCAGACTCTGGGAAAAGCACACACAAGAATAAGCTCAACTAATAAAAAGAGAAAAGAAGATGGGAGCAACTAAAGATCAAGCTCTCACCATCCAAAGAAGATCCCTCAAGCGATGAGGAATATGAAGAACTCAACTCTTGAAGAATCTCTTATCCAACTTAGCATTTGGATAAGAAATGATGCTATTATGAATGAAGAAGACGATGAAGCTGAAGGCTCAAGAAAGAGTATACCCACGAAACAAAATAAAGATAAGTATTCAATTGTCATTTCATAATATTGTTTTGTTATGCATTTGTTTATATTCAGTTAATGTATTATGCATGATAGAATGTTCGCATTAATGACAGTATACTACTAATATGCATGTGATGGGTAAGTAGCTCATGGTGCTATACAACTCTCCATTGCTACTTATCTAGAATGAAACCTCTTTGGTGACATATTGGATTAGTGCACAATCTCAATGTTGTCCTGGTAGAGATGGAAGGCATATAGAAAAGTTTCCGTGAGATATGGATGAATGTTGTATTGGCTAAAGTAGTTGCATGATCATATATTTATGCATAAGAACTTGCCAGTATGAATATTCCTTATGAAATGTTTCTAACCATACAAATGCATTTGACTTGTAGGAAAGATCGCATACATAATCGCCTACAAGAAAAGAAGAATGGGACTTGTTCCGAAGAACAAGCAACAACAGTTCAAGATGAAAAATAATATGATGAATGCAGCGACATCATTGATGCATAACCTTCCAAGAAGAAAGGAAAGACCAGTTCAAGAAGAATGATGTCTAGGATGCAGTATCAATACATGAAGGAAAGTTTGTAGTTCCATCATGCAATAGATGGAAACATTGTGGGATACAAGGCATAGACTACAAAGAGACATTTGCAGGCAGTGGGAGTTGAGACACATGACAGGCAGAATCATGTGTGCAAATAAAAGAAGGCCTTGTATGAGTTTAGAAGACACCCATGGGATAACACATACATGATGAGCTTGATGAAGATTTGAACCTTTGCTACAAGGTTGATAAAGGATGACAAGCTCATAGATGGGTGTGAGAAGAACACTTTCAAAGATAGAGGATCTTGGTATCCAGCGATCCTAAATGGATACATAGAATATTAGTAGCAGAGGAAGCCACTTGTCACTCCAGGACATAATGTTTCGGTGCATAGAGTATGGAAGACAGAGGGAGCATGATGCTTCAGAGGGAGTGACTGCAGAAGAACCTGAGGTTCAACATGGTACGATAAGATGGATAGATTACTGATGACTCTAGGCTTTACCGCGAGTAAAGTGGATTCCAACCTTTGCTTCAAGGTTGAAGGAAGAAGACCAGTGATGCTACTGTTATGTGGCAATGCACTATTTTCTTGGCATGGAGGTGTGAACAAGGGAAGTATGCAGTAGAGATCTTGAAGAGGTTTAAGGTGATGGACTGCAAGGCCATGACCACACCTATGGCATCGAACATGAAGCTATTGAGTGATACTTCATCAGAGTCAGTTGATGCCACAATGTATCATTAGATGATTTGTTCATTGATGTACCTGACGGATACAAGATCCGATATTTGCTTTGCTATGAACACATTGAGACATGTTCACTTAATGGTTGCAAAATGTACAGTTGAGTATGGGCTCAAGTATGATACGAATCAAAAAATTAACCTGGAAGGTTATGTTGATTCAGATTAGGCATGCAGTACACTTTAGGATGTTGCTTCAGTATGGGATCATGTGTGATCTTTTGGTTTAGTAGGAAGCAATCCTGTGTGGCACTGAGTATAGCTGAAGCAGAGTATGTCGTAGCTTGTTCAGCTAGTTGTGAGGCAATATGGCTGTGGAAGCTACTGTCTCATTTATTTGATCTTCGGATGGATGTTACTTGTATACATTGTGACAACCAGAGTTGTGTGAAGTTGTCAGAGAATCTAGTGTTCCATGACAAGTCGAAGCATATCGAGATCAAGTATCACTATATTAGGGATATGGTGTGGAGGGTGTTATACCAAAATCCTGTCACCATCATGTGATAAGACCTTTGACATACCTACTTGCCTTGAAATCCTAGCTTCTGGAGTGAAGACTAAATGGTTTCTTATCAGTCTATCATACAAATTCCCAGCACCACTCATGCTCCCTTATCCAAGAGCGGTACCCCTGTTCGCATTGCTCTTCATCGGTTGTCCACAAGCAGTGCCACCGCCTGTCACCCTTGGTCCATAGGCGGTTATTACCAGAACCGCTCTATCAAAGAAAGAGAAGCACGGTACCCTGGGTAAAAGGGTAAAAAGAGAAGCTTCTTGAGGCTTCTAGATGATAAACCTCGAGATATCCCTTATCCCTACTACTGTGGGTTGGTTGAGCTCGAGATCCCTCATTCTAGGATCGTAGTGGCCACCTCACCCACTAATTTCTCAACCATCTCTATCCATTTAAGCCCTATATATATGAGCTCATAGCCATGGTTGAGAGGGGAACATTGAAGGTATTGTTATGTTGTTGGACTGATTCTTGGCCTAAGATCATTTGGAGAGAGCATAGAGAGCTAGAGTTGGAGCTTTTGGGGATGAAGGGCTGGTTTCATGGAGATGCATGTCAACACTAAGGCTTGGTTGTAAACTTCTTCATATTTCTAATTCAAGTTGATTTTCTGTCCCATATATATTGTTGATGTTTGATTTCAGATATATATTGCTAGATTCCTTAGTCACTATCATAGATTAATAGATCATATTCTGGTTGTTTTGATCTGTTTCGTGTTGAACTCTTTTGTAGGTACACAGGTGAACTATCAAAGCATTGTATTCCAGATATCTACAGTGTCGAGGGGGAGTTATCAACCTCTGTGATCTATTTGTTCTGGATATGAACCATTTAGACTAGCGGAACACCTTGCTGTCTGCAGGAGGTGAAATATTCTGATCAACAAATCTGGCGACTTCGGTGGGGAGTAGTTGTATTCAGTCATTCTGATCGTCCTCAGTCTGCAACTCTTGTTTGAATCTAGGCTCCATTTTCTTCAACTCTTTACAGTCAGATCTACTTTCTGATTTGTATTATTTGAGTTTATAATTTCCAGATCTGTTCAGATCTAAGTTATTTTGGTTTTTTATGCTCTGTTACCATATTCAATTCGACATTATTCACCTTGATCTAGTCTATTTTTTATCCGATCCATTGTTCTCTTTTTGTTTTGGCCATTTATAGGGAACCGCGACAATGCTTTGTGCGAGGAGCGGTGCCACCGCCTGAACACAGTGGATAGTAAGCGGTGCCACTGCCTGTATCTGGTTAGTGAGGAGCGGTGCTGCTTTGGAAACGCTCTTACAACACCTACAAAGCGCAGTACTAGGTAGGCATTAGTCCAAAACCCCTTTTTCCTCATTTTTCTTTGTAAAAATTTGGAATTTTGATTGCTTTCAGTTCTGTTATTAGGCTTGTGTTATTGAATCTGATGTGTGTGGCTTGCTTCTTTGATGGTTCAAGATTGATTTTGAGTGGAATTTCAAAAATCTGTTTAGTCTTTTTGATTGTTCATCCACTTCTTGCTTGTTGGTTGTGTTTAAAGAAGGATTTCTTGTTTTCTGAAAGTTAGGGTGCTCATTGAACTCTCTTTTCGTTGCATGTACTAAAAGAGGAACATTAGATTAGCTTCTAGATTTCATTTCTTGCTTGCATAGTAAACTTCTTTTTCTTCCCTTCAAAAAATAAAAGCTTTTCTTGAGATTAGGACATCATATTTGAGCGTTGGATTCGGGTTTTCTGATTGGCTTCATAAGCTTTCAGGACCTTTACGATCTTTCGTCTCTCATGCATATAGGACTATCTCGATCAAAATAAAAAAATGGTAGTTTTAAGTTATATTTGCTTATGTTTTTAAGAAATTTGAAAAGTTAGAGTGCATTGGCATATAGGTGTGCTTGGTGTTGTTCTTTTAGGAAAAGAGATTCTCACCCTTCCCATTTGCTTTCGGAAAGAAGAATTTGGTTTGTAGAAGTATTTGCTTGTCTTTGATTTGATGTTCATGACTGTTGATTGGTATGATTTTTGGTTTTGAAACAAAAAGAAAAACACTCTCTTCCCTCCCGTAAGTAGGCATATTGAACAGTAAAGTGAACATTTGCATAAGCATACTGCATGGTTTTACTTTTCTATCAGAACATCATGCATTCACCTAACCGTACAAGTTAAAATCAACGGTAGTTGTAGGTTAAAATTTACATAGTAACTTGAGTGATAGGTTAGAGACGTGTTCGAGCGTTGTAAAACGTAGGAGCTGCTGTTATTTGTCAGCATTACATTCCGAGACTCGCATTGTTCTTCCATGTACCATTGGTATATCGAACAACCTTTCACATACCCTTGAGGTATATAGAAAGGTACTTCACATACTCGATTGTATATCGGAAGGCCCCTTGTGTACGGTTATGCATTAGACAACACTACTATCGATTCGAGCTCCCACGTACTTTGAGTATATCGGGAGACCCCACTAGGGTACCTTATCTATATGAGTAAAGCCCTTTGGCCGTCTTGTTTGGAGCCATACACCGAAAACAACATTCGGGGAGATTACTACGCATGTACCCTCGAGGTATATCGCGAGTGGCACCGACTTGACAATCCTAGTGAGAGACCTAACTTTTTGAACTCCTCCTGTCATTTTAAGTCTGCTTGTTTTAACTTATAATTTGAGTAGGGAAGTCTTTTGGTGTGTTTTTTCTAGATTTTCAGACCCTCGGTTAGATAGGAACTGTACACACTGGCTGAGTTAAGACAGTCCAGGAGAGTAAGGGGTTTGCCACCCGATTTTACTTCTATTTCAGAAGGAAATCCAATGGAAGCCATCGACCAAGGATATGCTACCACCTCCCAAGTGGGAGATCATGTGGTGGTGGAAAGTGGAGTACCATATTCTTTACACTCGCCTCCCTTGGTCCAATAGCCTTCTCGTGAGGATTCATCGCTCCATCCTCCCACGGAAGATCATGTTGATGATTCCCGTCTGGACTTTGGTCCTAATGCTCCTTTTTGGGAGACACCTATTGGACAGGCCATTGCCTCATTTGGCACCCGTGTAAGTTCTCCTGAAAGTGAAGAAGAATGTAGGCAATACCGTGCCATTATCCTCCGTGCATAGGAGGTAGAAAAGCAGATTGACAACATACTAGGCTCTTCACCAGTTCATTCCACGTTTCTTCCTGTGGGATATCGTTCACTAGCTGATTCTATGAGACCCATCGAACCGATTATAGATCGTCCATTAACAACCCACAGCCCAGGTCAAATTTCCACCCCTCTCACCTCTTATGTTATGTCTGACCCAAATCCGCCTAGATCTTTTGCATCTGGGGCCCAACCTTCAATTCCTGTGTCTTCAGTACCTTTGAGTGTCGGGGGACAACCCCCGACACGACCTACGTTATCTGATCCCGGAGTTGTACCTAGTCAAGAGCAGACCTCTAACATAGAAACATCTACAATTTTTGTCCCTCCCACCCACACTAATCTGGTAAAACCCCCATCTAGTTCAGGTCAGCCCTTGGGGGCACAACCTGTTGCCATTCAGTCTTCTAGTGGTTATGGTTATCAAATACATGTAGGTAATCATCCATCTAATCCTATTGGAATTCCATTCCCTAGAAACACTTTTATGCCATGGGGGAAACCCAACTGGTCTCACATGCCAGCCATGGGAGGGATACCCATACATACTGCTGGAGGTGCGGGAGGACCACCTTATGGAGGTCCTCCCCTGGGGGACCTAATGGTCCTGGAGGTCCTCCTCATGGTCCTGGTAGTCCAAGTGGTCCTGGTGGCTTTCCTCCTTATGGATCGGGAGGGTTTGGTGGCCCTCCACCTAGTGGTTCCGGTGGTTCCAGAGGTTTTCCACCTCCTGGAGGTTCCAGAGGGTTTGGTGGTCTGCCTCCTGGTGGTCCTGGTGGTCCCAGTGGTCCTGGCGGTCCCGACGGCTCTGGCGGTCCTCCTCCTGGAGGCCCTGGTGGTCCTAGTGGTCCTAATTCTAGAAATCAACCCCCATGGGTGGATTTCCCGATAGTTGTTCCTCACAGCTACCTATTTTTCAGTCAACCTATGGCCCTACTGGTAATTTCATGCCATATCAATATTACCAGTATGTGCAGCCCAATAGACAGTTACCTTTCCTTGCAACTTTGGACTTGCCTGATTTGTCCAAGTTGATTAATGATCCTATTCGACACAATCCCTCGTGGCCTCCCATTCCGGTAAAGTTACGATCGGACATTCCCAAATTTGATGGGAAGCAGGGTGAAGATCTACAAAACCATGTTATGACTTTTCATTTGTGGTGTTCCTCAAACTCCCTCATGGATGATTCCGTTTGGTTACGACTCTTTCAGCGAACTTTGACCAGTACGGCCGCGAAGTGGTATATTGAACTCCCACAACATTCGTTTGTGTATTTTGGCTCGTTGGCAACCGTATTTCTTACGCACTTTTAGCTCCCTATTTGTTATGGAACGGGCACTGATATTTTAACTTCTCTGTGATAGAACACCTCCACGCAAATTTCTGATCATATTCATGAGTGGAGAAGGCAGAGAAGGCTATAAGGCCCCTATTCCAAATCAGTTGTTATTTGATTGGTTCACTAAGTCCTTGTTGCCTCCTATTACCCGAGATGTGGCCATGGGCGATGCCGTTACCGAGGAGCAGGCTATTAGTCAGGCTCGGTACCTAGACTTGGTCTATTCCTAGTTTGGGAATCTTTATGACCTAATTCCTTAAGCTCCTCGCCCCGGCACTGACCCCGCCAAGCCATCAACAGAAGTACCTGTTGATGGGATTGTTGGTTCAATCCAGTCCCCATCCGTAGCGAAACTTGCCAAGCAAACCGAACCTACTACTCCTTCGACTCCCAAGGTTTCTGCCAAGGTAAATTCTATTCAAAGTACTCAAACCTTAGGTAATAAAAAGAAAGGTAAAAATCGAAATAAAAAACCTGGAAACCAGTAGGAGGCCCCACAATCAACCCATAACGACAACAACACATGTAAAAGGAAGGCTAAATACCCTTGTCTGTTATGTGGTGGTGACCACTTCTCTAAGGAGTGTCCCTGTCGGGACGAAATCTCCCAGTTTTTGAAGTCTAACCCCGCACCTGCAGTACTTATGGATCCTTTCCCCTCTTAACAATAGCTGGTAGACCACATGTTGAACTAGGGTAACTCTAGTTCATCAGAGGAAATTCGTATGATGTCCTCAGATACCATCATCTGCAAACTCAAAGCCAAAATTATGATAAACCCACAGATAAGCAAGAAGATCAATCTTCTTCAGGGAAAGCTCCCTCCACTAGTTCTCTGGAATCCTTGTCTACTGTTCCCTTGTCTATTGAGAAGCCTACTCTCGACATGATTTTGCGCCCACCAAAGAGTACTCTTCAGAAGGCTGTCTTTAATCCTAATGCCCGAGCTACTCAATTCTATAATGTGGTTGAAGATCTCGCTCAGGCACCTTGTGCGATGTCTACCCTAGAAGTACTCCAAAGTTGCCCTACACAGCGCAAGAACTTGTTGACTGCATTAGGAGCTGTAGACCCGGATAACACTAACTTGATTCACTTCAATGTTGAGAACTATAAACCTAGATTACTGCATAAAATTGCTTTTCAGATCATTACGAAGGTAGTGGGAAAGAAATTCTTTCGAACGGTACTAGATGAAGGAGCTTCGACCTTAGTGTTATCTCTGACTTGTTGGAAAGCTCTTGGCTCTCTCGAGCTTGTTACATCACCTACGACCCTTAAAGCCTTTGATGGACGGGATTCCAACCCTATGGCCTCATATCAGCCGTCGCGTTTGAGATGGGGGCCAAAACCATTTCCATCCAAGTAGAAGTGGTAGATGCCCCTTTAGATTATAACCTCCTTTTAGGAAGGAATTGGTTCTATGCCATGAATGCTGTTGCTTCAACAGTATTTCGAACGGTCCAATTCCCGCATCTCGGGAGAATTGTTACTATCGACCAGCTTGATTTTTGTATGCTGGATGTTACTACCTCCACAGCTAATAACATCCCCATGTTAGGTCAGTCCCCTCCTCCTTACCAGTCAATTGGGGTAGGTATGCTGAAGGATTCATCCCTTATGGGGATTTTTCCCTCTACTCCTCCTAGGACGGATACCACGATAGTACATATGATTGCCTCATTTGATATTGAGCCCCAGGGCACAAATGTTGTTGAGTCCACCTCTTTGAGTCCATATGAAGCTATGTATGACACCATTCAAAATTATTCCGATGATCCCACTAATGATATTCATTTAGTGGCCTTGGATCCTTACCATTTACCGTATTGGTTAGAACCTTCTCTTCCGGTTCTAGACTATCTCTCCGTGACTTTTCCTTTCGACGAGTCCATTGTAGAGATCATGAACACAGGTGAGCCCATTTGGGAGGATCACCATCATAGATCCATGTTCCTCCCCAATACCAGTTCGGGTAGCTATGATTTTGCATCCTTGTTTTCTACTGATATTGTCAACGTTCTGCAAAGTCCTATATTGTTGCAAAATACAGATTCTGAAGGAAACCTTTGCAACATTACTCAGACGAACCCAATTGACATATCAGCCAAGCCTGATGTTATTGAGCATGTTCATGTTGGGCAGAACTGCTCCACAGATGAATCTAAAGCATATAAGGTGCTTTTTAAGGAATTTCGTGATATTTTTGCCTGGTCCTATCAAGAGATGTCGAGGATTGACCCTTCCATTGTGGTCCACGAGATTAAAACTTATCCCACGGCTAAACTTGTCAGGAAGAAACTTAGGCAAGTCCATCCTAGGAAGGCCGCAGCTATTAAAACTGAGATTGAGAAACTTCTGAAAGCTGGTTTTATTTATCTTGTACCTCTGACAGAATGGGTATCGAACGTTGTCCCTGTCAATAAAAAGTAGGGCACCATTAGAGTTTGTATCAACTTTAGGGATTTAAATAAAGCTTGTCCCAAAGACAACTTTCCTACCCCGCACATCGATCAGATTATTGACAACTGTGCTGGAAGTTTCATCTTTTCATTCATGGATGGCTTCTCCGGCTACAATCAGATTGAGATATTTCCCGTCGATCAGCATAAGACGGCATTCATTTGCCCATGGGGAACCTTGGCGTATAAGAAGTTACCTTTCAGTTTGAAAAACGTTGGTGCCACATTCCAGCGTGCGATGTCCTATGCGTTTCACGACATTAAACATATTGTTGAACCGTACCTTGACGACCTCCCTGCTCATTCACAGCGACGGGAGGACCATCCTGGTCATCTTAGAGACATATTCCTGAGATGTTGTCATTATAATATACGGCTCAATCTGCATAAATGTGTTTTTTGTGTTGAGACGAGACGTCTGCTTGGCTTTGTGGTATCCAAAGATGGCATCCGGATCGATCCTTTGAATATTAACGCCATCATTAATTTACCAGCCCCAACCACCATCCTTCAACTCCAAAGTTTGCAGGGGAAGGAAAACTTTCTCCACCGTTTCGTGTGTAATTTTGTTGAGAAAATGCATGGTTATATGCGTCTCCTCAAGAAGAGCACTCCATTCTTCTGGGATGACCAGGCCCAATGTGCCTTTGATTGTCTTAAGCATGCTCTGACTCATTCACCCGTGATACACCCCCCAGACTATTCAAAATATTTTCTCTTGTATATTGCTACCTCCGCTACTACCATCGCGATGGTTTTAGTGCAGGACAATCTCCATGGTTAGGAGCATGTGATTTATTATGCCAGTAAGAATCTTATTGATTATGAAACCCGTTTTTCACATGTGGAGAAGCTAGCTTTGGCCACGGTCATTGCTGTGCAAAAATTTTGTCACTACATTCTGCTTCGCACTACCACTGTATTGGCAGACCACAACCCGATGTACTACATTCTGACTCGTCAGGTACTTGGGGGCAAGTACTCCCATTGGATCGTCATCCTGCAGGAGTTCAATCTTGAGTTTGCCAAGGCTACATCAAAGAAATCCTTGGTTTTCGCTGAGCTTATATGTGACCTTCCCTCTGCTACCATGGAATCTGAACCCAGCGATTCATTTCTGGATGAATTCCTGTTCCTCATCAGCACTACTGATCCTTGGTATGGAGATTTGTTGATTTATCTCCAGACCCAGCGTTTTCAGCCGCATCTATCTCGTGATGATCGTCGCCGCATTCGTCACCACGCGAAATACTACCTTATCTTGCATGATACCTTGTATAGACATGGGATTGACTCCATTCTCTGGCGATGCCTCACTCATGAGGAGGTCGAACACGTGCTAAATGATTGCCACTCTGGAGCATGCGGTGGTCATTTATCTGGGATGGCTACAACCCAGAAAATTCTTCGCATTGGCTATTTTTGGCCTTCTGTCTTCAAATATTGTCATGAGGCTATTAAGAAATGCCCACCATGCCAACATTTTTATCCCAAAAAGCGCACCCATCCTGCTCCACTTCACCTTGTCATTGCCGTTGGCCCTTTTTCCAAATGGGGGATTGACTTCATGCATTGTAAACCTACCTCAGCTGGGGGGCATAGTTACATCATCGTAGCCATGGATTATTTTACAAAATGGGTTGAGGACATGCCTACATATGCAGAAGATGGTAAGACCACCGCTTTCTTCTTGTTCAATCATATCATAGCTAGATTTGGAGTTCCACAGTCCATCGTCACTGATCACGGATCCCATTTCCATAATCAAATGATGGAGGAATTGAGTGCCAAGCTAGGTTTTTGCCATGAAAACTCTATGCTGTATTATTCGCAAGCTAATGGTCAGGTAGAGGCCATTAACAAGGTTTTGAAAACTATGCTTTGTCGGATGGTTGGAGATCATAAATCTAATTGGTACCTTGTTCTTTTTTCCGCTCTTTGGGCTTATCGGACTTCCATGAAAACAACTACTGGTTTCACGCCATTCTAGCTTATCTATGGACTCGAAGCTGTCTTGCCTATCCAATGTCAGATTCCATCTTTACAACTCGCCGTCGAACTTCTCCCAGACACTTCCACAGAGGAAGTAAGATTTTTGTCCTTGAATAACCTTGATGAGACTCGTAGAGATGCTGCCTTGGATAATGAGGCACATAAGAAATGCGTCAAGACGTAGTATGATAAATTCGTTCAACCTCGTGTTTTCAACGAGGGTGACCTAGTTTTGACTTATGACCAGAGATATGACAAGCTAGGAAAGGGTAAGTTCGAGTCTATGTGGTATGGACCTTTCGTTATTTCCAAGGTGTTAGAGAAAGGAGCCTATGAGTTGGTAGATTATGATGGAATCCCTTTAGGGCAACCTCGCAATGGGTTGTACTTGAAAAGGTACTATGCCTAGGTCTTCTTGGATGGTATCTTGTATATATGTATATTGATTGACTTTCAGTGTGTTTTCAGTAATTTCAAGATGGTTTTGAGTTTTAGTGCCTGCATCTGTTTATACCATGTTTTGTTCATGCAAATGGATTTCTACGGCTTCACTAATGGTGCTTTCCACCACACCTTGAATCTAGCCTCGGCTGCTTGGGTTCTCTATTCCCGAGCTGAAGATTTGGTCAGTTCAGGAGCGGTTTTCTTAGGTCCCGCTACTAATAACATCGTCGAGTATGAAGCAGTAATCGGTCTTTTGACTGAACCTGCCTCCTAGGATGTCCGTGATCTAGTAGTTTTGATGGACTCTCAGCTCATGGTTTGTCATTTAAACCATGTCTACACCATTAGGAACCCAGTACTCCTCTGCCTCTTTCGGAGGGTATGTTTGTTAGAAAGATCATTTGGAACCATTACATATAGGCATATCCTTAGGGAACATAATGTAGTTGCTGATTCATTGGCTAATTACATCCTAGATTGGCATATTGCCCATTCATGACATTAATCAAACATGGTACATTGGAAATAAACATTTAAATACACATAGAACTCATAGAAAATGCATTCATCCATTTGAAACGTATAAACATCATGTAAAAGTCTGTGTATATATATATATATATACGAAAATGTTACAAAAATAGGTCTCGAGAAGCATGTAGGCTTTTAGGAAAAATCATCATACAAAATCATGAAGCTATCAGCTTTCAGTATACATGTCTCATCCTCTAGTGGTGCTCGTGATAGCACATCACTAATCGAGCCACCCTGCGAAGTAGCCTGCTGAATCGGCCTGGTACTCCTGCCGTAGATCTCTAATATCTAGTCGGGAGGTCATCTATGTCAGCATCTAGGATGTCCAGAGTCAACCTCTCAAGGTTCTCCTCCAGCTCCCTGGTGATATCATCACCCTGTGGCACGAAGCGAGCTCCGACTCGCCTGTCTAATGGAGATGCCCCTTTAGGCCTCGTTGCTCCAACATCTGCATGAAGAAAAACGGGTCTTGTCACTTATCATAAAAAACATAAAACGTAAAAAACATAAAAACATTTTTCATCTTTAGGGTTTCTTGTTTCTTACCAATGTCTCCACACTGCCCTCCAGGTGGGAGTGGTAGGTCAGGATCACCTGTAAAATCTATGCCCGCATAGGCATAGTCCTCGACCATGAGCATCTGATCCCACAGCCATCTGAAGAACGCGTCATCGAACTTCACTCTGCTCCTACCCGCTCCTGTGTGAGCCATGATCTGGACCCACCTCATCATGCGGGGGTCCTGTGCTCTCAAAATCTGAAAAGTCACCTGGGGTCTCATCCGGGGGACCCGCTCAAAGAAGAAACAAGCTAAGATGGAACCAAAGCCGAATTGCTTCAGCTCTCCCTGCTGACATTTAGTCAGCTGATCCTTGAATATTGGAAGTAATGCTTCCGCCCAGTTGAACACCGTAGCTGCCATTACCTCTAGGGCATACAACATATGTGCCTTGGAAACCTGATGTACACCCTGGCTCCCTGCCACCCTCTGCATGGTGAACAGAACAATCCACAGAGCCCTGTCTGTCACTACCCTAATGGGGATTTTCTTCCCCGATGTTCCTATACCTGGTGCACAGTGTCGATCTATGAGATCTCTGGTGGTAATGTCCGCACCACGGGAACCTGTCAGTGAGATAGGGGCACCTCGTCTCGATAGGCCAGTCAGGAAGTAGATGTCCTCTACCTCCACTGTAAGTATATGTGCCCCCACCTTGAAATACTGTTGTTTTGGATTCCACATTCTTAGTATGTATTCCAGTAGTCTCTCATGGGACACCATGCTTGGTGTCCGGAAGAACTTTAGGAGTCCATAGTTCCGGAGTGTGGCAATACAAACTGGATTCCTTTCGGCAGTGGCATCCTCATCATCATGTGTTCTTTCCTTCCATATCACCATATTTTGGAAGCTTAGACCTGCCAAAACAACAATGGTATACATCAATATCATCCTTGAATCATTATAAATCAAAGCATGAGCTAGTTTTGTATATATCATTGGTTTAATTTCTCCATTGCCGGCACCACCTGTGCCCCGTTGGAGACAGGCGGTGGCACCGCTTATCTGCATTGTTCTTAGCGCGGTTCTCGGGTGGTACCGCCTATCCCGCAAGGGGTAGCTGCGGTGCCCGTAAATAGGATTTTAGGGCTTGCCAAATAGCCCTAAAACCCCATCAAATCCCCCCAAAAAAGCTATGAAATGAAAGAAGAAGGTCTTAGCTGTTACTTGCAACTGACGAGACTGAAAACGAATGGTGGAAACTCCCAGTATCAACTGTGGAAGATTTGGCTAAAAAATGCTCCAAGTGCTCTCTGCTAAGAGGTAAATAGTGAAATGTTTGGTTTTTTACTATTTACTTTCCTTATATAGACATTTTTTGGGTCTGACTTAGTATAGTTTTGATATTACATCATGTTCTGGTCAAAATCTATTTGTCGTAATCCCGTAATGTTGATTTTGGATGCATTTGACACTTGTTTATGAGTCGTCTGCAGGTTGACTTTAGTAAAAGCTTTGGAAAGTTTGTTTATGGATTTTTCATACTTTCACAAAACGGAAAAGGCCATTGAGCCTTTATTACGACACTTTGTCATGCTCGTTAAAATCTAGTATCAAAGTTTCGAGTCTAGTTCAAGTTTCTTTCCAGGCTCGTAAAATACAACATTGTGTAAAGAAACGTTATGGAGTCTTCTTTTCACATCTTCTTTCAGACTCCTTAAACATGAAAAGATAGTCGAGTTCGTTTCTGAATCTTTTCAGGCTCGTAAAAAGTGACATTGTGTAAAGAAACTTCATGGAGTTCTCTTTAAACACTTTTCAAACTCCCTAAATATGAAAATATTGTCAAGCGATCTTGTCTTCTTCACGCTCGTTAAAGTATTTGAAGAGTCATCTATCCGACGATAGGTTATCTCTTTCTCGGTTCGAACAATACTATTTACGAGAAAGGAACGCTCCAGCCAATCATGACTGGAAGAGTTCTCTAAGGTATGATTTTATACTTTTTCGGGCCTTAGAGACAAAATCATACGAAAAAGGACCCCCATGGAGTCTTCTTCTGTATTCGTTCAGACTCTCTAAACATGAATGATACCGAGTTTTCTTTCAGTGGACTCATTAAATTAAACATTGAGAGACCCATTTTGGGAACGAGCCCATCCTCTCTCAGGTTGATAAAACATATGAAACTGGACTTATCTTTTGACAATATATATCGAGTGTTTGTTACCCTCTTTGAACTTGTAAAACCGAAAAGATGCACTCATTGATAATGATGGGGGAAATGGGAAAGGGAATCATTTTGTAAATAATGGCAGTTGTTTGTCATTACCTTTGAACATGGCACTTATCTACACAATCATGTAAATCAATTGGGTATTCAGCTAATCTCCGTGACGATCCACTTTCATGAGTCATGCCATTCCTTTTAGTCTTTCAAAAGAATGCATTGTCCACTGTCGCATTGTGTGTCTATCCTGTCTAGTCATGCTGCCAAGTCATTTTGTCGTGCCGCCCAATGTTCAAAGGGAATATGAAGAAGTCTTACCTCTATAGTATACACAGCCTTTGTGTCAGTATCTTTGAGTCAGTCATATGCTTACTATGTTCACATCATTCCAGAACTATGTTTCGAGTTTCGTGTCGTCGATGTGGGACTCATCATGGCCCTCCTTCAACGAGACTATTCCCGTCGATGTCAGCTCATCATCCGGGAAATAGTCTTAGAAACAATATTTAGTACCTTGAGATCTGTATGCCTTAATGACAGATTCTCTCGCTCTCAACATAGGTTCACATCATTGACCTTTGATCGATAGAATCGACTGGGTGTTTGACATTAGGACATCTATTCACACTTAGTATATTATACTAGAGTACCTTGGGAATCATTGACATTAATGATGATCTCCCTCGCACTTGTTAATGGTTCACATCATTGGCCGGTAATAAAGTGGTTTCTACCATGTTCGACTTCAGATCATTGTAATCACATGGATAGAATCGTACTTTGTGGAAGACGAGACGAAGACCCTGGGTACCTGTTTAAAAGCGCTCATTGCTTTTCCCCAGGTTGCGATGGAGTTTTGTGTGTTTAGCATGGATCCACATTTGTATGGTCATGGCTATGCTCAAATTTGCATCTGTATGACATAGATCTACGTTGTATGTCTGGTAGCTATGTCCAAGTTTGAGTACTCTATCACATGGATCTATGCTGTATTCTAGTAGCCATGCTTGTTTATTCCACTCATGGATCTGCCTTGTATTGGTCTACAGCTATGAGTTTGGTTACTTGTGTCTATGAGTCAACATAATGATGTACTACAGATGCCTACTTGATTGCATGCTCCAATCGAGCCAACATTTTCATCTCCTGGAAACAACTTGTTCTCAAAGCTCTCGTTTATCGTATCACTCTAGGACTCATGCTTTGGGGGGCATCCTGTTATACCAAAATCCTGTCACCATCATGTGATAAGACCTTTGACATACCTACTTGCCCTGAAATCCTAGCTTCTAGAGTGAAGACTAAATGGTTTCTTATCAGTCTATCATACAAATTCCTAGCATCGCTCATGCTCCCTTATCCAGGAGCGGCACCCTTGTTCGCACCGCTTTTCATCGGTTGTCCACAAGCGGTGCCACCACCTGTCACCCTTGGTCCATAGGCGGTTATTACCAGAACCGCTCTGTCAAAGAAAGAGAAGTGCGGTACCCTGGGTAAAAGGGTAAAAAGAGAAGCTTCTCGAGGCTTCTAGATGATAAGCCTCGAGATATCCCTTATCCCTACTACTGTGGGTTGGTTGAGCTCGAGATCCCTCATCCTAGGATCTTAGAGGCCACCTCACCCACTAATTTCTCAACCATCTCTATCCATTTAAGCCCTATATATATGAGCTCATAGCCATGGTTTAGAGGGGAACATTGAAGGTATTGTTATGCTGTTGGACTGATTCTTGGCCCAAGATCATTTGGAGAGAGCATAAAGAGCTAGAGTTGGAGCTTTTGGGGATGAAGAGTTGGTTTCTTGGAGATGCATGTCAACACTAAGGCTTGGTTGTAAACTTCTTCATATTTCTAATGCAATTTTATTTTCTATCCCATATATATTGTTGATGTTTGATTTCAGATATATATTGCTAGATTCCTTAGTCACTAGCATAGATTAGTAGATAATATTCTAGTTGCTTTGATCTGTTTTGCGTTGAACTCTTTTGTAGGTACAGAGGTGAACTATCAAAGCCTTGTATTCTAGATATCTAAAACATCTAGGGAGAGTTATCAACCTCTGTGATCTATTTGTTCTGGATCTGAACCATTCAGACTAGCGGAACACCTTGCTGTTCGCAGGAGGTGAAATATTCCAATCAATAGAGGGGAGCAGTGGAGCTCCAGTATGTTGCGATGGAGGAACAGATAGCTGATGCATTGATGAAACCATTAGCTAGGGTGAATTTCGAGTACTTCAGGGAGAAGCTTGGTGTTCTACAGATTGAGGTTTCCTCCAAAGGGAAATGATGAGACCCAGAGCCATTCTGACATGGTGAGAGGATTGGTTCCTTTCATGGTCAGATGTAAGGGCTGAGCCATTCTGTCAAGGTGAGAGGATTGGTTCCTTCCATGTCAGATATGAGTGCCGAGCCATTCTGATGTGACTGTAGGATTGGTTCCTACATGATCAAAAGTAAGCACTAAATGCCATTCTTGGAATGGAGGTGCCTGGTCAGTTATCAGGAATACTCAGTCTAGGACTGAGGGCCTTTTTGATATGACTGTAAGATGTAGTATTACATGATCAGATGTGAGCGCATGGCCATTTTGATGTGATTGAGGGATTGGTTCCCACTTGATCAGATATAAGGGCTGTTGCCATTCTTGGAATGGAGGCACCTGGTTAGTTACCAGGTAGCTCAGTCTGGGACTGGGGGCCATTCTGATATGACTGTAGGATTGGTTCCTACTTGATCAGATATGAGTGCACGCCCTTTCGAACATGCATGTTGGATTGGTTCCTCACATGTGTTGAATGTAAGTGTAGATCCCTTTCGAACATGCATGTTGGATTGGTTCCTCGCATGTGTCGGATGTAAGTGCAGAGCCTTTTCGAACATGCATGTTGGATTGGTTCCTCGCATGTGTCGAATGTAAGTGCAGATACTTTTTGAACATGTATGTTGGATTGGTTCCTTGCATGTGTCAAATATAAGTGCTGAGCCTTTTTTAACATGTATGTTGGATTGGTTCCTCACATGTGTCAAATGTGAGTGCTAGGCTTTTCTGACAGGGTTGTGGGATTGGTTCCCACATGGTCAGATGTGAGTGTTGGGCATGCCTTTTTGATATGATTATAGGATTGGTACCTACATGATCAGATATAAGTGTTGGGCGGGCCATTCTGACTTAGGGTCAGATATAAGCGTTGAAGAAGACCTACATGGAGGCTAGGCCTACAACCAGCATGAAAAAGGGATGGCTCTGTAGAACTTCATGTGATGAGAAGAATCATGAGATAACACCTGTGATGATGATCCAGTAGAGATGTTCCAGAATAGAGATGATCCAGATCGAGTGATGATGATCCAGATCGAGTGATGATCCAGATCCAGATGAAGATGACTTGAAGATGAAGAAGACGAGAACTTGATGATGATTCAGATGATACAGAGAAGAAGAATTGTGCTGATAAATTGTATCGAGAGAATACCTTCCTAGTTAAGAGGGAGTGTTGATGTAATTGTAACTTTGAAATGTATTCATCCGTATATCTTATGTATTGTACCCCGATGTTTATTCTGGGATGTGTCTATAATGTAAGCAAGTCATGTCAAGTCAGTGTTGGTCAAGGGTTAAAGTCCCCTCAGTTGTGGGTCCCTAGGGTTATTAGACTATCCTAGAGATGTCGACCCTAGGTGAGTCATTGTAAGTTGGGGCAATAGTCCCCACCATTGTGTTAAGGATAAACCTCCTTGTTGGTGGGAGGAGGAAAAGTCCCCACAAGTTGTGGGGCACTAGGGTTATTAGACACTCCGAGAGATGTCAGCTCTAGTAAGTAATTGTTAAGTGAGGCCGACATGTTGGAGTGGGTTTCAAGTGAACAAAAGAATATAAATAGAGAGTAAGCCTCTCTATTTATCACACACACACACACTCATTGGGGCGCATGAGTGAGAGAGAAGACATTGGGATCAAAGAGAGAGACTATTGTTGTCGGCAAATCATCTTTATGTTTTTGGGTTTTACTTTTGGTGCTAATTCTATCTCTAAGGAAGTTGCGGGGTTTTCTCCTTTATGGTTTCCCCGAGGAAAATTCTTTTTGTCTCTTGTCTCTTGTGTTTTATTGCTGTGCATGTTATTCTCTCAGTTAAAGATCCTAAGATCATAATGCTAGCTTGAATGATAAAAATCTAACATTGTTAACCTGTCCATCCATGCTAGCTCGTCCACATTATGTTATGTTGTGTGTCCACAATGAAATTGCACATGCCAAGGGAGAATGACAGTATGTTAGCAACTTAGCACAACCGAATATTGGAACAATGCACCCATGTCACTACACTGCATCTATTGAAGTAAAATATTAAAACATCCACAATACATATCTAAGTTGCCACTTTGATTGGCTCTTTAAGTATTCTATGTTAGATAAGCTCCTTGTTCATTTCCTTTCATTGTCCACAGGTGGCATGGATCTCCCAGAATTCGTTTTACAACTAAGATAAAGACAACGTCATACTTTATAATTGCCCATAAAACTCAGAAACCAACCCATAAACCCTCATGAAAAATTAAGCAAACACCTTATGGGAAACAATGTGCATTATTCCTCAATGTCAAAACTAAATATCCATTTAGTTGATGCTATGACCCATTTAGGGCAGAGTGAGACAAATACATTCCACAAGGTCACATATCATGAATTGGTTGTTTTCTAGTAACATCTCTGAGCATCAAGAAGTAGAAGCCTTTGCCCCTGGTCCAAAGCTCCCCTATGCCCATATTGGGCTCTATTTTACAACAGTAGCAATTAAAATGTTCCTTACCTACCTAAAACAAGCTAAGGAAGATATTGTTGTTCATTAGTTCTTTTGGAATATGGATGGTCAAAGGTTTGATGCAAATGTGGTTGGAGAAGTGTATAAGAAAGTGATCTTACTGTTCACTCAAACATCTGGAAAATGAAGTTTTGCCTTCAGGATTGGTAATTCAAGTGATTGATAGCTATGATGTTATTATACAATAGAATGGTGAGGCTAATCTATGGGTGAAGACCACTAACTAAGAAAAACCAGTTAGCAAAAAAGCAATCTACTATCAAGAGGTGTGAATTTATGCATTGCAGACTCCTTTTGATTTACCAAAGAAGGTTGAATTCCATATGATGCAAAAATTGCAGAGGTAGTTTTGATCAGGATATAGAGAATATGAAAGTCATAGAGTTGGTGTATTACTTAAATTTGATCATAGCAGGTTTTTCTCATCAAGCAAACAAGCTTGGAACAAGTAAAGAACAAAACTTGACAGATAAATATGCCAGATCAAGGGTTGTTGCAAAGAGATTTAAGGATGGCAGAGTGTTCAACAGAGGATTTGGATTAGTTCAAATCCCTCCAAATCAAGCATTAAATCTGGATGTGAACAAGTGCATTTCAAGTACATTTACAACATGAGCATCCTATTGATAGAGATCGTAGTCACCAATAGCTGATTAAAACACAAGCACGACAACAAATGCCAAGTACCTAGTCATGAGGAGTCAAATTCCTCTAAATCTGAGTTTTATAACAGTTTGTACTATTTCTCAGCCTATAACATATCAACTCATTATTGAAGCTTATTTACAGTTGATTTTGATGAAAACAATACAAGATTTGAAGCCATGAAATTAGCAGTCAAGCACTAGTTCCATATTTAGTGGGCTTTATCCAATATCTTCATGGATCAAACAACAATAAAGTGTCATTAAAATTTGAGTCTAAATGCTTTTTCATAAAATAGAGAATCATTCCTAGATTTGAAGAGATTTTTTCAAAGTTGAAAACATAGCATATAGCAGACAATCAATAGTTAAAGGGAGATTATCATAAATTCGTGGACAGTCAAAGAGATATCCCAGATTTAGTGGCAAGAGTTCTCCAGCAATTCAAACAATTCGAGACAATTGGCAATTGTGCTAAATTTAGTTTATTTGGTGATTTTTTGATCTTAGTATGTGAGGCTATATATTGGTATATCTCTTTAAAGGCATTCAATATGTTATGGAAGCTATGGTGATGGTTTTCTTGGCATATACCTTGATGTGATATTGATAGAGATCTTGACGATTATCTTGGATAGATCTTGGTGTTTATCTTGATTGTTGTATAAGTGTAGTATTGAATGAGAAGTTGACATGTAAGTATTAGATATTGTGAGTTATTTATTTGATCAACCTAAACATTTTCTTTGAAAACTAGTTTTACAAGTGTTGATCATTGTGTCTTTGACCTAAGTGGAGCTGGATTGTATGACAACCTTTGACAGTGTTGTAAGTGATTATTTGCTTGATATTTGTTTGATTTGTTGACTTGATTTGACTGAGAGTGGAAAATCCTTTTGTGTCTAAGAGTTTATGATATTGATTGAGTTTGACATAGTTGGTTAAGTCTTTTATCTTATTGGTTGAGGTTATTTGGTTGAAGTATATCATGTTCAACTGTCAAGTATTCCTTGACTGTGATTGAGGTTGGTTATGGTGTCATTGAGTTGAGTGTGTTTGGAAAAATTTTGGTTGACAGTATGTGAAGTCTCTTGGTTGCTCAAATGTGTCTTTTACTTGATGAACTAGTCCAAGTAAGAAGGGTTGGTTGACTGTCAAAGCACTTAATTAGGTTAACACAAATATATGATTGATTTGGCACAGGTACACGAGCATCTTGGGACAGTTGAGGAAGATTGGCACAAGTTGCCTTATGTGCAGTTGGTCTGACTCAGATTGGATGAGTTGTATGAGCAGTTGGTTTGACCCAGGTGGACTGAGTTTGGTGTGCAAACTCAGATTGACTGAGTTGGTTGATGTGAGAAACAGATTGATTGGTACAGGTTGATTGTACATGTTGATGAATATTGTGATACAGTGGACAGTGATCGGTTGATGAGTAGTGATCAGATAATGAGCAGTGGCTAGTAGTGGCAGTTGTTGTGCAGTGTAGCACAAGTGTTGATTAATAGGTCCACAGGATTAGTGCGGTTGTGGTTCAGTTGTTTCTATCTTCATATCAGGGTGGCAGGACGGGGCAAGGAAAGGAGGTCGTAGCCTCCTTCCAGTAGAAGCCAGAAAACTAGGGAGTGGTAGCTTCCTTCAGGTCGCAGCCTGTAAATCAGGGGGTCGTAGCCTCCTTCCAGTTGAAGCTAGAAAATTGAAGTCTGTAATAAGGGGGTTGTTGCTTCCTTCCAGTTATTTCTGGAAAACTATTTAAAAAGGCTTCCGTGGTTTTCCCCCCAGGAATTGGTTTCCCACGTAAAAATCTTATGTACTGTGTTCCTATGCTTTCTGTGATGATGATGATATGATGATGATAACAATGCTGATGATGATATAATGATAATGTGATAATGCATGATATTGAATAAGTTGTTGATTATAAAAGTTGAAAAAGTAATAAAGACTGCACATACAGATTCACCCCCCCCTCTCTGTGTTCCTGGTGTGTCCAACAACAACATCCTAGTCCAAGCCTAGATGTTAATGACTCTTACCATCAATTAGATGTGGTGCTATGTGGGTTCACTGATGCGAGGCAGAAGAACCTTGATGAGCCATTATTAATTCCCATCCAAGGATTCCAATAGAGTGGTGACATGTAATCTAGAGGTTCATAGTTGCATATGCATGTTGTCGTTTGGGCTTCAAGGTGGAGCTAGGGGTGCTCCTCCTACTAGTGTTTTCTTCCCTCCTAGTGATGTTGAACCTCCTCCTAGGAAATTTTGGTTATTGGGCATGTATCCACACCCATAATACTTACCAAAGTAATTTATACAAGCTTGGCAAGTTTTTTGTGCACATAAATGTATTTTTTAGCATCAATATAGTATGGTCATTATCTAATTATTTATATCCCATTTTTTAGACTGAAATGTGTGTGTGTGTGTGTGTGTGTGTGTGTGTGTGTGTGTGTGTGTGTGTGTGTGTGTGTGTGTGTGTGTGTGTG
>LPNX010631009.1:0-174234 GCA_001517045.1 Pseudotsuga menziesii
ATAATCATTTTCATACATCATGTAGAAAATGGTTAGTCATCATACCTACATCCATTACTATCATTTATTTCTAATATAAGAAAAAATATTTGTGATCTTCATGCAACATAAAGGTTTTAAGTTTTAGCATCAAGATGCACAATATCCATCTCGGTAGTTTGGGATCAAATGCCCTCAAATAAAAACATAGCATGCTAAAAAATGTCTAATCAAATATCACAATCCAAATGTCTAATCATAATCAAAATGTATAAGAAAATGGGGCATTAATCCAATTTTACCCTTGTTAATGTTGATCTCAAAAATAATTCAAACACATGTAAAAAAAAACCAACGTAGTCTACTCAAGATTTTTTTAAGTATTTATTAAAGGTATTCCTAATATCTTCAAATATTGTTAATTGTCAAAAAAATAGTAGTAGAATTGGGAGGCAAACACTAACTTTCATTTTGGTAGTAAAATTAATGGCAGGGACAAAATATAGTAACCCCGGGGGTAACAAAAACACTCAATCTTCTAGAGAACAAAATAATCTCCTTGAAATCATATAATAAACAACAATTTTTGAAAAGTTAAAAATAGAGAATCATTTATTGTGTTGATGCACCTCACAATACTTTGTCTAGATCAAATAGATCCAATGATACAAGGCTAATGTACAAGGATATAAACCATCAAATTTGAAAATTAACTAAGATAATTTATAAAACATTACAATAAAATACCAATTGATGGAGGTTATTACATAACCACTTCTCTTTTCTATGTTGACAACATAAGTTTCTAGCCAAGGAAATATCCTAAGGGATGGATTTAGGGTGTGTTTTCTTGGTGTAAAGCATATAGCCACATGAGTGAACTTACTTATTCCATTTTTTCAAAAATGATTTTTAGTGCCCTATTTACATTTCACCATATTTGTGATTGGTGAATATTACTAATTCTTAAATTTCAAACCATAAATTGTTTCACAATATTTTGGTAAAAATATTCAAATTTCTAAGAATTTTTTGTTTTGTGGACAATTTTGGCAATGTTTAAAGTAAAATATTTTTATTATGTGGAATTTGGGCAAATAATTTTAGAATAAAAATTAGAAATTGGTGAATCTTTTTTTGAAAAAAGAAACATCGAAAATTATCCCATGAGCTAATACCCCTAAATTTTCCCAATTGTGTAATCATATTATTTGCACCAAAGTACGTTAAAGTATTCTATAAAAATATTGTCCATTTGTTCAAAAATTTGTTATCAATGTGCCATTTATATTTAAGTGCACAAGTGCATAACTATTCAATGCATATGTAAGTAGGCTATAATATTTTATAAAAAAAATTATCGTGCATTTGATCAAAAAATGTTTTTTGGTGCATCAAATAACTAAACAACATCGATGCCTAATAACACCAAGCACATTGTTTGAAGTCTATAATTTAAAAAAGAATATTTAAAGTGCAAGCAATACATTTAACAACATTAATGTGTAACCCTACCAACCACATCAAGATAGGTTAAATGTTTTTACAAGTATAGATTACCTTTTAAGACAAAGTTGTTTGATGAACCTGATAGACTTAACAACAACAATGTGTAACCCAGACATACACAAAAAAGAATTTTAAAATATTAAAAAATATCATCCATGTTTTGAAAAAGCATTTTGTGCATTTTATATACTTAATTGCACCTATGCTTACCACTATGATATGCACCAATGTCAATTTACAAAATTATAAATGAATTAATGATGCACCTGATACATATAAATGCATTAATGCATAGCAATATTAGGCACATAATGGTAGGGACACGCACACATACACACCAAAATAGTTTTGTTGAATCCCCCTACAAATACATATTTCTAATTAGAAAAACTCTATTTTTACTTCGGATACTCCTTTTTATAACCCTCATTACTATTAAACCCTTGATACCTTACACCCCCTACAATACATACAATATATTGACCGTGTTTTTCACAATTTAAAACTGCCCTTTATGAATGAAAGTGATAAGGTATTGGAAAAAAAGGTAAAGCCCATGTGCTCAAGGGAGGCTCAAAACCTATAACAAAAAACAACTCAAAAACAGGGAACATTAAGGGAAAACTAAAAGCTTGGAGGAAAAGTGACTTTTTCATTATGCTAACCAAAGGGGACTTTATAAAGGAATACAATGAACCAACACAATAACCAATTAGCTCAAGGTTATGTATGAAATGTTAAACAAATATTATATGCAACTTAAAGGCTAGAAATATATAACTAACTGACTAATCACGCAAGCACACATAACAAGGAACACAAAAAAATGACATGGAGAAGATGAATAAGGTAGGTATTCATGCTACTCATGTCCTAATGGTGGAGAGGTATCTTCCAAGGATGCAAACCCCCTTATCTATATCAATTTATCCTAATTTGTTCTTAAACATCCCCACTTTCTTCTCAATTTAGGAATGGAACTACAAATCCTGGTGCAATGATTTGTAAGGACAATCATTTGTTGTGCCTTGAAGGCCTAAGCTTTAGAGTCCATTACTATCGCGTTAGTCAGATGTTAGAAATGAAGTCACATGTGCAGGAAATGTTGGAAAGAGTAAGACTTTCTTTTGTCCGAAAGGAGAGGGGTATAAAATGTTGCTACATATAAAAGGTGCATGTGTCATGTTGGGGGTGGTTGTAGTGAACAAGGTAATCCTCCATATGAGTTGTCATGCACTAGTGTTTTTTGATTTGTCGCATCATATTTCCTCCATGGCATATAAATTTTTGTTTATTGATACTAAAATGAAATATTAAACTCTCTGGTATGTATGAAATCCTCATTCTTTAGTATGGAAATCACATCATTCGGAAACTATGGAAGCATAGGTCCTTCACTATTGTTTATTTTGGAATTAAGACTATGTGTATTGACTTATCTTTTTGAATTTGTTGGAGTTTTCACCATAGTATAATATATAAAACAAGCATGTCCTATGTTGACCAACACCAAATTATGCAAGACTCCAACTTATAGTGGTCCCAAAAGATTTTGAAGTAATTGGTAGGACCTAATTGAGATGGCATAACTATATGTTCCCAAGATACTTAAAAAAGGGCACAATTTCCCTATATGGTTGTGGTAAAGGTTGCAAGTCTTGAGAATGCCTCCAATCTTTATATTGTAGATGTCGGTGAATTGGAATATGCCGCCCATCATATATGACTAGTGCTATGGTATATTGTAATGAATTATACTTGATTATAATGGACTTAAGCCCAAGACTAATACAATATTGATTGTTGTATACCTCTTGATTGAAGTAGAGACCACACCTTTTTTTTTACTATAAAAAGAAGAATTGTTTTGATACTTAGAATTATTGGTGACAATTAAAGGTATAGATGGATATGAGAATATCCTCTGAAGTAGACTTGAATTTATTGTAGGCTGGTTAGTAGGAAGTTAACCAAATGTAGAAATATTAGTATCTAAAATGCTATAAGGCTCAAAATATCATTGTTTACTATTTTGGATTGACATATGTTTCAAACCCTTGAATAACATCATAATCCTACCATCCACACCATTGTGCATTCAATTTGTCCAAATTACTTTTAACATATGCCATTTGTTTTTCTTCATGACCATCATTACCATAACTTCCATCATTAGCAGTTATCCCACAATCTCTAATTGTAATTATTACTACAATTTTTCTTGGTGTTGTTTGTTGATGGTGGTGGAATTTTCTAAATGCCCCTTTCAATGAGGAGGGGATAGTGGAAGAGCTTTGTGTGGAACCTTGGATAGTCCATCAATGGAAAAGGTAGTCTGGGTGGATCGATGAGGGGTAATGTATATCAGGTATGTGGCAACAAAGGGAGGAGAAGGAATTGCATAGGGTAAAAGTAAGTTGGGTATTGGCGATGTAGCTAGTGAAATATCTCTAGGGATAGGTTGAGGGGTGGAATATTGAGGTGGAAATCCTAAAAAAACTATTGTGGTATGGGAGTGTGTTGTATGGAAATGAAACTATTGTTGTGTGAGGTGAAGGAAACTCCATAAAAGGATGAGGTGAGGAGTATATTCATTGAGTTAAGTGGAAAGAATGTTAATATAATTTTGAGTTAGGGTTATAGATAAAAGGGAAACACTATGATATCTTAATCTTATGTTTCACAACTAGGTTGTGGATCAAGGATTTGTCTAGGTTGTTTCTATAAAAATAATTCCACTTCATCATGAAAATTATGAAGAAATCCATAATTGAATTTAAGTATTTAATCTATAGTTGGATCTAGAGTGTTGTGAAGACTTCAATTAACTAGTGTACCCTTTGACCTAGAGATTGAAAAAGATACAGTCATTCACCATAGGTGAATATGAGTAGTCATGTTGGATTTTTGAGAGACCCATTGAAATATGAAACGAAGGGTCATATACATTGTATTTATACATGTATATTTTTAATGGATATTTGGCATTCACAATAATCTTTGCCTACCTTTATTGGTTGTACTAACATAGGAACTAAATCTCTATAGTTTTAGGGATAGATTGAAGCTATGGTAGTTGTTCACAACATGATTGAAATTGTTAGGAAAATTTCTCTTTTGGCATGTTCCAACCATTCATTTCACCTTAGTCGGTCATGCCTGCATATTATCTGCATTTTACCTCTACACACCTACATTTCATGCTCAATCTAGCTGATGTCTCTGTGTGCTACAAAATTTCTATACATCCTCTACGTATTTCCTTCTCTACATGCTCTATGCCTCTAAGTTGTATTTAACCTATCTACAACTCAAGAAGATATAGGTTATTTGAATATTACCTATACATTATTACCTCAACATATTATTGTGCATCTTACCTTTGAATACTATCTCGCTTTTGTTACTTGAGTTATTCCTCATTACTTCTACGTGTTATATGGGTGTAATTGGTGTGACTTAGCCAAATTGCAAAGGTTGATGTAATTTATTTTCTAGAATTTAAATATGTGAATACCTAAATGAAGATAAAATGAGATGCAATATGGAGACCAAAGTAATCTTGTCTATTTTTTCTGTGAATATTGATGTAAAGTTTATTCTTTTGAGAATTTTAATGTATCAAGTAACATATTAGAGTGTTTGTTTGAATCTATGCAATAATGAGTTTCTAAGTTGATCATGATTTTTGGTCGCAGTGTGTCTCTTATTGTTCCATGCTTTTCATAGTTTAGAATTGAAAGGATTTTCAATCTATTCCAAGGTTTCACATGGCTGGTAGATAATTGGTAAGATTTTCATCATTGTGTTAAAAACAATTCTGAGATCAACTCATCCAAGGAATGATCTCAAGATCAATAACATGGACTACTTTAAGTTAATTATTTCTAGCCATTTCTTGAGATTGATGATATACATTCTTTTTAAGGGTATTCACCATTACAACACTTCACTCCTTCTCATTATATATTTTTTGACAAGAATGAGTTCATGAAGTTAACTACTCATCTGCAATGGTGACATGAACACTAAATGAAATATTTGCAAGGGGAATATTGTTGGTTGTGGAGCCCGATCTTCCAGATTCAGAGATGTTATTTAGTCATGTTTGTACCCCAGGTTTACTGTACACTCGTTCCCTAAATTTGGGTTGGGTGCTACAAAGCAAATCCTTGGTATGAGAATAACAAGAGACGAGAAAAATCACAAATTGATGTTGTCTCAAGGTGAGTACATAGAAAAGGTGTTGCAGAGGTTTAGAATGCGGAATGAAAAACCAGTTAGTACACCTTTAGACAACCATTTCAAACTAAGTAAGGAGATGTGTCCAGAGACACATGAAGATATAGATTACATGTCTAGGATTCCCTATTCATTAGCGGTTGGAAGCTTGATGCATGCCATGGTGCGCACAAGACCAGATATTGCACATGCAATGGAAGTTGTAAGCAGGTATATGAACAATACAAGTAAAGATCATTGGAAATCAGTACAATGGATTCTCACGTATTTGAGAGGTACCACTTCTCATGCACAATGTTTTGGAGGTTTAGACACTGTTCTATAGGGATATGTTGATGTAGATATGGTTGGTGATAAAGATAGCAGGAGGAGAACCACAGGGTATGTGTTTACTGTGTGTGAAACATCAGTAAGTTGGATTTCAAAAGTGCAATAGGTTGTTGCACATTTAGCAATGGAAGCAGAGTATGTTGTTGCTTGAGAGGCTAGTAAGGAGATGATTTGGTTGCAGAGGTTCATGGAGGGATTGGGAAAGAAGCAAGAGAATAGAGGGATGTACTGTTACAACTAGAGTGTCATTCATCTTGCAAATAACTCATCCTTTCATTCAAATACTAAACATATATATCTCAATTACCACATCATAAGATCTTTTCTAGATGAAGAACTATTAAAACTAGAAAAGATACATACTAGCTAGAATCTTGCAGACATGTTGACAAAGGGAGTAACCAGAGAGAAAACAAGTTCCTACTCAGTTACTGTTGGAATTCAAACATGAAGGTGAAAATAAGAAATTATCCAAGTCCAAGGTCCAAAGCATAGTCCAGCAAGTGTAGCAGCGGTGGAGTTGTTGTGATTGGTCTTCAAGTGGGAGATTGTTGGTTGTGGAGCCCGATCTTCCAGATTTAGAGATGTTATTCAATCATGTTTGTACACTAGGTTTACTATACACTCACCCCCCAATAGGTTTACATTTTTTCTTATAGTCTTGATAACCCCCATCCCCCCCTCAAGAAATGGGGGTTCGGGGCCAAAGCCCTCTATAAATTGTTATGGGATGTTTGTTGGCCAACGGTTTTTTGGACCCATGGTATTGGGTCAACTGTAGTATTTTCCCATGGTATTTCCCCTATAAAAGAAAGCATTGTAACACGACTGTATATGATATTTTATTTAGAATTGTAAACAATCCCTGTGATTGTGTGAGAGATATTGTGAGAGTGTGAAGAGGAAGTGCAACAGAGTTGCTACAGGTTGTATCCCTTCATCTTTCTGGACGCTAATTAAAGGACTAGAAATTTCTGTGTGGATGTAGCCCTCTCTTGGGTGAACCACGTTATATATGTGTCTCTCTGTAATGTGTTAAATGTGTTTTTGCATCTTGTTTAATGATTTAACTGTATATCTATTCTTGCTCTACGGTCCTGTTTCTAACAAAGACGAGGAGAGGGAGACTTGTAGAATATAAAATGATGTATATGTTGGCTGTAATTATTTTCCCAACCTCCATATTTACCAATTTTTCAAATCATTTTGGATCTACAACAACACGAAAGGAGGTCATTTCAAATCAATTCAAAATAGATGAAATGGAAGACTATGCCCCACATTTAATATTTTTTAGCAAACCTATTTAATGTCATCGTATGAAGTTTGTGCTACATTAAGTATATTCTAACATATTTGATATCCTTCATCTACAAAGTCGACTGATGATATTTTATACCATTTTATTTTATTCGATATTTGAGATCTCAAGATACCAATGTGTTGAATTTCTGAGGTCCAAAGTATCGAATTTCCAAGATCCATATGTTCCAATAATCTAAGGTATCAATGAATAAAGGTTCTAAGATCCTGATGTACCAATGATCAAATCCTAATGTACAAAGGTTCCAAGATATTGATGTTATGGTGATCTAGGATCCTGGTGTATATATGTTCTGAGACCCCGAAGTTAATTTTTTTTGAGGTCCCAAAATATATAAATTCTGAGATATTGATGAATAAATAACTTGATAACCTAATATAAATGTGTTCTTATAGTATAATATACCAGTGTGTCAAAAATCCAATATGAACAAGTTTTATATGTTGGTAGTTTGATGTGGTGATAACCCAAGTTTTTAATTTCTCAATAAACTGATAAGGCGAAGATAAGATTACCCATTAATGTTTCATATGGACATGTTTTTTTGGCAGTGATTCTCGAGAAGATTCTAATTTCCATAAATATTTCTTTTATAAAATAATGTTATATGTTAATTAAATTTGTGGGAGCTAAGAGACAAAGGCGCATTCTTCTCATGTGGTTTTAGAGATAAAGTTCAATGTGTTTCTATGTTTATTTTGTTTATTCTCCCCTTTCCTTCAAATTGGTATTAGAGAAGGTGGACTTTGAGATTTCACCCCAAGCATGAGAGAAGAGCGACCATGAGCTATGAAAAGATATTGAGTACACGAGGAGGATTGTACCATTTTTCATGTGTTTTTACAGCAGACATCCTACCATGATAAGTAGTATCCAACAGTCACCGGTGGAAGAAGAAGTCAATGTTAGATGAGAAGAGTCAAGATTCCCTTGATCACTAGTTTATTTCAACCACAAATTCCATTTCTTACTGGATGAATTATGACCATTAGGCCAATAAAATAAGAACCCTATTGCATTCATAGGATGTTTGGAACCTAGTGGCAAAAGGGTATCTAGAGTTAGTTGAATAGGAATCTGAGTTGGCCTTAATAAATGTAGAAATATATCTATTGAGTGAGAATCGGAAAAAAAGATGTAAAGGCTCTTTCCCTCATCCAACAGGAACTGGATGAAAGTGTTTTTCCTAATATATCACTAGTTTTTTACTCTAAGACAACATGGGACATCTTAGAGACAACTTATCATGGCAGAGGGAAGGTGAGGATTTTTAATATATAGACACTAAAAAGAGAGTTTGAGAGTATAAAAATAAAAAATAGAAAAGTTCACAAATCAGGTGACTAATGTTGTAAATCAACCAAGAGTTTATGGTGAATACCTCTAAGATTAAAGCATAATTGGGAAGGTTCTAAAAATTCTACCAAAGAGATTTGAACCTATAGTAGAAACCATAGAATATTATAAGGATACTAGTCAAATAAAAATTGATTAGCTAATAGGCTGTTCCATGAATCTAGGATGACTAGGTTTGAATATATTAGCCTTTAGAATGCATTCAAATATAAGGAATCTATTACGAGGAGTAAATTTGAAATAAGAACAAGAGGTAGAGGTAGAGGGAATAGATAAAATGATAATGGGAAACATAAGGAAGAAGTTGGACCTAAGAAGAGGTCTTAGGAGAAAACACATACCTTAAAGGGGGGTAAAAGCAAAAGATGGGTGCAAAACAATCAATGGTATGATAAATCCAAGGTGTAGTGTTATTTTTGCAAGAAATTTGGTCATTTATACAACAAATATAAGAATAAACAAGTAGATACTGGTAATCAATCTGTAAATTTAATTAAGGAAACACAAGAGAATGAAAAATTAGTTTTTCTAACATGTAATGTAGCTCAACAGAGTTCGAGAGATGTCTAGTTTGTGGATAATGGTTGTAGTAACCACATGATTGGGAACAAGGATTTTTTCACCAGATTGGATAAATCAATTCAATCTAAAGTTAAAATGGGTAATTACTATTGTTAGGATATTCATACACTTATGAGTTAGTTAAGATCAACTTGTTATAATATATCCATTAGGAAAAGTGTGTTTCTTTAGTATGCATTTGTAAATATCTAATTCGATGGTCACGATATGTTCTAGACATAGAGTGATCCGATGGTTCATCTTCTGTTAGATCATAACTACCTTTGATCCATGTCTTAACACCTGATTGGTCCATGATATCTTTTTAAAGAGCATGGAGGGTCCTTGGCTAGTTTATCGATTGTGAGAAGATCATTTGTAACATTCTTTATTTTGCATAATAATCTGCCTCAAGTAGCTATTTTACTGGGGCTGTGGAGTGTTTCCCTCTCGAGGGTTTAAACCATGTGAAAACATCGGTGTGTCCATCTTTGATCTGTTTGTGTGAGTGGTTGCTTTAGGTGTTAGGTATTTTTGGAGTACCCTGTGTACTCGAACATGGTATCAGAGTTGAGCTCTCAGGTTCAATTCCCCTGAGCTACGTCGAAGGGGGGGTGTTGGAGTATCAATACAACCGCATGGTATAATCGACGTACCACTGGGAATATAAAACTATGGTCTAAATTCCATGCATGATGATAGGGCCTTGTGTTGGGTTTCAAATGTTGATAAACATCTACAAGATTTGGTGTAATGACAAACCTTACATGGTATCTGAGAATTTATGAAGCGTTGCTTTCGTTGATGATCTAGATCTTGAATTGATGTTCCCGAAGCTTTGAAAAGGTTTCTTGTTCATAAAGGTTTGTGAATTTCTATGCTTTGAGAGGTGTTCCCTTGCATTCGGAGATTTGTTTCCATTGGGAAATATTTTTTGTTTGATCGAAAATGGTTTCTCTTTGCTCCAGATACGCCCATTTCATCAAATCTGAAGTTTTGGATTGTGGTCCTTCCCTATCTACGTATGCTCTTTGCTGTGCACCTTGCATGATCACAGAAAATCAGAAACAGAAAGAAAAGGGTTTTTTCTACTGCATATTCTCTTTTCCATGCACCTTGTGTGATCACGGCGAATCAGAAACAAAGAGGAAACATAGACATCCCGGGAAAGCTAATGAGATCTAACTCCAAACGTGTGGAAAAGTTTTTTTTTTCCAGTTTGTAGAGTGATTTATAGGAAACGAAGTAAAGCATAGAGATCGAGACATAAGAGTAAAAAAAAAATCCCCCCCTTCATCTTTCCCTTATTTTACGTACCTTTTAATATTGGCTCACTTGGTTCAAAGTTGCTTTATTCCTTAATAGGTCTTGAGTTCAAGTCTTATTAGTTATTTTTCTAAAAAGTGCATGCAATTTTCTAATTTTAAGTTACTTTATTGTAAAAGTGCATCTCACTTAAATTATAAAAGTGAGTCACTTAAGTCTTTTAGTTTTTTGCTGCAATATTTAAAGTAACATTATTGTAAAAGTGAATTCACTTATTTTACAAAATGATTCACTTAAAGCAACTTTCTTGTAAAGTGAGTTTAAAAGGTTCATCTTGGGAAGCAGGGTTTTTTTTTTTTTAGTCAGTCAATTCTCTATCTGCCACATCACTATTGGGGACATCTTCAACATTTTCTTTGATCAAGCATAACTTCCTCATATGGAGTCAGTTTTCAGTGCGATTTTTTTTAAACAACCTGTTTTTTCAAGCTCTTTGCATCTAGACAATTGGTTTCTCTTTTATTAGCCATTATTTTATAATATGCCAATCCCTTGTGATATTCTACTTATAAGTTCCAACTATTTCTCATGGAGATCTAGTATGGAGGATGTTCTAGGAAGTAGGGGACTTTTCAGAATTACCTCAGGGAAAGAAACATAACCCACTGATGATGATAAGAAAATAAAATGGGAAAATAAATGTGATGAATATCGTGGATTGATTGGGATGTCAATATATAATAATTTACGATTCCACATATATGGAATTAATGGACCTGATAAAGCTTAGGAAAAGTTGGAAGCTTTGTTTAGTAAACAAAATGAAATTCGAGGTCATCAACTCGAAAATGAGTTGATTTCTTTAAATACGAGTTATTTTTCTTGCATTCAAGATTATTTATTTAAGTACAAAACTATTAAACTCTTATGTGCAAACTGCAAAACTAAGAGAGAAGACACGCAGTGCATTTATCATATTCTTTCCAAACTTGGACCTGCATATTCTGTTTTTGTATCTACATTTTACTCCATGAAAGAATCCTTGAATCCAACTAGGTATATAGAGCCTAGTATTGAATCATTTTGTGATTCCTTGATTAGAAAGAAATATAAGATCATACATCTTGGAATGGTTAGCAATGCCGATACATATGGGAAAGCCTTATTTTCCCAACAGAAAGAAAAGTCCAAGCCTCCCAAGAAATAATCTTTTTGCAATAATAAGCAAAACAAGGGTCCCAAACCCTCTCAGTCATATCCTTCTTTAAAAAATCATAAAGGATCCAAGCAAAAAGGAAAGAAGACTGAGCATCATTGTAACTATTGCGGGAAAGATAATCATGATGAATCTAAGTTTTTCAAGAAGATGACAACCTTGGAAGCAACAATGAAGAAGCATCACATTATCCTAGATTCGTCTTTAGAATATACCTCTCATGGAAATGCACTTTGTGCTTTTGGTTATTCTTATACTGCATCTTCTTCTTCTAATTCAAATGAATGGTTCATTGATTCTGGAGCATCTTATCATATGGCTAAGGATCAAGCCATGTTTTCTACAATGAATGAATGTAACACCAAACAAATATTTATTGGTGATGATATATCTCTAAGTGTTATAGGATCTGGAACAGTTCCAGCAGATAATGGTCATTTTAGTGATGTACTGTGTGTTCCAAGAGATTCCTGCAATTCGTTGTTAGTCTATCAAATCCCTCATTCTGGTGAAGGTAAAACTGTAATGTTTACACCTCACCAAGTTGTAATCAAGGATTTTAAAGATCCTCAACATGTCTTAGCTACCGGAATTGTTGATGATATTACCAGGTTGTGCAAATTTAACAGCTTTGGGTTATCACCTTTTCCTTCAGTTTTAGTTTCCTATAGTGATAACTTGAGCAAAATTTTGCATGAACGATTTGGTCACTTAAATTATTGATCATTGCAACAACTATGTAAAGACAATATGTTGACTATTGTTCCAATGGTATCTTGCAGGGATGGTGTTTGTTCTGGTTGTGTACTTGAAAAACATCATCAGGACAATTTTGACAAACGTACCTCTTGGCATGCCTCGATTCCCTTGGAGCTTATGCATAGTGACATGTGTGGTCCTCTTACATCTTATTCCTTTTATGGTTTCAAATATTTCTTAACTTTAATTGATGATTAATCCATACACGCTTTGATCCAGATGGAGATTGGTGGCCACCCACCTATTCCACTTTCTCAAAACAATTGTCCATTGTGGCAGTTTCCTAGTTATTTTTCTACAGTTTTTTAGGTCCCAAACTTTTGGAGCTTTTTTGAGGCCCTAAACGATATTTTTTGGAAATTCGGGTGGCCAAATGGCTTCCTTCAGATAGATATTTCCAGCAAGCTTTCAAGTTCCCAAATCAGAGATCGTATGCAAAAGCTATGACCCCGGGAAGTTGAATGTTCAACTTACCACCTTGGGGCTGCAAACTTTATGACTCTTCATCTTCTAGGGTTATGTTTTGGACTTTTTGGGTCCTCACCCTCATCCTTATTATAAATAGGCCCCTTTGGCATCATTTTGTATTCATCTTTTCATGGATGAGTGTAGCAGTCACATCTCTTCTCAGAGATAGCCATCGCCATTCTAGCTATTGTATTACAACCTGTTCTATTTCCACCATTTAATAGAATATGTGTTTACTGTATATTTTTATCTTTGCAAAATGTCTATGATTATGATTTTGTATCTGTTCTTTCATTTCGTTCACACATAAATCCGGATCATTGGTATCATAGCAATCTGCTCTTTGATTGTTTCTCGGCACATGTCCCTGACGAGGTCCGAGTATAGATATTTTGGTCTCAAACTAGTTTCACTTGATCACTCTCACCATCCCAAACGACCTCCCATGGAAGAAGAAAAGAGAGAACATGAAGTGGGAGATCCTATCAAATCATTGCTCGAGGAGTCCCTCATGCAACAGAGGAACGAGATGATGGATAGTTTCGCCCAAATCCTTCTACGAATGTCAACAACGGTAAGTGCATATTCAACGAGTAACCTGTTCAGGGATGCAACTCCCGTCAAGGTACAATTTAACTTTGATATTCTTTTATTTGAAGGCCAGATCGATGCAGATGCCCTAGATAATTGGTTGAATGTTATAGAAGGGTATTTTTCTATCCACAATTTCTTTGATATGGAAAATATCACCTTTGTGCTCCTAAAGGAAGTCCCCCATGTCCAAAATTGGTGGGGTACTTATTGGCAGCAAAACTCATCATCTGGATAGTTTGAAACAAATCCCACTTGGGCCTCTTTCGTAGATTATGTCAAGGAACAGTATTACCCTGTGGGAAACTATGATGACCAATACACCAAATGGACCATACTACGTCAAGAGAGGGACCAGACAGTGTCAAAGTACACCAACAACTTTCATACCTTGCGCACAAATCTAGGTATCAAGGACTTTGAGTGGCACCTGATTCTAAAATATCGTAGTGGTTTACATTTGTACATCCGAACTGAGATGTATTTCCTTGACATCTCTTCACTTGGATCTGCCTATCAGTATGATGTCAAAATTGAGGAGAAAATTCAACAAAAGAATAAGAGAGACTCTGGACCTGTAAATCCACTGTAGAAGCAAGGCAAGGGAAACTATAGCCCACAGAACACAGGAAAAGGAGATGACAACCAGTCCCCACCACAAGAAAAAAAGGGGGATGGAAAGACAAATAAGGACATCGAGAAGTGCTGTGAATTTCATAAAATCCCTTGGCACAACAATGATGAATGTCGCTCAAAGAAATCATTGGTTGCCGAGATCAAATATTCAGTTTCATATCTCAATTCTGATTCTAAACCCAATGCCACATTCGTAGACAATGTGAAGGAGATCATTGATGCATACCCTACTACCACTATTGCTTCTGCATAGATTCAAATAGAGGATCCTGAATATTCATAGGCAGAGGAGCACCTCTTCCACTCCCAGATGTGGGTGAAGGGAAACCCACTACATTTTGTTGTTGACAGTGGCAGCCAAAAGAACCTGATCTCAGCAGAAGTCTTCAAGGGATTGCAGCTTCTGACAACACCACACCTGCAACCCTACAAAATCAGATGGCTAAGCCAAGGGTGAGGTGTCCGCATTAATCAGCAATTCATCCTACCATATGGAAGCAAGCCTTTCAAAGATGAGGTGCTGTGTGATGTGGCCCCACTTGAAGTCTGTGATGTTCTTTTAGGACAACCATATATGTGGACGCGTCATGATGTATATGAGTCACAACCTCAGAATTTCATTGTTACTTTGGGAGGAAAACTCTATCAGATACCAGAGACAGTTGCACCTAACAGAGTCTCGCAAGGTAGGAAGATAAGCTCCCACATCAGAAAATTATCCCTCTTCACAATTGTGTCTAAATGAGAACATCAAATTGCCTCCACATCCTCAGCATAGGGTATCTCTGCTGATATGACACAAGAATAAAATCGAGTCATTGTTTCCTCATCCATCCGAGTACCTCTACAAGGAAAGAACTCATTCAAGGTGATCCTCCTAAAACAAATCATCCACACAACAATTACATCCCTCTCGGGATGCCAATGAAAAGCAGCCTCTTCACTTTAGCAAATGTCCCACCAAGAGATCAACTCAACACACATTTCGAGATATGATACAGGGTTTGAATCAGTGGAGACCATTTCTTCCTAAGGAAGGAGAATCAATCCAGATGGAGGGCCTATTCCACTGGCTCAAAACAATTGTACATTGTGGCAGTTTCCTAGTTATTTTTATACGATTTTTTAGGTCCCAAAATTCCAGAGTTCTTTTGAGGCCCTAAACAACATTTTTTGGCAATTCAGGTGGCGAAATGGGTTGCCTTCAGATATATATTTCCAATGAGCTATCGAACACCCAAATCGGAGATCGTATGCAAAAGCTATGATCCCAGGAAGTTGACTGTTCAACTTATTGCCTTGGGGCCACAAACTTTATGACGCTTCATATTCTAGGGTTATGTTTTGGAATTTTGGGGTTCTCATCCTCATCCTCATTATAAATAGGCCCCTTTGGCCTCATTTTGTATTCATCTTTGCATGGATGAGAGTAGTAGACACATCTCTTCTCAGAGATAGCCTGCCATTCTAACTATTGTATTACATTCTGTTCTATTTACGTCATTTAATAGAATATGTGTTTACTGTATCTTTGTTATCTTTGCAAAATGTATGTGATTATGTTTCAATATCTATTCTTTGATTTCATTCACACATAAATCCGGATCAGTGTTATTAGAGCAATTTTCTCTTTGATTGTTTCTCAGTGCATGTCCCCGACGAGGTCCACATATAGAGAATTTGGTATCAAACTAGTTTCATTTGTTCATTGTCGTCGTCCCAAACGACCTCCCATGGTGGAAGAAAAGAGAAACGATGGAGCAGGAGATCCTATCAAATCGTTGCTCAAGGAATCCCTCGCATGACAAAGGAACGAGATGATGGATAGTTTCACCCAAATCCTTCTACGAATTTCGGCAGCGGCAAGTGCATCTTCAACGAGCATCCGGTTCGGGGATGCAACTCCCTTCAAGGTACAAGTTAACTTTGATATTCCTTTATTTGAAAGACATATTGATGAAGATTCCCTAGATAATTAGTTGAATGTTCTAGAAGGGTATTTCTCTATCCACAATTTCTCTGATAGGGAAAATATCACCTTTGCGCTCTTGAAGGCAGTCCCCCATGTCCAAAACTAGTGGGGTACTTATTGGGAGAAAAACTCATCAGACGAGTCGTGACTGTTTGAGAAAAATCCAACTTGGTCCTCTTACATAGATTCCATCAAGGAATAGTATTACCCTGTGGGAAACTATGATGACCAGTACACCAAATGGACCATTCTGGGTCAGGAGAGGAACCAGACGATGTCAGAGTATAGAAACAACTTTCATACCTTGCACACAAAGTTGGGTTTTGAGGAATCTGAGAGGCACCTAATTCTAAAATATTGTAGTGTCCTACATCGGTACATCAAAACTGAGGTAGAGTTCCTCAACATCTCTTCACTTGGATATGCCTATCGGTATGCTGTAAAAAATGAGGAGAAATTTTTACAAAAAAACAAGCGAGAATTTGGACCTGCGAATCCACTGCAGAAGCAAGAAAAGGGAAACCCTATCCCTTAGAACACAAAAAAAGAAAATGACAACCAGTCCTCGCCACAAGCAAAGAAGGGGGATGGAAATTCAAAGAAGGACTCAGGGAAGTGGTGTGAATTTCGTAAAATCCCTTGGCACAACAATGATGAATGTTTCTCAAAGCAGTCATCGGTGATTGAGATCAAATCTTCAAAACCAGACTCAATTCTGATTTGGAACCCAATGCCACATCCATAGACAATGGGAATCAAATCATTGATCCAGACCCAATTGCCATTGTTTCTATCGCATAGATTCAACTAGAGGAGCTTGAAGAGTCAGAGGTAGAGGAGTGCCTCATCCACTCGTATATGTGGGTGAAGGGAAACCCATTACATTTTGTTATTGATAGTGGCAGCCAAAAGAACCTGATCTTAGCAGAATTCATCAAGAGATTACAGCTTCCGAAAACACCACACCTGCAACCCTACAACATCGGTTGGCTAAGCCATGGATGAGGTATCCACATTACTCAACAATGCCTCCTACCATATGGAATCAATCCTTTCAAAGATGAGGTACTGTGTGATGTGGCCCCACTTGAAGTCTGTGATGTTCTTTTAGGACAACCATATATGTGGATGCATCATGTTTTATATGAGTCATGACCTCGTAGTGTCATTGTTACTTTGGGAGGAAAACTCTATCAGATACCAGAGACAGTTTCACCTAACACAGTCTCGCAAGGTAGGAAGATAAGCTCCAACATCAGAAAATTATTCCTCTTCACAATTGTGTCTAAAGGAGAACATCAGATTTCCTCCACACCCTCAACATAGGATATCTATGCTCATATGACACAAGAAGAAAACAAAATCATTGTTTCCTCATCCATCCGAGTACCTCTACGATGCAAGGCCACACATTCAAGGTGCTCCTCAAAAAATAAATCATCTACACAACAATTACATCCCTCTCGAGATGCCAAAGAAAAGTGGCCTCTTCACTTCAGCAAATGTCGCACCAAGAGATCAACTCAACACACAGCTAGAGATATGATACGAGGTTCAACAAAATGGATACTGTTGCTTCCTAAGGTGGGAGGATTGATCTAGATGGATATCGGTGGCCACCCACCTATTCCACTCGCTCAAAACAATTGTCCATTCTGGCATTTTCCTAGTTATTTTTGTACGGTTTTTCGGGTCCCAAACTTCCTGAGCTGTTTTAATCCCTAAACAACATTTGTTGGCAATTCTGGTGTCCAAATGGATTTCTTTCGGATAGATATTTCCAACGATCTATCAAGCGTCCAAATCGGAGATAGTATGCAAAAGCTATGACCCCTGGAAGTTGACTATTCAACTTACCACCTTGGGGCCACAAACTTTATGACACTTCATCTTCCATTAGAGTAAATTTCAACTCAAAATGGGCCATCTAAAATAAAATTAATAAAATAATAGTTAAAATAATAAAATAATATTTTTTAATCTTGGAGGAAGAAAAGAAAAAAACTACTTTTTTGTTTGTATTTTTGACACATCTCCCCGTGTTTTCACTCAAATTTCGATCAGGAGAGCTCGTTGGATGCGGAATTAAATTCTGCATCCAACGAGTACCCACTCGACATACATTTGATGGACCCCGCTACCCCAAAAACAAGAAATACTTGAAAAAATGTGATGATGACATCATCATCACGTTTTTTCAGGTATTTCTTGTTTTTGGGGTAGAGGGGTCCATCAAAAGTATGCTGAGTGGGTACTCATTGGATGTGGAATTTAATTCCGCATCCAATGAGCTCTTCCGATCAAAATTTGAGTAAAAACATGGGGAGATATGTCGAAAATACAAAGAAAAAAAGTAGTTTTTTTTATGATACCTATCCCCAAATTTATACTAAAAAAGTGTTTAAGACCTATACGTTATTTCAAATTTAAAGCAATTTAATTGGCTAACAAATGATGACATGGAATTTGAGTTAAAGTTAAAAGGCCCATTTTGAGTTGACATTTCCTCTAATGTAGGGTTATGTTTTGGAATTTTTGGGTTCTCACCCTCATCCTTATTATAAATAGGCCCCTTTGGCCTCATTTTTTGTTCATCTTTGCATGAATGAGCGTAGCAGTCACATATCTTCTCAGAGATAGAATATGTGTTTACTGTATCTTTGTTATCTTTGCAAAATGTCTGTGATTATGATTTTGTATCTATTATTTCATTTTGTTCACACATAAATCCGGATCAGTGGTATCATAGCAATATGCTCTTTGATTTTTTCTTGACGGATGTCCTCGATGAGGTCCGAGTATACAGACTCTGGTCTCGAACTTGTTTCACTTGATCACTCTTGCCATCCCAAATGACCTCCCATGATGGAAGAAAAGAGAGACGACGGAGCGGGATATCCTATCAAATCATTGCTCGAGGAAGCCCGCACACGTTATAGGAAGGAGATGATGGATAGTTTCACCCAAATCCTTCTACTAATGCGGGTAGCGCCAAGTGCATTTTTAATGACCAGTCGGTTCGGGGATTGTTGTAGATACAACAGATCCCATGTTTTATCCAAAACATGAGAGCCCAAATTTTTATATGCAAAAGGTGATGCTTAAGTCCCTTATTCATTTTGGGATTCCCATGCTGTTTATCACTGTTTCTATGTCTTTGTTGAGATTGATTTAGTTAACTTTTTTTTTTAATTTCTGCATTTATCTGTGTTTTGGTGATTTGCAGAAGGAATTATTTTTTCCCCAAAAAGTGTGTATTTCCCGCAATTGCGGATTGCGGAATTGCTTTGTAAATATTTTTGAACTTTTCATCCGCAACCTGCAACCCACAATGCAGATTACAGGAGCTTGGTTTTGCGTTTGAAACTTTTCCGTTTCGCAACCCGCAACCTGCAATATGGACTATGGGTGTGGAAACATTTTTCAATAATCACAGTATGTCAACCCGCAACCTGCATCCCGCAATTGTGGTATGCAGATTGTGTGAAGTAGTTTGAATTATTATTTGTGTCGTGTGTTTCCGCAAATCACAATTTGTGGATTGTGGATTGCATAAAGGTTAGTTAGACTGTAAGAGCATTTGCATTCTTGCATCCCGCAATTGCGGATTCCAGAGAAGATACAACTTGCAAGTTTAAATCTCTACTATGGATTCGCCTTGATCCGCTGGTTGGGGTTGTGTTTTGTTTTTAATGATCATTCAACTTCTCCATTATTTTGTTTGCGATTCAATTTTCAAATTACGATTTTTACTTGTAATCTCCCAAGAATTGGTAATCATTGATTCGACTAAGTTGCAATGAATTAGGCGCTAAGATTTTATTTTGCAAAATAAAGGTTGTACATCAAATAATGGAAATACTCAAACACTTTTCATTAAGCAAATTATTGTATTTTACAATGAATAATTAGCTTTGCTTGTTGATAAGATTATTAGTATTGTTTAAATTACATTTGATATATTTTTAAAAGACAACATTAATAATTTATTTATATAATTGGATTTTAATATCATATTGTTTACAATGTTAATACAAAGTATTTCAGTAGGTCAACACTCTATCATGAAGAAAGAGCGCGGTTAGGGTTCTTGGCAGAGCAGCATGAGAGTGTGGTGGTGGCGTTGATCGATGGGAAGGTCGCAGGGTGAGGCATCCTGCAATCCTCCCTAGGGTTCATCATGGCATATCCAGACCCCCAGAACACTACCTCTGGGAAGGAAGGAGTGGGCATGGGAGGGGAGAAGGAGAGGGAGCAGAAAGGAAAAAAATTTGGCATGGTGGGTTTCCTGCCGAAGGCCTCAGCAATCCCAGTGATTTAAACCAGATCAGAATAGGTGAGAGGCAAGATTGAGATGTGGAAGGAGAAGGCCCTTATCGACAAATTTGTGGGAGTATGGACCAAAGAAAGAGATCTGGTACAGTGGATCAGTAATGTGTGAAACCCGACTGGCCACTATGACTTACAACTTGGATCCAAGGGATTTTCCACCATTATCTTCTTCAAACAGGAAGACAGGGATTGAATATTGGAAGGAGGTCCATATTTTTTATTCTTGACTGGTCTGTACTTGAGGCCATGGAGAGAGCGTTTTAACCCAGAAACGGAAGACATGACGGTAGCCCCAGTATGGATTCACCTATTTTCACTTCCAAGTGAATACTAGAATCTGGAGACCCTAAAGGATATTGGGAACACCTTGGGGGAATTTATAAAGGCGATAGAGAAAACTAGGTTTCAACGATTTACTTCTTTTACTTAGATTTGTGTTTACCTGGACCTATCCAAAGAACTCCCAAAAGCCATTTTCCTAAACTGGGAAGATGAGGAATGGATTCAACCTATAGATTATGAACAAACACCTTTTTCGGTGTAGGCACTACCATGAATATGGTCTCTTGGGAAGGGATTTCCCTAAACTAAAAACAGAAGCAGGAAATTCTGGTCATAAGCAAGAAGGCTAAGGGGAGAAATATGGCTTCACTCAGGTTAATTCCAGATGAAGGAACAAGGGAGGAGGATCATCCAAATCCAGGAGGGAACTGGTAACAAAAAACCCTTGGTCCACCAACCCCTTTAAGGTGCTAGGGGAGGAAACGTCGGATTCAGATAATAGCAAGGAGAAGGAATATGGTAAGCCATAGGAGGAAGGAGTTAAAGACTCATATGGATATGGGGAGCAATATATGGAAGTTATGGAGGAGGATGAGGGGGAAGAAATGGAACTGGGTGAGCTAGACCTGGACGCAATCGAGGAAGAATGTAGAAATAAGGGAAAGGGATATGTACCGTGGCATCGGATCGAGCTTCTCTAGGAAGCTACCATCATAATAGGGGTGCATCAAGATCTAGGGATAGAACTGGATCCACAAAAGGGCAGTAAAAGGAAATCCCCAGAAGAAGAGCTCAGGAGGGGAAGGAAAACAAACAAGCAATGTATAGCTGCAATCGGGGTTAAACTCATAGAATCAGACCAATATCCCACAATACGGGAAACCTTCTCTGAAGTCAGTAAGGTGTGCCAATGAAGCTTATATCCTGGAATATTAGAGGGTGCAGTAACCCTAGGAAGTGGAAGACTCTAAATAGGAAGGTAATGCAGGAAAAACCAAACATATTCTTTCTTCAAGAAACCAAGTGTAGCTTGGAGGGTCTGGAGAAAATCAGAAACAAGATTTGGAAAGGATTCTAGTTAATGTCCCTAGATGCTATGGGACAAGCAGGTGGTATTGCAATCATATGGAAACCTAGAGTGGTGGAACTCTCAAGTTTGTAGGCTAACAAATTCTCATTGATGGCTGACTTCTGTCTTTTGGAATCTGGTGTGAAAGGATCCACAAAAGGGCTGACTTCTGTCTTTCAACAAACTAAGCTGGAAATTCATGGAGAAAATGCTGGAAGCCTATGGTTTTTGTCAAGGGTGGATAGAATGGGTCATGAACCTGGTCACAACCCTGTTCTTTAGCATTCTCCTAATGGATCCCCCACCCATGTTTTCCAGGCGTCCAAATGTATTAGAATAGGGGATCCCCTCTCCCCCTCCCTCTTCATTATAATGGTAGAGGGCCTAAGCCATCTCATTAAGACTTAATCTAAGAACGGGAAGCTAAGGGGAATAAAAATCCATGAAGGTATGGATGCACAGACTCATCAAAAATTTGTTGATGATACCATGCTCATGGGGCACCCTTTAGTCCAAGAAGTGAGAAGCTTCAAAAAGTGCTTGACCCTCTTCTCCAGGGAATCGAGATTATGGGATTCTCAAAACGGACAATCCCTTCTAAATATCTCAGAATACCCCTGGGGATGGGGCAGCTGAAGAAAGCTTCCTGGCAGGATATTCTAGACAAAATGACACAAAATATCTCCGGTTGGGTTCTCCGTCCTTTAAACCTTCCAAGCCGTCTGATATTGGTAAAGGCAGTTATGCAGGCTATGCCCATATACCTCTTCTCGATCCTCTTGACCTCAAAGTCAGTTCTACAGATCATTGGAGGTATGCAAAGGAATTTCCTCTAGGGCTGTAGGGAAGAGAAAGTGAAATTTTCCTTGGTCAGTTGGGAAGGGATATGCAAACCAAAGGAGCAGGGGGGTCTAGGGCTAAGAGATACGAAAATCATGGCAAAGGTATAGGGAGCGAAAATATGGTGGAGATGGGAAACTCACTCAATGGAAGCATGGGAAAGACTCTTGCACATCAAATATTCTTGGGATAGGCCAAAACAATAAATGATCAGATACAACGAGGAGCCGAATGGTTCTCCCATCTAGTTAAAAGATTTAAGAGGGAGGCACTTGGTGCAAGACCATAGCTTCTAGGAGATAAGGGGGGAGGAATGGGCAAGTTCTGGGAGGATTCTTGGAATCAGCTCCCGAATCTAGGAGACGGATCCAAGATGAAGACATATAAAGGAAAAAACCATTGAAGAGGGCGAGGAGAAGGTGATCCAATTTGGGCAATTCGAAACCTGGAAGGGCAGTGACAGTGGGAATTCACAACAAAACCATACCTAACGAGTGACGAGGAATGGAGAGCCTTCCAGGAGGAACTTCACTAGAGATTCATAAGAGTTAAGGAGGGCCCAGACATTTTAAGGTGTGGTTACAAGGAGAAAGGCTCATTTAGTATAAATGAAGCCTACAATCTCAAGATCGGCCCGCAAGGAGATGAAGAAGCTATATGGAGAAAGATCTAGATAGTGAACCATTGGACAAAAGTTTCCCTCTTAAGGAATAATTCTTACCAGTGAAAACCTTCGGTGCCGATGTTTTCAGGGGCCGTCTCAGTGCTGCCTCTATTATCAGGAGGAGGAAACCACGGGCCACCTCCTTGACCATTGCCCCTTTGCTTCTATCATATGGGATAAAGGCGCAATATGTTTCCGACGGAGTGACAGGAGGGCAGGACAATCGGCCCAAATGTTGAGTGAATGGAGCTTGAAAGCATTCAATAACCGAATTATTCAGACGGTGTGGGAAGCTTTCCCAGGCATGGAAATGTGGTGCATATGGAAAGAGAGGAATGGTAGGATATTTCATGATAAACGCAGTGACACAGATTCGGTTTGGACAACGGTGAGGTATTATCTACTCTCAACAATCCAAAGTATGCAATGGTAGGACCAGGATAAGATAATACCTCATGAGGAATCCCACATAGCGGAGAGTTGGGGGCTTGATAGAACCCAAATGACTGGTTTGTGTAGTCAAGAGAAGATTTGCATGCCTTCTACTCCCTCCTCCTGGTATCCTCCCTTGCCCTAGGTGTTCAAGCTTAATTTCGATGGGACCTCTAAGGGCAATCCAGGGCCTGTGGGATATAGGGGGATATGGAGGGATCACAGTGGAAGGATCCTATCCATCTTCCTTGGTTCATTGGGATCAGACACAAATAATTCGGCCAAATTGGAAGGTTTAATTCATGGTTTTGAAATCCGGATCAGAGGCAGATACTTCTTGGATATCATAGAAGGTGACACCAAGGTCCTAATACATATGGAAAATAAAATGGTGATCAGGAAAGATTATGCGAAGGTGGCCATGAGATGGCACCTAGCTAGCAGAATGGATACATTAAAAACTATGTTTCGTGCCCACTATGACGTCTCATTATGCCATGCCAGATGTTCTTCCATCAAGGCAATGGATCTATTGGCCAATGCTGGCATCGAGGGGGACACAGGGCTCCGAATAGGAAGCTTGGAGGAATTCAATGTGGATGAATGGGCCCAAAAATGTAGGAAGGTGGCAGCTAGAGACCTTGACGGCAACCAACAGATGGAGAATTCGGACGATCACGGTGTGGGAAATGACAGGGGGTGTGAGCACGGCTGGCCAGACGTCTCGTAATGAATTACAAATCCACATGACTAATTGGCCAGATCATGAGGTGGCTGTCCTTTGCCATCATAAAGGTCTGCGGTGTAGGAATGGACAGGACGGGCAAGGAAGAGCAGGATCGTTGGAAGGATTGGGTTTTAATGACCATTAGGATCTCTGAGGTAGGTGAAGGTATGAGGACAATCAATCAAATCATTGGTGTGACACAAGGGAGGTAATGGCCTAAGGATGAAATCATCACCCTTTCCCACTTTTATTCTAGGCTGAGCTCACCACCGTGCATCTCCCTTCGAAGCGTGGTCTGTGTTTTTTATCCCCTCGTATTGCTTGAGTTTTCCCCAAAGTCTTTGACTCCCCAAGATGATCCTTGGATCATCTCTTTGTGTGTGGATTTCCACCCTTTTCCTTGTAGTATGGCCCCCAAGCGCTCCTTGTGGAGCGCCCATAGCTCGGGTGATGTTGTTGATAGCTGGGACAAAAAGGGGAAGGGTATAATGCTTTGAGCGAAGCCTGCAACAAGGATGTAGGTTCAGGATCAAGAAGCAGTGGATTTTTATAAGGAACTTGTGCAGCTAAGCATTAGATTAGAAGTGGAAAAGGTGGTGGGAAACTTGTGGGCATAGGTAAAAACCATGTCTTCGGAGGATTTGCACAAAGAGGTGGCAGATTGGGTCCTCGAACCTAGTTCCACGGTGGGAAGAGCCTCTACCTATGACCGTCTGCTAATGTTGTATTGGGTGAATATGCGTTTGGTAGGCCACTCCTCCATTGCAAGGGAGGCCAAATTTGAAGGGGACATAGAACCCGTAAAGGCTTGGAAGGAGCACAATAGAGAAAGCCATCTAATGCACCAGAAAATCGATGTTATAGCATAAAAGTTGAACATCCCCTTCTATTCATCGGGAAGGGGGCCAGAGGAATTTGCACGCCCGAGGGACAATGGCAGCCATCGTTGCAGTGTGCTTTGTGGTAGCCAAGGTGTGGTCAGTACCTAGGTAACCTCCTATGTTCGGGTTTCTGATGCTGGTCCAAAAATGGATGTCGACCCCCAGGGTCCGGCTTGAAAACTGGTCTTCTTGTCTATTTGTTGTGATCATAGTTTTGAATATTATGCAGTTTATAAGGATCTGCTGGCCCTATTTTGGTTTGTCTGTAATCGGGCTGGGAATGGAGAATATAGACTATAAGGGGATGGGTAGAAAGAATATGGTAGTCTGGGCTATATGTGGGATAATATATTATGTGGGCTTGTGGGAAGGATGCTTAAGTAAGGGGTTGGGATTCCCTGGACGCCCTGCTATGACAGTAATGTAATTTTGGCTTCAGCCCTATGAATTAATATAATGTTTTATTTACAAAAAAAAAATACAAAGTATTTCACTAAACCTTAATTTGTTGTTGCCATGAAGGATGAAGTTTAAAAACTAATTGCGTAGCTGTAGATGTCATGTTTTTGCATGGAGGATTGTGACAAAATCGTGAGGAATTAGCTCAAATGGTTGAAAACCCACTTCCAAAACGGGCTCATTTACCCTTTGCGAAGGACTTTTTGCAAATATGTCAACCCTATGAGAGAAAAAATGTGACCAAACAGAGATGAATTTTCCACAAATTTATTCCAGTTGCTTTTGCATAGTTGAACCAACCAGACATCTGAGGATTTGATGCTATCCTTCCCACTGCTCTTCACTTCTATAAATTCAACCTCATAATTCTGAGAAAAAGGCGAAGTGCTCGACAGAGCTGAAAAAGAATTCTCTTTCAGATCTCTGTAATTTTCTGACTTTCAATTGTTTGAAGATAGAGAATATGAGATGTTGTTGTCAAGGAGGAAAAATCACCATAAGAGATTGGAGATACTTTGTTTGATGTTAAGCTCCAATTTTTTACAGACTTTCAATTATACAGTAAACTTATTTTCAGATCTTCTTTTGTCTATTGATCAAGTTTCTTTGATGAATGTTGATTTTAACTCCAGATTACTTATCAATGCTGTCAAATCTTTTGCAATTTATTAAACACAGTGATCTATAGTTTTGGTTTATCTTTGCTAATGATATGTGTGTTCATGATGTTTTGAAAGAGTTTATTTAATTAAAACTTTATTTATTTTTGCAAATGGTTTCACAGTAAAGTTTAATTGATGTTAATTTTTCAATTAACATATAAGTTATAGGTTGATCTTGAATGCATGTAACCCTCAATATGTTGTTGATTAATTTTAATTGATTAATAGTAACTTGGGAAGATAAGTAATTGACCTTTTAACATTTCTGTTAATTTGATAAATGCACTTATCTATTTATACATCAAATTGATGTGCACATACACAAGCCACCTTCTTAGAATTGTTCTAACTTAGCTTAGATTTCCTTCTAGGTAGATATGTTGTTTTGTAGACATACAATATCTTGTTTTCCTTCATAGGAAGACTGGTCCTTTTGGATAAAAACCCACCAACTCAAAGATTTCTAGTGGACGTCGAATATCCGTGGGGGCTAACCACACCAAACAGCTCGAGGATAGCATAATACTTGTGTAGGATTATCTGAAGCCTTTGGATGGGTTTTCATCCCTTGTCATTTGCCTTAGACACCGTATTAGAGGAAATTTCAACTCAAAATGGGCCTTTTAACACTAATTCAAATTCCATGTCATCATGTGTTAGCCAATGAAATTTCTTTAAATTTGAAATACCATATAGGTCTTAAACAATTTTTTAATATAAATTTAGAGATAGGTATCATAAAAAAACTACTTTTCTATTTTTATTTTCGATATTTGTACATGTGTGTTTACTCAAATTTCGATTGGGAGAACTTACTAGATGTGAAATTAAATTCTACATCCAATGAGTACCCACTTGGAATACTTTTAATGGACCTCGCTACCCCAAAAACAAGAAATACCTTAAAAATGTGATGATGATGTCATCATCACATTTTTCAGGTATTTCTTGTGTTTGGGGTAGCAGGGTCGATCAAAAGTATGCCGAGTGGGTACTCTTTGGATACAAAATTTAATTTCACATCCAACAAGCTCTCCTGATCGAAATTTGTGTAAAATCACAGGGAGATATGTCAAAAATATGAACAAAAAAGTTTTTTTTTCTTTTCTTCCTCCAAAATTAATAAATATTATTTTATTATTTTAACTATTATTTTATTATTTTTCTTAAGAGGCCCATTTTGAGTTGATGTTTCCTCTAATTCCAGCACCTACACAACCAAGGAATCAACAAATGACGCTACAAGGAGGGCCATCGGACATGTAAGGTCATTTGAGCTATCTTAATTAGATTATATTTAAATGGTTCCAACCCAAAAATCTGTATATAGTTCCAATTCTGTTCATGAATCTATATTTATTTGCTTTTCTAGGAAAATTAGTTTTCATTTTCAAACAAATTTGTTGAAGCAACTGATAGAAGTAAAATTTGATGGTGAGGGAGAAATTTTAGCACAAGAACATGTTCTTCAATTTACCTATAATTGTTTTGTTAATGAAATTTTGGATCCAGATGTTTTGTACAGATTGTTAGTTGTCACATTCAAAGGACAAATTAAAGAGTGGTTTGTAACCTTACCTTTTTCCTCTGTCCATTATTTTAAACATTTTCTAGATCTTTTCATATTTTCTTTTGGACATTATGACTTTGTTAAATTATGTAATGAATGGAAACAACTCACTATAAAAAAGGGTGAATCATTAGAATATTTTGCAATTAGAACTTTTAATCTCTATTGTAGATTCCCTCTAACAGATTGTCCTATGATACATGAATGGTTTCAGCACACTAGTTCTGGTTCACATGAATCTAATTAATTAGTAGATGATATATCTAAATTATACATCAATAATCATCCACCTCTTGGTTTAGATTCGTATGAAGAATCTAAGGATTTAAAAATTGTAGAAATGGCTTCCTTCTCTTTCTTAGATATGGATCATAATCAATATGATGATTCAGATGAATGAAATGTTGATATGTCCATGTCTATTTCACATGAAATTCAAAGTCTAACTGATCATGAAGGGGATCATTTTTCTATAGAAGATTCTTCTAAAATACAAGAAAATAGTTTTAATCATAATATTGAACCATATTCTTCTAGCATAAGTAAAGAGCTTCAAGATTCTGATATTTATGATTTTGTTAATCCTTTAATAGATCTTGAATCAACTAATTGTTCTGAAATTTGTGATACGTTTTCTCAATTACCATTTTATGACCTAAATGATTGGAGAGCATATTTCATGAGATGATGATACTATATTAGAAGAAGAAGAATATTCTGATTTGAAACCTTTCATGTATATCTCTTTTTAAGAGAAAACCCCTCTTAAGGAATCTCGATCTGAAAATATTCTACAAAGAGAGGAATTTCATGCACTTATTTCCTCTTCATATTTTTCTATGTACCATGATCTGTTTGATAACAATGACATTCAATCATATATTTCAGATTCTAATTCTCCACTGTTAAGTCTTAAAGAGGTACAAGTTAATTATGAAATGCATGAAGAAGACCAAGAAGATTCTTATCCTTGTCACCAATTTATGTCTTCTTGTCATTCTTCTTTGCTTGAAATGAATGCTATTTCTAATGATTATTTTCAGAATTCTTCCTTTTATGATTCATCATACAATGAAGAAACATTTTCTTTTTACAATCATTTGCTTGATGGAGAAGATTCTTACTAGGATGTTAATGATACTAGTTCTATACTTATAACATCTCATATATTTAACTCTTCTCAACTAAAAAACCAAATGCAATTTGATCTCTTTGAGGATTTCCAATTTAATCAACCAATTTATGATGATTTTTACGATAATAATTTTGAACGAATTGGATGTGATTTTGTGGATCTTATTCAAGAAAATGTTCCTAAGGAGATAATTGTTCAAGAAGAAGTTTTGGATCCATATAATACTAATGTTGATTTTCTTTCAAATAATCCATTTCATTGCATAAATCTTTTGAACTCTTTATGTCATTCTTTTGATTTTCATTGTACATACCATGATTGGGTTGTTGACTGGCTTGAAAAATATTTCTTAGCACGATTTCATCATTATGGTAAAAATATGCTTTCCTTATTTGTATACAAAGATGGTAAGTTTCCATTCTCTTTATTTGTACATAAATTTCATTTTATTTGCTTTAATACATTATTTTTTCATTTTTATTTGCAAGCATTCATATCATGCTTTTTGATTATTCACTTCTTCCTTTTTATATGGTTCCATATGCTTTCATGGTTGCATTGGAAATTCGATTATACTTATATTTTTTTATTATAGAGTAGTCTAGGAGTAGGTGCAGAATAGATTAGTTTTATCATTGCTTTAATAATTTATATTACTCTTTTGATTTCCTTCAATAAAATATTTGCGACAACAAGCCAATTGCAAGTTGGAAACGTCGTTTCTTCATATGCATTTAGGGAAGTATTTTTATTCTCTTCCACTTTCTATTATTTATACCCTCGCTGATTATTTTATTGGTTCAAAGCATTCATGTTTGATTTATGTCTTTAGTTTTAAATTATAATGATCTTTTCATGAAATGTTTTGAATTAATTCTTTCCCAAGTTTTAAGAGAAAGAATATTTTGACAGGAGACAAAGTATTTAAAATTAGAACATCTTCATTACTCACGAATTTTGATCTTTTTTTTTACATACTTCGTTGTTGCAAATTGGACATAATTTAGTTTTGTTTCTTTTTGTACATAATTTTTCGTAAAGGAGGCCTTATTTTCCTAAACAACGTTATGTGAAGAGACAAATGTTGATCGTAATTCTTCAACTGAAAAAAGAATAAATTTATTTTAAAGAGTTTTATTATAATCAATTCAATTTATAGATTCAACATATTTTCCTATATGAATTAATATAGTTATTCTCTTTACAATGAAAAATTCCTTCAATTTTACAAAGACAACAAACAAATCTTTCTTTTCGCATGAGACAATTTCTTAAGGCTTATTTTTGCAATTATTTTACATTTTGATTTAGGCTTCTTTTGTTTGTAATAAAGACCTACTTCAATATTATATCTCATGATCTATTAAAAACAAAATTCTTAATCACAAATATTTCTTTTAGTGAGCGATATAGTTGTGAGATTTTGATTTACTTTTGGTTCCACTTGTATATATGTTTGATTTTATCATTTCTACATTTTCTTTTCTTACTGGTATGTTTTGAGTTTTTCATGTTTTTTACTTTTAAAATAAATGAGCTTATTAGTATTTTACAGTGTCAAAGTCTTATCTATTAAGGAAATTTTTATAAATGTTTTCTGCTTGCTGGAAATCAAAGCTTTAAAGTCTAACCAATACTATATCAATCAGTGATAAAGCTACTCAGATTATTTGAAATTTAGCATGTGAAGGCATTTTATTTTTATTCTTAATTTTTATAGATTTCAATACTGTAATTCAGAGATAACTGATTCTTCCCAGCCATCCGCTATTTGTTGTAGTTACAACATATCCCATGTTTTATCCAAAACATCAGAGACCAAATTTTTATATGCAAAAGGTGATGCTTAAATTCTTTAGTCATTTTGGGATTCCCATGCTCTTTATCATGGTTTCTATGTCTTTGTCGTGATTGATTTAGTTAACTTTTTTTTTTAAATTTATGCATTTATCTGCGTTTTGGTGAGTTGCAAAAGGAATTAATTTTTCCCAAAAAAGTGTGTCTTTCCCATAACCTGCATTCCACAATTGCGGATTGCGGAATCGCTTTGTAAATATTTTTGAAATTTTCATCCGCAACCCCCAACTTGTAATGCAGATTACAGGAGCTTGGTTTTGCATTTGAAACTTTTCTGTTCCGCAACCCCCAACCTGCAATATGGACTACGGGTGTGGAAACATTTTTCAATAATCACAGTTTGTCATCCTGCAACCCGCACCCCGCAATTGCGGAATGCGGATTGCAAGAAGTGGTTTGAATTATGATTTGTGTTGTGTGTTTCCACAACCCGAAATTTGCGGATTGCGGAAATATTAGTTAGACTATACAGCTTGCAAGTTTAAATATCTGTTGTGGATTCGCCTTGATCCGATGGTTGATATTGTTTTGTGTTTTGAATGATCACTTGGCTTCTCCATTCTTTTGTTTGTGATTCAATTTTCAAATTGCAATTTTTACTTGTAATCTCCCACGAATTGGTAATCATTGATTCGACTAAGTTGTAATGAATTAGGCGTTAATATTTTATTTTGCAAAATAAAGGGTGTACATCAAATAATGGAAAGACTCAACAACTTTTCATTAAGCAAAGTATTATATTTTACAATGAATAATTAGATTTGCTTGTTGATAAAATTATTAGTATTGTTTAAATTACATTCGATATATTTTTAAAATACAATATTAATAATTTATTTATATAATTGGATTTTAATATCATAGTGTTTACAATGTTAATACAAAGTATTTCACTAAACCCTTATTTGTTGTTGTCATGAAAGATGAAGTTTAAAAACGGATCGCGCACCTATAGATGTCATGTTTTTACGTGGAGGATTGTGAGCAAAACGTGAGGAAATAGCTCAAATGGTTGAAAACCCACTTCCCAAATGGGCTGATTTATCCTTAATTGTGGAGAGCTTTGAAAATCGGTCAACAATATGGGAGAAAAACATGACCGAACAGAGGTGAATTTTTCAGAAATTTATTTCGGTTGTTTTTGCATAGTTGAACGAACCATACATCCAGGGATTTGATGTTATCCTTCCCACTGCTCTTCACTACTATAAATTCGACCTCATCATTCTGAGAAAATGGCGAAGTGGTCAACAGAGCTGGAAAATATTTCTCTTTCAGAGCTCTGTAATTTTCTGACTTACAATTGTTTGAGGGTAGAGAATAGGAGACACTGCTGCCAAGGAGGAAAAAACAGTAGAAGAGACTGGAGACACTTTGTTTGATGCTAAGCTTGTAATTTCTTACAGACTTTCAATTATACAATAAAGTTATTTTCATATTTTCTTTTGTCTATTAATCAAGTTTCTTTGATGAATGTTGATTTTAACTCTAGATTGCTTATCAATGCTATCAAATATTTTGCAATTTATTAAACACGGTGATCTACAGTTCTAGTTTATCTTTGCTAATGAGATGTGTGTTCATGATGTTTTGAAAGAGTTTATTTAATTAAAACATTATTTATTTCTGCAAATGGTTTCACAATAAATTTTAATTGATGTTAATTTTTCAATTAACATATAAGTTATAGGTTGATCTTGAATGCATGTAACCCTCAATATGTTGTTGATTAATTTTAATTGATTAATAGTAACTTGGGCAGATTAGTAATTTACCTTTTAACATTTCTTTTAAGTTTATAAATGCACTTATCTATTTATACATCAAATGGACCTGTACATACACAAGCCACCTTCTTAGAGGAGTTCTAACTTAGCTTAGATTTCCTTCTAGGTAGATCTGTTGTTTTGTAGACATACAATATCTTGTCTTCCTTCACAGGAAGACTGATCCTTTTGGATCAAAACCCACCAAATCAAAGATCCACCGGAGGCCAAATATCCGTGGGTTTTAACCACACCAAACAGCTCAAGGATAGAGTAATACCTGCGTAGGATTATCTGAAGCCTTTGGATGGGTTTTTATTCCCTGTTGTTTTTCTTAGACCCCATTCCAGCACCTACACAACTGAGGAATCAACATATATGATACTCCCTTCAAGGAACAAGTTAACTTTGATATTCCTTTATTTGAAGGCCAGATCAATGCATATGCCATAGATAATTGGTTGAATATTCTAGAAGGGCATTTCTCTATCCACAATTTATCCGACAGGGCATTAGAGGATTTTTCAACTCAAAATGGGCCTTTCAACCCTAATTCAAATTCCATGTCATCATGTGTTAGGAAATGAAATTTATTTAAATTTGAAATACCGTATAGGTCTTAAACAAATTTTTAATATAAATTTGAGGATATCTCCCTGTGTTTTTACTCGAATTTCAATCGGGAGAGCTCGTTGGATGTAGAATTATATTTTGTATCCAACGAGTACCCACTTTGCATACTTTTGATGGACCCCACTATTGTATAGGACATTTTACCCTTGTAACCTAGGGTTTGGGGTTACCAACTTACTATTAGACTTGCACACAATCAGCTTTTATAGAAACTAGAATGAGAATAGGAAGATATCTTGGATTACCTAGTTTATGATTGTTGATCCAAGATTGGTCTTCTCTCGCTCCAATATTCTCCAAAGCTTCTAGGGATGCTTCTCTTCACCCGCAAAGAGCCATTTCTCCAAGCGATATCTCATACATATATAAATCAAAGGTTAGATAAAAAGCATATTAATAACATAATTGAACATAATCATTAAACTAATATACATGAGATAAGCACAATAAAAGAATGGAAGAAGAATTCTCTTTATTAGCAAACGGTGAATAGGTAAGAATACAACCCAGCTTCTGACACAAGGAATCCTCTGCAACTGAGGACTTTGAGTTATGCTGCTCCAAGAATCTGAAGGTATACCACTAGCATAAATTTTCTCTCCAAAAATTGATTCATTAACCCCATCCCAAGACCTCTATTTATACTTAGGTAAATATAGAGGTTTCGAAGGTTAGGATGGCTCAGACAGTTGGGATAGTTATGGATTAGGGCCCAGCTAATCACATATAATCTCGATTTATATTTTTTAATGTCAAATTAAGGTATACATGAATATTAATATAGGCAAGGTACATATGACACGTGGGTTTCTCAATGGAAACTCGTGTATGCAAGGTATACATAGGTTGCAATGTAGATATGCATCCCAAAACTTAGAATAAAAATATATAAAGCTGGTATGAAGATAATGCATCAAAGGTCATGCACATATATAGTGTTTTGGCCACTTCAATCCAAATTTTCCTTTTGTGTACTGACATGGTGAATGTCAGCACTCATACAAAGAAGTGCCATTTTGGATGATAACAAATGCCCCCTAATGTGTGAGGTCAGAGGGAAGCAATGGCTGAAATACATTACAATCTTAATCTTGGAGAACTCAGAAGTCTAAGGTAGCAAAGGAAGTACCTGAAAAAAATACATATCAATGTCATATACAAAATCATATCTGAGGATGCCATGTTCAATATACTGGAACACTAGCTCCTTTAAAATATTTGATTACATCATATGATACAGGTACATTACCACGTATATTACAAAGGTGGATAGAAGCCACAATATACAATGTTGAGTCTTCAAAATCTGGAAGCTGTGTAAGGTAAACCGTAACACAATCTTCCATAACTTAGGTTATAGATGTGAACCTAAGGTCTTCGTCAAAATCCAAAGGAACCATTACAATCCAGGCCATGTGAATAGATGTGTTGAAGTTGAACATGGAAAGGATTCAATAGATTGTCAATCAATAGGTGAAACTGACAACTGAAGCAAAGGAGTTCACCAATGATGATAGTGAATCCTAAGGTACCATTGGTAAAACTCTAGGTCTTCATCATCAGGAAGTGCTGATGAGAAACCATGTTGTGATGAGGAAGGAAATAGATCCTCCAACGGATCACAAGAGTGACTAGGAACTGGATAAGGGACGGTAGACATAAGTAGTATTCAGATAGGATAATGATGGAATCCGGATAATAAACAGATGTAGGGATAAATCCTTGAATAGTGAGCACGACATAGAGATGACTCAAGGCATATTTTAACTTTGCATATAGGACAACTAGACTTATCTGTTATGGAGGAGACATGATTAGATTACCCATGTATAAAGGACAAGTGGATGAGTAGAAAACTAAAAGTGATAGTTGAACTAAAATTGTACACTAAGACATGAGTATCGAAAAGTTCAGAGAGTGCTATGTTAAAGGAGGACATGTTGCCACCTTCAATAACCCAAAAACAAAACTTCTTCCTTATCTTTCCTGTTAAATTTTAACAAGTCCAGGAAAGTCAACTTAGGTCTCTCTTCATTTTTGACAAGATTAAAGAGGGGAGAGAATAATGCTTGATGATGTCACTGATTCGTGGATTTTAAGAGCCCGAACTAGTACGTGCTTGTTAGTTTTTTCATGTTTGGAGAGTCTGAAAACTCCGAAGAAGACTCCAAGGGTTCCTTTTTCGTCCAATTTAGTCTCATGAGGCTAAAAAAGTGTAAAACATACCACAAAAGAACTCTCTTAGCTTCCGAAGAAGTAAGGCGCACCTTTTTTGTACTTAGTCAAGGAGGTTCAAAAAAGGTTAAATTACCACCTACCAAATGCTCCTTCAAGAGAAACTTATAGCTTGATTTTTATGAGTGTGAAGAAAAGTAAGATCACTTGAAAGATCCATTTGGTTACGAGAAATGGGGATTACAATAGTAAACTTGATGTTTTTTTCTTAGTGTTTAACGAGCATGACAAAGACATAAAGTACACTCATAATATTTTTCATGTTTAGGTCCAAAGCACGAAAAAGAGAAAAATAAGCTCATACCGGGCACTCCTTTTCCATAAGTTTAGTCCCTCAAGTCCGAAAAAGTGATAAATCTATGCCTAAGAATGCTCTTCTAAATTCTGTTGAAAAGAGAGCGATCCTTTCTCATATTATTCCACATGGTCTGAGAAAGTGATAACCTACCGCCAATGTGGATGCCCATTCACATATTCTTAACGAGCATGAATGGACAAGTTTACTCGGCAATTAAGTCTATTTTGAGGAGTTAGACCTGGGCCTAAAGAAACTCCATAAGGGCGGGGAGCCTTATAAATGGGATAACTTGTAAAAAGAGACGAAAATGAGGCTCAATTTGGCATGAAAAATAGCTAAGAAGGCTCCCCTGAACCTACGACAAATGCGGCATGAGTACCAAAAGAAAATAACTTGTTTTAAACTAGGGTACTCATGGAAGGAAATCCCTATCCACAGAGGAACAATGTTATAAACGAGGTAATAATGGTTAAACACCATAGTCCATGGTCAAAGTAGTGATCCTAGGATTAAGTCAGATTAGGTAAAAAATGCAAAAATGCATACAAATGACCAAAATCCTAACCTATATGAGTGAATAACAACTTTTAAGTAACCTTGGACCTATTGCATTAGGAAAACATGATATGGCATTAGTTTGATTTTTTATAAAAAATAAAGCTATAGGCTAAAAAACCCACATTTTGAAATCATTTCTATAAATAGTTCAAAAATAGAAATTAAAATCACCATTTCATATTTTTAACCCAATATAGGCAATTTTTACCTCTGATTTCAATCGATCAATGTGAACAAACCAATGGACGATTTTCAAATCCGCAAGTGTTAGGTAAGTCAGCTCTCCATGCTCTTTCATTTCATCCATTCAAAATTTCAATTTTATGCAAAATTTTAATGTTTTAAGCCAATTTTAATGAGGTCGTGTTGTATTCATGGGTATGTGACTTACACAGTCGTGTACATGCATTTTGTATGTGACTTTCCTGAAGACAACCCGCGTATGATATGCGACATGTCTAAAAGACAATCGTGTATACTGCGCAACATAGAAAAAGTAAACCTAGGGCCAAAATCAAAGTTTTTTTAATGATTTTTAATGTTTGATGGTGGCTTTATGGGAAGGCTAAAACATAGTACTGGAGTGGAGGGAGAGGGAACATGAGGACATGTAACAATATGCACTTCATAGTGCCCTCACGGTGCAAGCATTGTGGAAACGTGGGTTGCTAAAGTTCTTTTGTGCCTCACCTATGCGAGCCAATCTCTGCTTACTGGAGTTTTTTATTAACCATTGGGATCATGACTTAGGTGCCTTTGATCTACAAGGCGGGATTTTTGAAATTACATCAGAAGACATCTATTTCATTACAGGTTTGTCACGACGGGAAACACCTGTCAACCTAGAGGGTACCGACAGAGTCGGTGACCTTCGAAGTGTTCAAGACTATATCAACACTTATTGCATGCCTGGCACTCAAAAAAGGGGAACTTGCATCCCTTTTTCTCATGTTAGTGACTTTCCATTACAAGTGCTAGTAAGCACAATAGTGAGGTTCACAGGATCGTCATCACTTCATCTTGTAACTCGGAACCAGATGAGAATCGTTGTAGAATGTCTACAGGGAGCTATATTTGACTAGTGCTCGGGAGTAATCCCGATAATGAAGAAGAAACTCTCTAACTGCAAGAGAGGCTGACGAAAGAACTTCAGCTATTCCAGTGTATTGGTGGCCTTCTTCTTTGAGAGGGTGCCTTCCATTAGCCCTACAGTACCTATACCAACATTCCCTCCCTGTCAGCCTAGACTGAGTATGTGGGGAGAAATTTTCCTTCACCAAGGTGGCAGTGGCTCGGTTCAAAGTGTCTATGATTATGACTTCTACGTATGGTTGGGATGATAGCTACCAGCACTAGAGCAGTTTCCATATGCCGGGATGGATTTCTGGGGTGACAATGACCTTGTCCTCCCTCCTGGAGGAGCATGGGGAGCATCAGGTATTTTGATTTTTAAAGTTTTTTAAATTTTTATAAATTTTTAATCATAAAAGATATATACATATGTATAAGAGTTTTTAATCCTTTTAATTTTGAAAATGAAGATATTGGACCAGTATTCCCTGATGGGCATCCTTGTATGTATGTATGACCAGTGGTAGGAGAGGATCACGGTTTGATCAAGATTCTTGAGTGGAAGCTGGTTAGGATTACCCAAAGAGTTCCTACCTTACACATTGAGTAGATCCCTGCTATTATGAAGGAACTAGTAGTTGGTATCCCACCCATCTGGATACATCTTATGAGGAGGGCAGTCAGGGCGATACTTGTTTACATAGAGACAGCGGAGGCTGCTACAGCTGAAAAAACTGAGGAGGCTTGGGAACAGGATGACTAGGATGACTAGGGTGACCAAGGTGGTCAGGATGAGCAGGGTGGTCAAGATTAGACCTAGTAGCATTTTATGGATTACGATCCCATTTATGTACATTTTTTGTATATTTTTACAGCTATGACTGGATTCAAGGATCAAAAAATTGACCTATCTATATGGACAGATATTCACACACACACACACACTTTTCCAGTTTATTTACATGTGTTTCGCAATGTATCTATTGTATATTTTATGAAATGTGTGTCAAATTCCAATCTAAGATATAATTCACATATGCATTAGTTAATGAATTTTAATTTCTTGGAATGTGATTGAATGTAATAAAATCAAAATTTCTTTCCAATAACCTAACTTGCAAAAACTGACGTAATAAAATAGGGTTTCGCACCTGATAAGCTCGATTGAGTTGGGAAACCACCAGTTGAGAGTCAAGTCTAACTTTCAATTGGGTGATGCCATGTGACATGACATCCCATAAAAGCTCAATGACGGCCCTGCATTAAGCCACATTATTTGTAGCAGGACCTAGGAAAGTGCCTCTAGAGACAACTATTTGTCCTGAGGGTGAGTAAATAACCCATGCAACTGAAGCTAGGTTGCAAGTGTGATGACTAGCGCCATCTGCAAACTCTACGAACCACTCAAAATACATCTGTAATAACCAACATATGATATAAGAACACAAGTTGGCTAGATATTGTACATAAAGTTACATATAAGAAAAAGTGCTAAGCCTAAATATAGTACTTCTTCAGGTAGAGCCCATTTCTAGGCTCGGGCAGCTTATTCCCTTTGAAATCAATTAATTCATATGCCCTTTTCTTCAGTACTTTCGACACGACATAGGGTCCTAACCACATAGACCTAAAATTCCCTACCCCCAGGGGTTCTTTATCATGTTCCCAGAGAAAGACAAGCTCCCCTTCAGAAAAAATCCTAGGTTTGATCGATTTATCATATTGATTTTTCACCCTATTCTTGTGAGCCTCGTTTGTAGTCAGCGAATCTCTACGTAGTTGATCTAGATGTTCTAAGTGTAGCATACGCTCTTCTAGCTTAGTCGTATTAGGTAACACATGAATGGAAATTTTTAAAGATGGGATTTCACATTCAACCGAGGTTACCGCTTCCACTCCGTGATCAAGTTGGAAAGGTGAGAACCCTGTGGGAGTTTTCACATTAGTTTGATAATACCAAAGTGCAGGATACAGTATGATGTGCCAATTTGATTGGGCTGCATTAATAGTATGCTTGAGAATAGTCTTCAAGATCTTATTGACAGCCTCCACTTGACCATTCACTTACGGGTAGAAAGAAGACAAATGTTCTTGTTTAATTCCTAGCATAGTATCCAATTCGGTCATCATGCTGTTTTGGAAGTGACTTCCATGGTCAGTGACAATCTATTTAGGAATACCAAAACATGCAATAATCTGGTTAAAAATGAAAAAAAGATGCAGTTTCTCCGTCAGCCTTATAGGTGGGCATTACCTCTTCCCACTTCATGAAGTACTCTACAGTGACAATGATGTATTTGTGCCCCCGAGCAGAAACTGGGTTGCACGTCACTTAATCTATCCCCCACTTGGTGAAGGGGCCCACTGTAATCACAAGAAATAATTGAGCAGGATGAAACCACATATTTTTGGTGTAAAACTGACAAGGATGACACCACTTCATGGCTTCCACACAATCTTTAAAGATCGTGGGATAGAAATAACCGACATGTAAAATATTTTGGGCTGTTGTTAACCCAGTTAAATGACCCCCACATGCTCCGATATGGGAATCATTTAGGACAATATCAACTTCTTTTTGGGTAAGGCACCGATGCAAAATAGATTCTAGTACCCCTCTTCGATACAAAGTATCTCCGATGATGAGGTAGTTTTTTGTATGTGTATGTAACTTGCGTCACTCTTCCCGCGAAAAGCTTGCAGGACACTTCAGATTTTGGAGATAGATAAGTATATCTTTGTACCACGAGTTAGAGGTGGAAATCAAGAAAATGTACTCATCTAGGAATGAGTCTTCTTCAATGGCTATATCTTCTTTTTCCAGCTGCAACCGTTTTCCCCAATTTTTTCAAATTTTGGACCCCCTCATGATTTTAATGGTGCTTTGAATCGTTTGGATCCATGAACTTTTTGGTCATGCTTTAATTTCGGATTATTTTTGAGGTTAACTCTCTTCCCGTTTTAAAAAATTGTTTGTGTTTGAAACTACTGTGGATCACAGAGTTTAGAGTCTGGTTTGTTTCCTTGTGGACTGAGTTTTATTTTTGGAAGCCTGCTTCTCATGCTAGCCACTGTTTTGGAGGTCATTCAAAAAACTTATCAAAACCTTGTTTCCTTAGGGAGCCTTCATTGCGGAAATCAAGCGATGATCTTAACTTCTTTGTTGTCGCGTCTTTTGTTTGACTTGTTTATATTATCGGAGGCTGTATTTGGTTTATCTTCTGCACTTGTGGCTCTCAAAGCAACTAGGTATCCTCCGCGTAAGTGTTATGCCCACCGATGCTTGTCCGGTTTTCGTCGCACGTCTATAGCCTTTCTTCTTCCGCCCTTGCGGCCGTGTAGCACACTTACCTTCCGACGTCGATGTCTTTCTGATTGCTGACTAGAATCTTTTTCGCCCAAAATTTAGGTCATAGTCCTTCCGACTCCGATAGGCTTAACGGTCTCGCGATGCCCGTCGCCTGTTAAGACCCGCTTATGCGGCTGTAAATGAGACTACCCAGCCGATGTTTAGTGTTTTAAGCCGCCAATGAGTTTTATTTTCCCATCGTTGGTGATTTTTTCAAACTCGTGTGTGGAAGAGATAGTGGTGTCGGCACTTGTTAAGGTTTTCAGAATAGGAATGCAGTACATGGTCTCTCTTGATGATTAATCATTTTCATTGATGCATTTTGTTTTTATTGAAAAACGCAAGCCTAATTAATGATACATGTCATGTAATTGCAGGTGAACTCGAGGGATAAATTACTACTATGAGAAGACATAGTGGGGAGACGAAGTAGCAGAATTGATGGCAACAAAATCCCAGGCCTGGAAAGATCTGTTAGTTACCGAGCGGATCCGTTTGCCGAGTACTCTAAAACGTAACACATGAGGACTCACAGAAAAGACAAAAAGGGGATATTAAACGATTGGGAGGAACCCAAAGGTCGCACGGTTGGGGGCAGCCTAAGCGGTTAACCGTTTTAGTTTAAATATAGGAAAGTTAGAAATTACGAGGGATTTTCCCAGACAAACTTGTGAATTGTTGTTTGTAAGAGGAACTATTTCATTTTACAATGAGAAATTGCAAATTTTGCCTGTTGGAGAAGGTGCTATGTGGAATGTTTGAATGTGATAAATGAACAATGTTGAAGGGGAACTATTTCATTTTTTATTGTGTTTCATTAACTGTGAGAACGTTTTAACCTTTTGAACCTATGTTCTTTCTTGAATGTTCTCTAGTATATTCTGTGACATTTTCCACTATGAGCAATGGGATTTTTAAATGTTGATGAGCTATCTTGTCATGTATACTTTTATTCATGTTTATATTTTTTGGTTATAAGAAAGCTATCTGTGATTTACCATAACACGTGGGTAGTATTGCATTACTCATGAATTAATATCTAGCTCTCTAGAGATAGTCTAGTTAGTACTTCTTTTCTTGCTTTGTGTGTGATTTAGGTGCTTGTGAGTTTTAAGACGAAAGGTAAGAACCTGTGCATCACTTTGTGATTACTCCTAGCATTCTTTATCAAATCTGCATGTTAAATAGGCACTTGCATATCATACTTTAAGTCTAAAAATTACAAAAATATATACGGTGGACCGGGCCGCAACCGGTAAAACCTTTTAGTTTTTGTTACTTGGCCTACGGTAGCCGGACCGAAAACCGGATGGATTCCCTACACCAAACAGTCACGGGCTAGTTGGGAACGTTGACTGGGGAGAATCCCTTGCTGTTGTTGCCTGTGAATTTATATGCCTCAACAATTTATGGCGCTAGAAGGAGGGCCACCAGTGCATGGCTGGCCGAGGAAGCCCGTTTTCCCGAGACTATTCCACCGGTAACAGTTCAGAAATCAATGTGTTTCATAATCTAATTTCGGAAGAAGGGGGTAGAGAACATTTGTATTCTGTTGTCAACGAAGTTGTTAATAATCTGAGAAGATACACTAGGGCATATGTAAAGAATATTGGAGGATTGCCGATCATCCCTGAATTTCCCAGAAGAGAATATAAACGGAAATATCGTCCTATATTGGAAGACTCAGTGTTGGTTGGGGATTGGGAAGAACTTGTAGAAACAGCCTTACAGGAATTTGTACATCCTTTGAATCGGGTAGGCCCCAACACTCCTCACAGTTCTCCTGTTCATACTCCTATTTGCTCGCCTCCTCACTCTCCACCTAGACTCATGGCAGGCGTAAACGCAAATCAACCTCCCAACCCACCGAATCCACCACCTTCCTGGAAAGCCAGGTCACCTTTAAACCTAACACCTCCTTTGCATGATTTACCTCAATCTTTTGAAAAAATGCTGCCCAAGTTTGACCCAAGTGAGAAGGTGCTAGTAGATGACCACTTGCAAAGTTTCTATTTGGAAATAGAAGGATTAAGCTGGAGAACATGAGGATGTAATTTGTAGACTTTTCCTGCACACCCTTAAAGGAGCTGGAACATCGTGGTACTTTGGTTTTCCTGCAAACTCTATCCCTGATTGGGATACCTTCGAGAGGATTTTAAGAAGTAAGTATGCGACCCAAAAGACTCATGCAGCCCTCATGAAAGGACTATGCGCCTTAAAGAAAGAGAGAAAGGAGAAGGTGCACAGCTTCACCCAAAGATTTGCAGCGTACCTCAAGAATTTTTTTGAAGCTGACAGACCTTCAGATAAAGTCCTTATTGAATATTATACCTCAGCTTTAGGACCTGAGTTGGCCATGTTTTCCAAAATAAAGGCCAAGCCTACTCTAGCGGAGACCTATGAGGAGGCGGAAAAAGTAGAGGCTGAAAGGGAAAGCATCGAAGATTATCCTGAATGGTTAGGAGAGGAAAATGTGAGGAGGAAAGCTTTGTTGATTACCAAGCCTAAGGAAGAGTAATCACCAGATTTTGAAGGAATGACAAAAATGATGCAGAAGCTTTCTAAAAGAATCATAGACTTGGAAAAGGAAAAGGAAGCCCAAAAGTTCTACAAGCCTTATTACAAGAAAAGGGAAGATAACAACCAACCCCAACCCCCTCCGCATAATTTGGCATCTATGAATTTGACAGAGGTAGGAATGGACAATTTCTGCACTTTCCATCAGCAACCCCACTATGAGAAGAATTGTCCTCAATGGATAAACTCAATGAAGTTGGTCATGAATCGGCTGTTGGATTCTAAATTGACAGAAGATGGAGATGAAGAAAGAAAAGAAAGCAATACATCAACAAAAGAACAAGAGGATGAAACCATGGTTCTATGGGACGACGTTTCTTTGTTTGACGCCGAAGAGGAAAAGGTTTTGGGACATTAAGACATCCTGGAAACAAATGTAACAACGAGAAGCAAAGGGTTGGCTAAAGAAAACAGTCTCATGCTCCCAAAGATTAAAAGGCTTCAGAAGAATGTTAAGAAATTTCAAAATAATTCCTCAGCTGATAAAATTCTCGAATTCACCATCACTAGTCAAGATCCTAGACAGAATGATGTGTTTTCCAAGCCCAATGAAAAAAAATTGAATATTGATAAACCGCATCCCACCAAACCTCAGATGGATTATGACATTGTGGAAGATATAAATAAGGTAAGGGAAAATATCTCATTATTTGAAACGTGTAAGGTGCCGCAACAGAAAGACAAACTATTGAAAGCGCTTGAAGCATCAGAGGAGAGGCTTCCCACTGACAATCAACCCAAGGAAGAAGAAGAAATGGGGGAAGCAAGCATTAGGGTAAGCCTAAGAATAAGAACCCACCTTTCCTCCTCACTTTTGAAATTTTTAATCACAACATACATAATTGCTTGGTAGACTTAGGGGCATCGATTAACGTCATGCCAATATCAGTCCGCAAAAGGATAAATGGGAAACCTAAGCCATCCCCTTAGAGGGTTGTTCAGTTGGATAGGACGAATGTGAAGGTAATGGGGGAAATGGAGGATGTCCTAGTCCACCTGTCTTCAAATGATAAAGTGTGCCAATTTATTGATATTGTGGTGGCTGACATACTGGAAGCTTATGGGCTCATTTTGAGCAGAGACTGGTCGGCAAAGCTAAATGGATATTTTTCCTCAGACTGGTCACATCTGTGGCTGCCATATAAAGGAAGCCCAAATCAAATTAAAATTTTGAGGGAGCCTCACGTGAAGTACAATGTTAGTCAACTCGAAGGAAAAAATGAATCAGTGGATCTTGTTTTGGGAAATTATTTCATTGAATTGGAACCAGGAAATTACCAAGAAAAAGAAGCCAGTGACACGTTAGACGCCCAGCCTGATCTCCTTTGGTTTTCACAGGTTGATGAAATCGATTGTAAAATAGTAGACTTAGTAGTAGAAGTAGATGTAAATTCCTGCAAAGTAGTTAGCGATTTCTGGACACTTTTTTTTTTATGGTTCTAAAACGTTAGAAGGGTCAAGGGTCGGCTGTGTCCTGATTGACTCCAAGAAGAACAAACATTTTCTTTCATGTAGGTTAGAGTTTGAATGTACAAATAACACAGCGGAATATGAAGCTTTGGTTCAAGGTTTAAAGAAAGCAATTGAATTAAAGGTAAATAATCTAAAAGTTTTTGGATATTCTGAAATAATTGTAAAACAAATCCGGAATCAGATCCATTGCATTTCTCCTCACTTGAAATCTTATCAAAATGAGGTATGGGATTTACTCAAATGTTTTAATGCATTTAATATTATATCAATTCCAAGACTTAAGAATGCAGCATCTGACTTATTGGCCACATCAGCTACTAGGCTTGTGCCCTCTAATAATCGGTGCTCCGTTGAATTGCTTTTCAGGCCCTCGGTTCCAGATATGATTACCAACCTACAAGTGTTCGACGATGATCAACATATTATAGAATTTTTAACGAATGACGAGGTATTCAAAGGGGCAATTATCGATGATGAAGAACATCAAGCCAAGCTGAAATTTGATAATTTCATTCCTAAAGGAGTCAGAACCTTAGAATGGATGTTTGATTTAAATGAAAAATTTAGAAGACCAGCAAACGTGAAGACTCATAGCTCATCTCTACAGTTCGAATTGATAAATGTAGGAACTGAGGCAAGGCCTACATATGTGAATCTTGGAAAATGTTGTTCACCATCGGAAATAAATAAGTTCATCGGTATTTTTAATCAATATAAAGATGTTTTCGCCTGGACATACGAAGATCTGAAGACGTATGACACCAGTATCATCCAACATGTTGTCCCCATCAAATCTGGAGTCAAACCTTATCAGCAACCTTTAAGGAAAATGCACCCAAAATTGGAGCCTCTAATCCAGATTGAAGTTAAGAAACTATTGGATGCTAGAATCATTTTTAAGGTTAGACACTCAGAATGGGTCACAAATCTGGTGCTATTTAGGAAGAAATCCGGAGAAATCAGGCTATGTGTGGATTTCAGAAACCTAAATCGCGCTTCGGATAAAGACAATTATCCTGTTCCACCCATGGAGCAACTGCTACAAATGGTGTCAGGTTCTGAACTATTCTCTTTATTAGACGGGTTCTCAGGCTACAATCAAGTATTGGTAGCTGAAGAAGATAAATTGAAAACAACATTCAGGACCAGGTGGGGAACTTTCACTTACCGAAGAATGTCCTTTGGGATTATAAACGCAGGAACTACGTTCCATAGGGCTATGGATATAGCTTTCCATGGTTTAATTGGCCGCAGTGCTGTAGTGTACCTTGATGACATCACGATATTCTCAAAGAGGAGAGAAGAGCACACATTTCATCTGAAGTAGATTTTTGAACGCTACCGAAAATATGGTATCTCACTCAACACCAAGAAGTGCGTGTTCGCTGTTACGGAGGGTAAGTTGTTGGGTCATGTCGTTTCAAAGAAGGGAATCTCCATAGACCCAGAAAGGATTAGAGCCATTGAACAGATTCCCCTACCCCATAATAAGAAGGGCATGCAATCGTTTATGGGAACAATAAACTTTGTACGAAGGTTTGTACCAGATTTCGCCCAAATTGTTAAACCTTTGCAGCAAATGGTAAAGCAAAGTGTACAATTCAAGTGGACCAATGTTGAGAAGAACGCATTCGGAAAGATTAAAACCGCTATTGCTCATGCACCCTCCCTCAAGAGCCCGGATTTTGATAAAGATTTTATTATGTACACTTTAGCATCTGATGATTCGCTAGTAGTTGTGCTTACTCAGAAGCAAGATGGGGGCAGATGAATTCCCCATATCATTTATGAGCACTGGTCTACAAGGGGTCAAATTGAATTACCCAGCTGTAGATAAACAAGCTTACGCAGTGTTGAAAGCGGTGAAACAATTCAGGCCCTACATATTAAAAAACCGGACCAAGGTAATCGTCCCACACCCAGCTGTAAGGTCCCTTTTCATACAGAAGGAGTTAGGAGAAAGAAGGGGTAATTGGGTGACTGCTCTTTAGGAATATGACCTCAAATTCAAGCCAACTTCTATAGTTAAAGGGCAAGGATTGTGCAGGCTGATGACTGAAAATGGAAACAATGAAGGACATGCCTGGGAAGACGAAGCTGAGTTACATCTGATGGATGTATGCCCCCTTTTTACAGCTCCGGAATCTTGGTACCGAGACCTTTTGCATTATCTCCAGACTGGGTTGTTAACGGAACATTGGAATTCTAAGCAAAGGAGAGCACTGCGTCTTAAGTTAGCCTCCTATCAAATTATTGAAGGAATATTATTCAGAAAAAATTACGACGGAGTACTCCTCAGATGCTTAGAGAAAGAAGATGTGAAGAAAGTAATGACTGAGTTGCATGATGGACCTGCTGGGGGACATTTTTCTAGAGACACTACAGCTCATAAAATTCTCAGAACCGGATATTATTGGCCCACGCTTTTCAAGGATTCTCACGCCCATGTTAGAAAATGCGACATCTATCAAAGATGTAGTGGAAGACAAGTTAAAGCAATAGGACCATTGAAGCCTGTGATGATCTCGGAGCCATTTGAACAATGGGGGTTAGATATCATTGGGGAGATAAAGCCGAATTATTCCGTGCAACATAAGTATATCCTGACAGTAACTGACTACTTCACTCGTTGGGTCGAAGCCATCCCGCTGCGCAAAATAAATGAGACTGCGGTCTTAGACTTCTTGCAAGACCATATTATGACCAGGTTTGGAGTTCCAGTTTCTTTAGTTTTTGATAATGCCACTTACTTTTCCTCAATGAAATTAACTGCTTTTGCTCATGAGAAAGGGATTAAGTTGCATTACTCTGCTAATTATTATCCATAGAGAAATGGCTTAGCTGAATCCACCAACAAGAACCTAATTAGGATTTTAAAGAAAACGGTGATAAAAAATCAGAGGAGTTGACACTCAGCTTTACCAAATGCCCTTTGGGATGATAGAGTCACCCCCAAGTCTTCGATAGGAATGTCTCTGTATACCCTTGCATATGGGAAAGAGGCCATTCTACCCCCCAATATCATGTTACCCTCTTCCATAATAGCTCAAGAATCTAGAGGATCGGATAATGAAGTCTTGCAAATGAGGATATATAATCTCCTAAAGGCAGAAGAGTCTCGATCTAAATCCAGAGAGCACTTTAAACAACAACAAGAGGTAATAAAGAGATGGTTTGATAAACACAAGGCTAGAACAAAATATTTTGAGGTGGGAGATTTGGTTCTCAACTGGGACCACCCCCATGATGAGAAAGGAAAACACACGAAATTCCAGCAATTGTGGGAAGGTCCTTTCCAGATTGTGGAAAAGCTTGGCCCTTCAACTTATAGGTTGCAAGATTTACAAGGGTGGGAAGAGAACTTACTAGTAAATGGCTTAGTTCTCAAACCTTATTTTTCCTGAGTTTTGTTTGTGTTCTTCTATATTGTATATAAATAATATGGCCTAGCCGTATTCTTTGAGTTATGTGGGTCAGTCTTGTTTTAGTTTAAATTCTACTGATTTTAATAAAGGAGGCAAACCCGCGGTTGCATGGAGAAAATCATAATTTTGGAATGACTAAATTTCTTGGGTATAAGACTATATTTTGTTGTTTATCTGAAAGAACTTCTTCCATTTTAGCAGTTTTCTCGAATAGCTATGTACGCATTGAAGTCTCGCTTAACCCCTGTGAAATAAACCAGAATCAAGGGTCTGGAATATTATTTTGAGGCTCCATCCATGTCACATTTAAAATGTCCTAGGGAATGACAGCAAAAGGGCCCATGGAAAGAAGCAAGGTAAACATTATATTATATATAAATGATCCCATGCCAAGAATTGAATGTCAAAAGGCAGATAAGAGTTGAAAGCTCCTATGAAAAGAATTATATCTCAAAACAAATGCTAAACCATAAGTACTAAATCACTGAAAGTTCCTCTCTGTCCGTGAGCTGAAACGTGAATACACCTCTCACACAAAAGGACACTTGGGATAGAGGAGCCTGAATCAAAATTCAGAAAGAAAGGCATGCAGGAGGACTCATATGAAAAGGACAAAATTCCAAAAGCATGAAAAGTGCTAAAATGGCATGGGAATGAGGAACAAATGAATATTTCTATTTACCATATGCTACAATCTTGTGGTGTCCAAGCTGGCAGCTACCTGAAGACAAAGGTAACAATGAAATTCATCTTTCGGCCTCAAAAGAGTTATCTTGACTTGAAAATCTTGGTTTCCACTCTCCCAAATCGAACTATCATCAATGATTAAAGGTACATACATTTTCCATTTGAGAAATCTAGATAGCTGGAAGAATTCAATAGGTTCGTTTGTTGTTAAACAGTCGGCCACTCAAGGAATAATCGTCCAGAGATCTAGGTTCACCAGGTAATCGCCAATTGTTGCAGTTGCAACTGTTTTCCCCAATTTTTTCAAATTTTGGACCCCCTCATGATTTTAATGCTGCTTTGAATCGTTTGGATCCATGAAATTTTTGGTCATGCTTTAATTTCGGATTATTTTTTAGGTTAACTCTCTTCCCGTTTTAAAAAATTGTTTATGTTTGAAACTACTGTGGATCGTAGAGTTTAGAGTCTAGTTTGCTGCCTTGTGAACTATGTTTTCTTTTCAGAAGCCTGCTTCTCATGCTAGCCATTGTTTCGGAGGTCATTCAAACAACTTATCGGAACCTTGTTTCCTTAGGGAGCCTTCATTGTGGAAATCAAGCGATGATCTTAAATTCTTTGTTGTCGCGTCTTTTGTTTGACTTGTTTATATTATCGGAGGCTGTATTCGGTTTATCTTCTTCCCTTGCGGCTCTCAAAGCAACTAGGTATCCGCCGAATAAGTGTTCTGCCCGTCGATGCTTGTCCGGTTTTCGTCGCACATCTGTAGCCTTTCTTCTTCTGCCCTTGCGGCCGTGTAGCGCACTTACCTTTCGACGTCGATGTCTTTCCGATTACAGACTGGAAGCTTTTCCGCCCAAAATTTAGGTCATAGCCCTTCCGACTCCGATAGGCTTAACGGTCTCGTGGCGCCTGTCACCTGTTAAGACCCGCTTATGCGGCTGTAAATGAGACTACCCAGCCGATGTTTAGTGTTTTAAGCCGCCGATGAGTTTTCTTTTCCCGTCGTTGGTCAGTTTTTCAAACCTGTGTGTGGACGAGATAGTGGTGTCGGCACTTGTTAAGGTTTTCAAAACAAGAATGCAGTGCATGGTCTTTCTTGATGATTAATCATTTTCGTTGATGCATTTTGTTTTTATTGAAAAATGCAATCCTGATTAATGATACATGTCGTGTAATTGCAGGTGAACTTGAGGGATAAATTACTACTACGAGAAGACATAGCGGGGAGACGAAGTAGCAGAATCGATGGCGACAAGAGCCTAGGCCTGGAAAGATCTGTCAGTTACCGAGCGGATCCGTTTGCCGAGTACTCTAAAACATAACGCATGAGGACTCACAGAAAAGACAAAAGGGGGATATTAAACGATTGGGAGGAACCCAAAGGTCGCACGGTTGGGGACAGCCTAAGCGGTTAACCATTTTAGTTTAAATATAGGAAAGTTAGAACTTACGAGGGCTTTTCCTGGGACAAACTTGTGAACTGTTGTTTGTAAGAGGAACTATTTCATTTTACAATGAGAAATTGCAAATTTTTCCTGTTGGAGAAGGTGCTATGTGGAATGTTTCAATGTGATAAATGAACAATGTTTAAGGGGAACTATTTCATTTTTTACTGTGTTTCATTAACTGTGAGAACGTTCTAACCTTCTGAACCTATGTTCTTGCCTGAATGTTCTCTAGTATATTCTGTGACGTTTTCCACTATGAGTAATGGGATTTTTAAATGTTGATGAGCTATCTTGTCATGTATACTTTTATTCATGTTTATATGTTTTGGTTATAAGAACAACTATCTGTGATTTACCATAACACGTGGGCAGTATTGCATTACTCATGAATTAATATCTAGCTCTCTAGAGATAGCCTAGTTCGTACTTCTTTTCTTGCTTTGTGTGTGATTTAGGTGCTTGTGAGTTTTAAGACGAAAGGTAAGAACCTGTGCATCACTTTGTGAATACTCATGGCATTCTTTATCAAATATGCATGTTAAATAGGCACTTGCATATCATACTTTAAGTCTAAAAATTACAAAAATATATACGGTGGACTAAGCCGCAACCGGTAAAACCTTTTAATTTTTGTTACTTGACCTACAGTAGCCAGACCACAAACTGGATGGATTCCCTACACCAAATAGTCACGAGCTAGTTGGGAACGTTGACTGGGGAGAATCCCTTGCTGTTGTCGCCTACGAATTTATAGGCCTCAACACTTCTTCAATTGGAAATTTTGCAATGCGGCTCTGCAAAAAATAAGGATTTGGCGGATTGAAAATCCAAGTCAAACTCCTGGAGAATGAAAATCCATTTGTTAAATTTTCCTCCAACTATGAGTCGAGACAAGACATATTGGAAAGGATTGATTTCCGCAACTACTACTGTAGTCCTCAATGAGATATAGTGACGTAACCTTTGAACAACATACACAGCTACTAAGGCCAAATTTTCAATGTGGGAGTACCTAAGTTTAAGGCCAGCTAAAGCACGACTAAGGTAATAGACGACATGATATTGGAGCTTATCATCTTCCGGGAATAGCACTACCCCAATGGTTGACTCGGATGCATCCAGATACAATATAAAATCATGAGAGTAATCTAGAGGACGCAATAAAGGTGTTGACAACAAAGCTTTATTTAATGCCTTGAATGCAAGTTGTGCAGTTTCATCCCATAAAAATGGGGTGTCCTGCTTCAACAGGTGCATGAAACCTTTGGTGATCTTGGCATAATTCACAATAAAACATCAAAGAAATTTTGAATTCCCTTGCAAGCTTTGAAGTTGCCTAATGAAACGAGGAGGATGCAAATTTACAATGGCCTCAACTTTTAAAGGATCCACCTGAATACCTTTGTTAGAAATAATGAACCCAAGCAGCCTACTTGAATCAACACAGAAAACACACTTGTGGGGATTCAATCATATTTTATAATGCATGTATCATTCAAAAATTAAATGCAAGTGATTTGGGTGATCGATCCTCTTACAAGAATGTGCTGGCAGATCATCAAGGTAGGGTTTGAAAATAGACTCAATGTCATGAAAGGAAAAATCCATTTCCTGTTGAAAGGTAGGCCCTGCATTTTTCAATCCAAAAGGAATTTTCTTGTATGAAAATGTACCCCAAGGACAGATGAAAGCCATTCTATGTTGGTCTTTCGGCTTGATTTGAATCTAATTATACCCAGAGAAACCATCCATAAATGAAAAGACTTCACTCCCCACACAAGCATCAATGATTTGATCTATGAATGGTGTGGGGTAGTTATCCTTTGGAAAAGATTTGTTTAAATCATGAAAGTCAGTACATACACATATTGTCCCTTGATTTTTATCGACAGGAATAGGGTTGGATACCCATTCCGTCAAAGCTATCGAGTAAATAAAACCATCTTTCAACATCTTTTCAACTTCAGCCTTAATGGCTGTCGCTTTACGTGGATTGACAGGTCTAAGTTTTTGTTGAATTGGTTTGGAATCAGAATAGGTTCGGATTTCATGTTCGACTATTGATGGATCTATGCCTGGCATCTCCTCATATGACCAGGAAAACACGTCACGGAATTCCTTCAACAAGGTCGTATAGATAGCAATCTCCTCTGGAGAGTAGTTTGCACCAATATATACATTTTCAACAACATCGAATTTTGTAGAGATGTTGATAGGAATAGTAACGGAAATTTTTGCCATATTCCCCTCGGCAAAGATTCCCTCCCTTAGTAAGGGATTGATTGGTATATCAGCATCACTTGCCAGTCTCACATGGAACTCTTGATTTTCAATCTTGCTTAACTCTAGAAGGAAGTAGGATCTATGATGAATATCTTCGCAGATCTTATCTCGCCCATTCATGGCTTCCAAAATGGCTTCATCTAAAGGAAAAACCATGTCTAAGAAATCGTCAGTATACAAAGATTTCTCTACCCAAGCAGGCAGATAGGCTTCTTCCGGATCCTCTGAGACTGTAGAAGGAACCGAAACATTATCAACAGTGGTGTTAATGATAGCTTGATAGGCTACTTCCACTGTCGATAAGGGCACTTTAGGTTCATGACGGGAAGGAAGAACCCAAGGATCCATTCTATCGCCAACCGTTGTGTTATAGCTGATTTTACCACTCCAGGTGAATCACACTTTATATGGCCTTCTCCTGTCACTTTGAAAACTCCTTAGACCCCTTGGACCATTTTTTGTCCTTTGATGTTTCCTTGACCATCCCTAAAAACATGTGAAAAATTATACATAGGACTTTTAAACCCTTAATCGCATATATACACGGGTTTGACCCCTAAAACCACATACATCAGGATGTGTGCATAATCCAAATCCTTTTGGATTTTTCCTTGACATGGATCTGACTCACTTGACTCCTGGCCTTCCCGATGCCCGGAGATCGCTCAGATTCAACCTTTCATTACCCCTTTGAAAATCTATATAAGGAACTCTATGGTACATTGAAGGCATATGAGAGAATTGAGAGCAAAGAAACTATAGTCCATTGTTGCCGGAACTTATGCTTGAGTCTGCATCCCTTTGTCCCTTGGAGCACTTTTGTGTTCTTCCCAAGCTTGCCTTTTGCTTTTGAGCTTGCTATCGAGAGATGGAGGATTGAGGTGGTGGAGGCCCAATTGGGGGATTTAGTTTCTCCGATTTGCAGACGTGCCGACGGAGGTTGTATCCATTGTAATCTCTGATTTTATATTAATAGAAATATCTTTTCTTGTCCAATAATGTATGTTTGAATGAATATTATATCCATGGATGTTTTCAAATGCTTATACATTGTTGATTATATATGCTAGAATAGATCTAACACCAATATATATAGTATGCTTGTATTTTTTACTTTTTGTTGAGGAAGTAATCTATCAATTCAAGCTGAAGTTGGAAAGCTCAATGGGGATCTACTTCAACCGTCTAGAATAAGGTATGAGGTCTGATCCTTTAGTGTTAGATATTTAATTTCTATTGCATATTGGAAAGGATTGATTTCTGGATTCAAGCTGTCTATTGTGGTACCCCAAGCCATAGGAATTTTTCTCCGTAACAAAATTGGTGACTACGCTGGGGAGTTCCTAGTAGTTGTCCTTTGGGGGTTTTCTATTGGAATTCAATGACTTTGAATTTCTCTTTCTCTCTTGTTTTTGTGTTGGGTCTGGGGGCATGTTTTCCTGGTAGTATCTAATTGGTGTGAAGTTTGTCTTAGCTTGTGTGTTTGCCTTAATTTTTATGCGCCTTTCTTCCTGTACGCAAGTTTTGAACTCACATTCACATATAAACATGGGTTTCTCTATGATTTCTGTGTATACACGCAGGTTTACTGCGAACAGTTATGTATGCCCTTAGTTTTTCCTTTTAGTGGAAGTTAAATGGTTGCTGGGTGATTTGTGATGATTGCTAAGTCTCCTTTGATACTGCCTGAGTATGTATACACCTCTGTTTCTGACCAGAGACGTTTTTTTTAGGGTAAAGTTTTTTTTTAAGAAGGTTCTTGTCATGGCATTTTCGATTTTTTGCTTGGGATTAGTGCATTAGACTTCTTTTACCTTAGTGCTTTTCTTGAGTGCTACTTGAGTGTGCTTGCAGAGTCTGGGGGTTGTAGAGTCATTATTTTGCTTTTTGTATCTCATTTTATTTCAAAAAATCCAAAAATGTTTGGTTATCATCATGGATTGGATTTTGCATTTTGTATAGTACTTGCACTAGATTTGCTTTGGAGTATTAGTCAGGATTTCATATAGGAAAGCTTGCATTCATCATTTGAAGAAAAATTGTGCATTTCACATAGTAGCATACCCTGTTTTCATGGACACGATGCATTTGCATTGATTGTTAGGTGTGCATTTTACTTCATGTTGTGTCATAACACCATTAGTTGAACGACCATATCCCTCTTTTGAGTAATAAAGCCAATTAAAATCAACGCTTAATTAAAATGAACTACACTATTTTATTTTATAGGGTGCAACAACAAAATTAGGTTTTAGGGTCTTGGAATAGTTCATTGTGAGTAAATTCTCTAAGACCACTAAACAACAACATGTATGTGTTTGTCCAGGTGAGTGTGTGAAATCCTTGGTATAACCAGTGTTTCTCAGGATCCTCCTCTCAAAAGGGAGTTAAGCACAAGGAAGTGTGAGCGGTTATTGATTGGTATGATCCATAGTCATAACTGAGTAGCACCGGAGATATTTCCAGGATTGTATTCATATCTGAGGGCTCTTTCGAGAGTTTCGGGCTTTGCTACCTTGCCCATACGGTCAATCCCACCTTCGACTATCCACATGAGCATCGATTATATTGAGGTGACCTTAGTGGCCTTACCTAGGATATCGAGGGGGTACTTTGCAGGGGTTATTCTGTGAGTGTCCCGACCAGGTTGGGGTCGGACAACATAGTCACTTTACGCGTTGAAGCTGAGGGCCACAATAATTGGTTACGTACCTCCGCTTGTTGTGTATGGGAGTCTCAAGCCTCTCCTAGGCAAGACATACCTGCTTCATTCAGGATCTCACTTATCCTACCATTGATTGCTTGCATTTGGCTTTAGATTTTATTGGTGATTGCTCTGTGCACGATAGCTTGCCTAGGGTTTGCATAGATAGAGAGTCTTTTCTATTTTTTGAGTCATTGTGGATTCGGGTGCAACTCCTCGCTGTTCTTGTTGTTTAGTAGGACTTCCGCCTTCTACATCTCCTCCTTCTTTGGGAACGAGAAATAGATAGTCCAGGCGAACTACTTCGCACATTGATTCACACACCATGGGAGACCATATAGAAGGTATTCCTGAACCACATTCTCCCATTCATGTGGAAGATGGGGAGTTTACTCGTACCTATGATCCTTCACCTGACTTGACTGAGTTAGGTCCTATGATTTCTGAGATAGAAACCTTTCATGATAGACCTACTCACTCTAGGGTTGATTCCCCATTGACGCATCGTCGGTATGGAATGCCGGAGGATAACGAGACTCATTTTGAACCCGTGAGCACTAGTTATGGTAGTTATGGTATGTCTGGTTTTCCTACACATGATTTGGCATTTCATGTTGAATCCGAGTTCGATCCTAACACTATGCCTAGGGGCACTCTCATTCCTTACCATGCGGAGAGGTTTGGGAGCACTAGTCACATTGCACCTTCCATCCCGGTGGTGGAAGTTACAACACACATTCCTCCTAGGTCTAGGGTTAGTGATCCTATTAGGATAACAGATCTGAGATGAGTGACTATAGGGAATAGTATGTACTTAATTACATAGATCCCTTCGTCCTCTATCCCTAGTTCTTCAAATGTTCAACCTCCACCTTATTCACGTGGTCCTTCGGGCCGAAATGTTGCCTACGAGTTATGCTCGTACTGCGGTTGCTAGACCAATTGTGTCTCAGCTTCATGCACCGCTCGTTGTTTCGGGAGGTCATGTTCATACTTCTAGAGGTCACATTCCTACTTCCAGAATGTATATTCCTACTTCCGGAGCGTATGTTCCTACTTACGGAGTGTCTCATGGGACATCTCGTGCGATCACTTATGGATCCTATTATGGGATGCAGTATGGATAGGTTTCTTCACCTTATGGGGGCGGGTATCAACAACCTGCTTACTCTCCAAATTATGGCTTTGTAGCTCCTAATAGTCAAGGTCCACCACACTATGGTGCTTCCATGCCACCCTATACAGGTCAAACAGGAGGAGGGCACTATGGCCAAGGCCATGGTGGTAATCAGATCTATGTGAATCAGAATTATCAGGGAGCGGTCCATCGACCTCATCATTCTAGGCTCCCTTTCCTTGTGACATTGAATCTTCCTGACTTGTCGAGATTGACGAACAATCCTGTAGCTCATGACCCGGCTTGGCTGGCTGTCCCTACTAAGCTTCCCTCAGACATACCTAAGTTCAAGGGAAAAATGGGAGAGGATCCAAGAGAACATGTTACTACCTTTCACCTATGGTGCTCTTTGAATTCCTTACACCAGGACTCCATCCGTTTAAGGCTATTTCAACACACCCTTACAGGGCCTGCCGCGAAATGGTATATAGAGCTACCTAAGGGGCCTTCACTTTGTTCAATGACCTAGCGATGAATTTTCTTAACCACTTCCAGCTACCAGTGCGTTATGATGTTGGTACTAAAATCTTGTCGACATTTCAGCAAGATAAAGCCACACATATCTCGGATCATATTCAAGAGTGGCGTAGACGAAAGAGGTTACTTAAAGCCTTTATACCGTCAGAATTCCTCCTTGAATGGTTCCTTAAGTCGTTATTTCCATATATAGCGAAGTATGTTTCTACATCCGGAGTGCAGAATGAGGAACAAGCAATTTTTAGGGCACAGGAACTAGACTTGATTTATGCTCAGTCCAGTTTGTTATATGAGATTATTCCCAACGCTCCGCGTTCTAGTTTCGACCCCAAAGTCAAACCTGGACCACATGCCGATGGCATTGTTGGTTGTGCAAGTGCTAAACCTATGGATTCGGTTGCAAAATAAGTTAGTCAATTGTATATCAACCAATCTACTTTGGGACAAGCCACGGCTTCATCTCAACCCGCCCAAACAGTGAGTGTACTTTCGGTGCAATCGTCGGACCAGAAGGGTAACTAGCAGCCCGGACGGAATAGAAAGAAGGGTAAGAATAATTGTAAGGGTGGGAATAAGAATGAGAATGCTAATAATAATGACAAGAATGCTCGTAATGATAGGGGGGACAAGCAAGCTAAATGTAAGGTTAAGTTCCCTTGCAAGTTATGTAAGGACGATAACCTCACTTACTTGTGCCCTCGTATCGATGAAGCCTTAAGTTCTCTTTTGATTCACGTAGAATGTCTTAATATGACCGTCAAGCGCACTGTGATTGACGAAGGCATTGCTGCTTCTGTGATGTCTTTATCATGTTGGAAGGGTTTAGGTGTCCATGCAAAAGAATCCTTTCTCAGTAGAGATATTAATGGAGCTGCAATATTCCCATAATCCTTGACAAACTTGCGGTAGTAGCTAGTAAGGCCCAAAAACCCACGAAGGCTCTTCAAGGTCTGAGGGGGTGGCCAATTTTTCATGGCATCAATTTTGGCAGGATCGACACGAACTCCTTGTGTTGAAACAATATGCCCGAGATACTCTACTTCCTTCTACCCAAAAACACATTTAGTTTGTTTGGAACAGAGATGATGATCACAGAAAAGTTGCAGTACAAGATCCAGATGTTGGAGATGCTCAGCCCAAGTTTTACTATAGATGAGGATATCATCAAAGAAGACCAAAATGAAGTTTTGCAAGTAGGGCCGAAATATTTTATTCATCAATTCCTAGAACATGGAAGGGGCATTTGTGAGGCCAAATGGAATGACCAAAAATTCATAATGGCCATCATGTGTGCAAAAAGTTATTTTAGGGATATCATCCACATGGACCTGAATTTGGTGATACCCAGAACGAAGATCCAACTTGGAGAAAAAATGAGCACCATGGAGCTCATCCAGAAGCTCATAAACAAAAGGAATTGGAAACTTATCCTTGATTGTGATGTGATTAAGTGCTTGAAAGTCGATGCAAAGGCACCATGACCCATCTTTTTTCCGGACTAGAAGGACCGATGAAGAGAAGGAAATAGTGCTAGGGCGAATAACACCTTGCTTGAGTAAGTCGCAAACAAGCATCTCAATTTCTGTCTTGTGGTGAAATGGGTAGTGATAGGGCCTAATGTTGGAAGGGACACTTCCAGGAAGGAGCGAAATACGATGGTCCTCGGGTCGGGAAGGTGGCAATCCCACTGGCTCAACAAATACACATGCATATCGATCCAAAATTTGTTGGAGATCTAATGGAGTAGTTGAGACTATTGTAGGTTGCATCTCAATGAAATGGAACTGAGCGATGGCACCATGTGAATTTTTATTAAGAATATTTTCCATGTGATGCAAACTGATGAGGCTGAGAGACCTTGGTTGTAAGCCCCGCAAGGTGTGTTTGGTACCATTGATTTAAAACTGCATCCAAAGTTCAACAAAATCCCATAAAATGGGTCCAAGTGTGCATAACCATTGAGCACCCAAAACCACATCGCATCCGCCTAAGGGCAAGGCAAACATGTCAGAGTGCAAGTTATAATCCCCCATAGATATGTGCACATTATGACACTTCCCTTTGTAAGGTAAGGTGCCCCCATTGGAAATCATGACTTCAAAGCTAGAGCAAGGATGGATGAAACAATCAGCCTGTTTGGCGATCCTCGGGTCAATGAAGTTGTGAGTGCTACCAGAATCAATGAGTATTGTAAGAGGGAGTTTTTTGAAGAACCCTCTGACCCGCATGGTTTGTGGGGTGGTGACTCCGGCTAAGGCATGGAGAGATATCTCTGGTTGGTCCTCTGGAGTAGGAAGTTGTTGAATGTCACCATCATCATCTATGGGATCTTGAGCATCATAAAAAATTTCAGGTGCGGGTGGAGAATCCACATCCAAGAGATAGAGATTTTGCTCAACACATCTATGTCCCCGGGTGAATTTCTTGTCACAATTATAACAAAGCCCTTTTTCCCGATGTTCTTACATCTCTGCTTCAAACAAATGCTTGATAGGAGTGGTTCTAGGGGTTGGCGGATTTTGGGTTCCTTGAGGAACCATAGGTCTGAATGGAACATGAGTGGATTTGGAGCATTGTTGAGCCTGGATCTTGTCCTCTGCTAGCTTAGCCAACCCGAGGGCTTCCATCATTGTGTTGGGGCAGAACATTTTAACCTCAGAGCATATTGCATCCTTCAGAGCACTGATAAAACAACTGAGGCAGAATGCATCAGGAAATCCCTCTGTGTGATTGGCAAGTTTCTCAAATTCTGTCTGATACTCCCGCACAGTTCCAGTTTGGAGAAGTTTGGTGAGTGCTCCCGTGAAGTCATCAAAAACACTAGGACCAAATCGTTGCAAGAGGATTTGGGAAAAATCTGTCCAGTTTTGCTCGTCATGAGCCTTGATGTACCAACGGAACCATTGAAGTGCTTCATGTTCCAAATGAAAGGATGCAAGGGGGACTTTATTGACATCAAAAGTGTTATGCAAACTAAAATATTGTTCTGCCCCATAAATCCATCCAGTCGGATCGTCACCATTGAAGCGAGGAAAATCCAGCTTCGGCCCGCAGAAGTTGCTAAACGATGAGAACCCAGTGTTTGCAGAAGACTTATGCTTGCAGCAGTTGTTCATGGGTGAATGCTAAAGTTGGAGGCTGAGAATTTTCTGATCTAGATCTTCAAGTTTTGACTTGATGGCAGCAAGTTCTTCTTCCATTTGTTTATTTGCTCCGGTGTGGGTGAAAACCATAAGCAGTTTTTTTTTCTTTTTTTTAGGCAATGGGTAGAGAAACAAAAATGGAGAGGGTTTTAGAAAAGGAGATTTTTTATTTGGGAAAGATTTGGGGGGGTAATTGGGGTTTTACGGGTTTTTGGACACTTGTTTAGGGACAAGAAGTAGAAAATAGGAATTTCAGAGGTGGGATGAAGGAATTGGAAAATTTGGCAGAGAGGGACAATGAAGCAGAAATTGAAAATGAACACCGTGGAAAAATTTGAAGGCGATTGGGTGAGACTTAGAGAAGTTATGACCAATTCTAAAAATTGACAAATGTAAAATTTCGGCCTTAAGGAAGTGAAATTGGGGATAAGGTCCTCAATGAAGGAATATGCAGAATGGTATCATGGGAGTGACAGTGAAATTTCAAGGAAAACAAAGCTAAATCAGGGAAGATATGGATGAAAAACAGAAATTTATAGAATTTTTTTTTTAATCTGAAGAACTAATCTGTGGCGGTGCTAGAAGCTGTGTTTTATCAACAGGAAATGGAGTAAATGATATGTGACAATTTTGAAATTCTGCACATTATGAACTGTAAATAGAGATGGACCCTAGGTATATTTGGCTTCCTATTGGTTCAAAGGTAGTCACTCGGCCACCAAGGCTGTCTCGGACTTGAGTATTGGGGTAGTACCCCTCACTTTACGGTGCAAGTAAAACTGCTAACCGCTTGGCCAACAATGACATCTCTTTGGTTTTCCTCGTGGATGGGAATCTAGTCAATCTGGTGGGGGTCGTTTCCCTTCTCGCTTGGCAGGTCCTCTCAATGGCCAGCTACTTTAGGGTTCCTGTGGTACTCCTCACAATGAGTTTCAGGGCTATGCCCAAGCACTTCCCACAGTTCAGCGGATAGGGTTTAATCCCTGATCCGGATGAATAATATTGCTGCAAGAAGAAGAACAACTGTAAGGCGCACAGAGCAAGAAGCACAGCAGAAATTTTTTTTCCTGAAATGCCACCCAATGAGCCCAAGAAAGTGCTCTGATACGAGATGTGGAGAACCTCCTGCAATGAACAATCAAAATGCACAATATAATAGAAATATTGGAGCACAAAAGAGATTTTATTGATCACGGGCCACTTCGAGGGGGCAACCTCCTTTGATCAAGCTCAATACAAAATAACTCTTCAATGCTTTCATTAGCCTCAACACATACTTATATACTAAGTCTAATCTAAACAACTATTACTCCACATGAATGTGGGATAATGCAACCTATTAACTAGACGACTTAACAACTATTACTTACTCCCCATTAATGTGGGATAATACATCATACTAATGGGATGACTTACAAAGCATATGCGTCCGATAAAATATACCGACAAAATAAATGATGACGATGATGAACTAGATGACAATGATAGTGATGATTTTTTTGATGATGACGATGATGAAATAGATGACAATGATAGTGATGATTTTTTTGATGATGACGATGATGGAAATGATGATCATCATTGTCGTCGTCCTCATCATTGCCGTTGTCATTATCATCGTGATTATCACAATAGTCATCATCGTCGTCATTATTGTCATTGTCATTGTCATCATGATTATCACAATAGTCATCATCATCGTCATAATCATCGTTCATGTCATCATCATCACCATTGTCCATGACATCATCATCATGATTATTGACATTGTCATCAATTCTTCATCATTACCTTTGGCATAAGAAATAACATCTGCCCAAAAAATGTGATTAGTGGAAAAGGGTCATGGAGGACACATACGATTATGCATGAGAAATAACAAATTTATTTTTTAAGATGATCAACATCATCATTCTCATTGTATTCATCATCATTGTCACTGTCATCATCACCATCATCATCATTCATTTCATTTCCATCATAATCATCACCAACATCGTCAATGTCATTATCATCACCATCATCATCATTCATTTCATTGCCATCATAATAATTGCCAACGATGTCATTGTCATCATCATAAATGTCATCATCATCATCATCATTGTCATCATTCTCCTCATTATCAACAACATTATCATCATCATCATATCCATCATCAATATCATAATCAATATCCTCATTGTCATCTTCAACATCTAGGCACAAAACTGGATAAAAACATGGATGCAAAAAATTATGCAAATATGGATGCAACAAAAGTAGGTGCATAATGGGGTGCACCAAAGGTGGATGCAAAAAATGATGTAATCGTGGAAGAAAACATGCTGAAAAAAGTGATTCAAAAGTGGATGCAACCACAGATGTATAATTGGATGCAACCAAAGTAGATGCAAAACTAAACGTAACACCCAACGCAAAACTCGATGCAAAAATGGATGCATAAAGGGATGTAATAGCTAATGTTAACTTGGATGCAAAAATAATGCAAATGTGGATGCAAAAGTTGAAGCAAAAGTGGGTGGAAAAGTAGGCACAAAAATGGGTGTGAATTGGAACGCAACAAAAGTGGATGCAAAAGTGGGTGCAATAGTAGATGCAAGAAAAGAAGTAAACATGGATGTAAAATGGGATGTAAAAAGGGATGAAAATATGGGTGCCAAAGAAGACGAAAAAATGGGTGCGAAAGTGGATGCAAAAATGGGTACTGAAACAAAACTAGATGCAAAACTAGACTCAAAACATGATGTAAAATTCAATGCAAAACTTGGTGCACGAGGGGATGCAAAAAAAGAAGCAGAAGTGGATGCAAAAGAGGATGTAAAAAAGGATGCAAAAGTGGATGAAAACATGGGTGTAAAAGTGGAGGCAAACCTGGACGTAAAAGGGGGCGCAACAAGAGTAGATGTACAAACTAGGCGCAAAACTAAGTGCAAAACTAGGCACAAAACATGGTGCAAAACTTGATGCAAAACCTGGCACAAAACCCGACGTAAATTATGCCATAATTTGCGCCAGATTTAGAAAAAGGACGCAAAAAAATGCCTAAAATAACGCCAACCCGTGAAATTGTGCCATTTTGTCCAAAACATGAAGAAAAATACATTGAAAGATGCTATAGACGCAAAAAAATAAGCAAAAAGAGACGCTAATCACAGGTTTTTGTTGTAGTGCCATGTTTTCTAGAAAACCATAGCAACACCCAAAGAGCCAATAATTATGTGAAATTATTAGTACCACTACCAAGGCTCATACGCAGACAAACAAAATGATCCTTCCTTAAGAAAAGAACCATACCAGCTCCACACATTCCATTTTCTTGGGCACCATAAAAAAACTCCAAGAGGGAAAACATCCAGAAAGGAAGACCTCAAGAAAATTTAGGATTTTTAACTCTTATGTCTCTATGTTATTCCTTCCCATCGACAATAGTTCTGATGACCATGGCATTAACAAAAGGGTTAGAATCATGAAAGATCACCTTGTTTCTACACTTCCATGATTCCCGAACCACAAATAAGGGAATGATTCTATGTTTCAATTCAACACTGACCACTTCTTAAGATTTTCTTCCAAGTTGATCTTGTCCCATACAAACTGTAGAGAAAAAATCCTACATATTTCCCACCAACCAATTTTAAAGAAGGGGCAATACACAAACGGGTGAGAGATAGCTTCCAAGTCTTTCTTGCACATCACACACCAGCCAGAACCACAATGACCTCTCTTCTGTAAACTACCCCAAGTTAAAATATTACGATTTAAAGTGAGCCACCAAAACATTTAACTTTAAAAGGAACTAGCATTTTCCACAAGTATTTGTTCCATCATTTAGCATATAAATCCAACTTGTCCAAAACCAAAGAAGAGTAAACTAATTTAGCAGTAACTTAGCCACATATTCCATTTGCATCCGAGGCAAGACAATCATTATGATTAGTTAACTTGATACCGGAACAATCCAAGGAGAAGGTGAAAGGTTACCATTCCTCTAGAATAAATTTCATTACAATTGTTTTTTCTATTATATTTTTTTAATATGTATGATCAAGATATTAAATATAATAATTAATTTTGATGTTAGTTAGTATTTAAGTTTTATAATTTTAATATATAATTATTTATCTTTAATAATATTTTTAAATTTGATTTAAATTAAATTAAAGAGGTCGTTAATTCTAACATGGAAGATCAAGTATTTCTGAGTATATAGCCAAGATTAGAATTAACTCTTATGAACTTTATAGCCAATTGTGTGAACCTCCTAACTTGCCAAAACTATAGTGAACTTGGAAAGCTTCTTGGCAAGCTTTTTGAGCACAAGAACAAGATTTTAAAGTAAACCAAGTATTGTCCTTCTTAAGGTCCAATAGACCAAAGTTAAGTTGGTCTCATTTAAGGTTAATCATCATCATCATTTAGATATAATATTTTGATTTTTGAGTAATTTTACAAAATTAAATTCCTCTTATTAAAAAAAATAGATATTATATTATGTTTTTAAATAATTTTGCAAAATCAAATTTTTTTTATTGAAAAATAATAATTTATTTTTATTAAAACCTACTATTCAAAATTTTAAGTTTTAACATTATTATTTATGAAATTGGGAAATAAAACTTTAATTTGTTCCATTATTATTTATGGTTAACTCTTCTAAATTGTATGATACCTCACAAATTTGAAAATTACCAACTCAAGCACGACATAGAACCTAAAATCTAAAATTGCAGTACATATGACCTAAAATTCATCAGATTGCCAAATAGTTAAGAGTGCCATGTAAAGTACCAGTGCCGGTTAAGAGGGTACAACGATGTTATTTATTTGTGAACAAACAATTTAGACATGTAAAGCAATAAACTAGTAATTTCAAAACTATTGATATCAAAATTGCTAAACTCTTTTGGACAATTTTGGGCAAGGCTGACTTTAAACTATACACTAAATTTTATAGATGATTCAACATACAACAGAAACAGAAGGCCATAGACTTTTAGACATTTGGCACATCCCCTAGTGATCTGCAGTGAAATTGGGTCGGAAAAACAAGTAGAGATGTTCCTTTATCTCTCATATATACAGGAGACTGAGACTGCATAGACTCAAATTTCCCTTCTAAGTCTATTTTACTATTGCATTTATTAGAATATCACTTGATATTTGTTACAATATAGTTGTTTATATTTTAGAATTTGGAGTGGATTAAATAATTAGAAATAAAAGAAAATAAAAAATAATTGATAGACATGTGTGGATAATGATAACTATGCATGGATAATTGGTAGCTTATGTATCATAATTGGTGGCACTTAATTTCTGACCTGTCAATGTTCAATAGCCACAAATTAAGTGACTATGCTAACTCAATAAAATGAATCTTCTTATTATGTTATATGGATGATCAACAAATTGTTATAATAATTATAATTAGAATAGAAAAAATCATCTTTTCTAGGGTTGGAAAATGATATAATTGATTCCAAATTCAGAAATAAAATCAAACGTCTTAACATCTTCGATACTGGCTCTACGAGCTTCATTTCGAATATTGCAACAAAATTGTTGTTAGCATGTTCAAACCGATACAACCCGTAGCTATAAATTGAGTGTTTCATGACTTTCTACAATTACCATGGGGAGCTAGGAATTGAGTAAAGAGATACAACCATTCTATTGAGCTAGGGATTGAGTAATTCATGGAAAAGGACAAATAACAGAAAAGGCTTGGGATGTAGGAATTAATTAATTCATGGCAAAGAACAAATAAGAGAAAACCCTGGAGAGCTAGGAATTAATTAATTCATAGCAATAAAATTGTTGTTAGCGTTTTCAAAGTGATGCATCAATTACCAATTCCTACTTGAATAGTATCGCATAAAATTACTGTTAGCATTTTCAAAGTGATACATCAATTACCCTGGAGAGCTATGGATTGAATAAAATTGTTGTTAGCGTTTTCAAAGTGATGCATCCATTACCAATTCCTACTTGAATAGTATCGCATAAAATTGTTGTTAGCATTTTCAAAGTGATACATCAATTACCTTGGGGAGCTATGGATTGAATAAAATTGTTGTTAGCGTTTTCAAAGTGATGCATCAATTACCAATTCCTACTTGAAAAGTATCGCATAAAATTGTTGTTAGCATTTTCAAAGTGATACATCAATTACCCTGGGGAGCTATGGATTGAATAAAATTGTTGTTAGCGTTTTCAAAGTGATGCATCCAATTACCAATTCCGACTTGAATAGTATCGCATAAAATTGTTGTTGGCATTTTCAAAGTGATGCATCAATTACCAATTCCTACTTGAATAGTATTGCATAAAATTGTTGTTAGCATTTTCAAAGTGATACATCAATTACCCTGGGGAGCTACGGATTGAATAATTCACCACACAAAACAAATAAGAGAAAAAGATAAATAGCAATAGTTTTGTAGTTCGCTCAACTGACAACTAGTGTGATTACCAAAAAGGTAACAGGCAGTGTCATAATAAACAGGTACAAAATGGGATAATAATGGACAAGTCAGACTGAGTAGGTTAAAATTATTGAACAGCGCATCTTACTAGTATAGCCTTATAGTAGGTACCATGGAGATGACTTCCAAGTTAGAAGTTCCTATGTGATTTTCGGGAAATTTTCTTTTCTTTGGGTGTAAACTTCTCTCTGTATCTTATTATAGACAGGAACTTTAGAATGGGCTACATTGCGAGAGGTGTAGAATTAACAGAGAGTTTTCACTTTGAAGTAACCATGTCTTAGCTCGTTATTATCGTCATCAGTTCAAAAAACTATGTAAATTGTATCTATTTCTTAAGGTAATTAGTCGAACAACCTTTCCTAAGTAATTAGTCCATTCAACTTGGGAGAAGTTTCAGTGTTAGAGTTTTAGATTTTAAAGAAAAATTGGCTATACAGATCCAAACCAGACTAGAATTCTGAACATTTTTAGGTACATTTGTTTTGAGTCCTCATTAAATATAAATCCAAAACATAATATGGAATACACACCAATTTCATCCTGGTAAGCATGTCTGCATCAGGTATATCTGTGCCACAAATACTGATATCTTCTTTCCTTAATATTTCTTGCCATTCTGAATTTATCCCGAGCAAAAATACTGCCCAGGTTAACAGATTGGAAGTTGTCTCATGGCCTGCAAAGAAAAACTTCTTCCATTCATCCATGATCTCATCAATAATCATGCTTAGATTTCTTTGAGACCCACCCAATTGTTTCTGGTTGGCAGTCATCATGATTCCAAGCAGGTCATTTCCATAGCCAACATGAGTTCCTGTTGTTGTTCTTGGCTCCAGCCTACTTTGAATTATAGAATTCAAGATTTCTTTAATTCTTCTATCAATCTTCCAGGCATACCTGTTCTTTGCTGTAGGAATATATCTTCCAAAAAACAAGAAATAGAAGTACACAACCCTTAATTATAAGTACTATGGGTCGTTATGTTGGTGTAGAAGTTTTATGGACTATGTACAGCACTAAGAAGAACCTTATGAAAAAGTAAATGATCTACAGATTATGGCACTAGCCTATAGAACAACAAGCGACAAAGTACATTTAAAAGAAAACAGAAACACAGAAGTCAAAGTACTAGTGAACTTGGAGTCATATGCAAAACTATACAATTGGAAGATAAGTATACTGTAATTACTGGCTTCCTGGGATAAAGACAGATCGTTCAGCTTTGGCCGCCATTTCTTGTAATTCTCTCTGCAATTCGAATACTTATTTGCCTTCATTGTAACTGCTACAGAATGCAATATGTGATATGATGTCTATTGTTGATGCTCTCAACTCTTGATAAACATCAATTTCTTTGCCATGAGAGTCTGTCTTAGCCACCATCTCTTGAACTTCTTGCCAGTTCAATTAGAGAAACCAAGGAGGAAACTAGCAGAGCACAAAGGCTCACTCAAACACACAGGAGGAGAAACACTCAACTCAATTGTATTTAGGAATTAATGTTACATATATAGAAAACTAATAAGCTAAACTAGATTCAATAAATGTGGATCCACCAGCATAGGAGCTGTTTGAACAAGAACCCTAGATATATAAAACATACAAATATTTCTGCATTATATCTAATAGCCTCCCTTAATGCAGAAATGGATTATTGACAACACATAATTTCTTCCTAAGATTCTCAAAATGGATCCTTCCAACAGGTTTAGTAAAAACATCAGCAACATTTTCACTCATGTTACAATAGATGAGTTCAATTTCTTGAGACTCAATCTTTTCTCTAACAAAATGATGTTGCAGCTTAATATGTTTAGATCTGGCTCAATATGTTTAGATCTGGCATGATAGACTGGATTGTGTGCCAGCTTAATTGAGCTTTGATTGTCACACTGGATTTTGGTAGCTTGTTTTTGTTGTGTGCCAACCTCTTCAAGAATGTACCTCAACGAGATGGCTTCACAAGTAGCACTGGTTAACGCTTTGTATTCAGCTTCTATGGATGACAAAGAAACAACTTACTGCTCCATGATATGACTCCCGAACCAATATTAAATGCATATATACAGAAGTGGATTTTCTATCATCAGGATTTTTGCTCAGTCAGAGTCAGAGTAACCTGCCAACTGAACATCAGATACATCAGTATATAAAATACCATAATCAGCAGTTCCTTTTAAATATCTTAGAACCTGCTTTGTAACTTTCCAATGTGTTTTGCATGGCTTAGCCAAGAACTGACTAAGGATGCTAACATAATATGATAGGTCTAGCCTTGTAGTAGTGAGGTAGTTCACACTACCCACTAGTTGACGATACAAAGTACCATCAGCTTCTTTAGATCCATCACTGTTGTATAATTTGACATTTTGGTCCTAAGGAGTGGATACAGATTTGCATTCACTCATTTGAAATCTGTCAAGTATTTCTCTTGCATATTTGCTTTGAGTGATAAATGTTTTACCAGATTCTCTCCAAAAAGAAGTGCCTAAACAATAATGTAAGTCACCACTTGGTCTTTCATTTCAAATTCCCATGACAAATTACTTTTAATATCTGCAACTAATTTATATGCTCCACTTGTAATGATAAGATCATCCACATATAGGGATATCAAACAAACATTTCCCTGTTTATCTTCTTTAATATATAAACTTGAATCATTTTTACTTTTGAGAAATCCTTGTTGTTTGAAGAAGGTGTTAGTCTTGATGTACCATGAACTAGGAGCCTGTTTCATTCCATAGATAGCTTTCTTTAACCTGCACACAAGTTGCTCCTGTCCTTTCTGAACAAAACCTTCAGGCTGCACTAAGTATACTTCCTCTTTTAAATCACCATTTAGAAATGCAGATTTGACATCTAACTAGTGTATTCTCCAGTTATGTTTTGCAGCTAATGCAACTAACAATCTGATAGTGTTTAACTTAGCTACTGGTGCATATGTCTCTTCAAAGTCAATCCCCTCTTGTTGAGAATAACCCTTTGCAACTAATCTTGCCTTAAACTTGTCAATATTACCATCTGCTTTAATTTTAGATTTGAATAGCCATTTTGATCCTATGGATACTTTATCTTTGGGTAATTCTACTAAATCCTAAGTTTTGTTTCTCATAATAGAATTATATTCTTCATTCATTGCAGTTACCCATTCTTCCTTATCTTTGGCTTGTTCATAATTTAATGGCTCTATGACATTCATTATACTAGTCATCAAGGCATAATCTCTAAACTTTACTGGAGGATGAGTTTGACGAGATGACCTTCTAGGTATTATAGTACCTATTGGAGTTCCATCCATGATTCTTCTATCTTCTGTTGTTTCATCATCTAAGGTAGTATCACTCATACTTGATTTTTGTTCCTGAACTTGTTGTTGTTCTTGCACTTGCTGCTATTTCTGCACTTTTTGAAAATTTTTATCTATTTTTCCATGCTCATATGGGATCAGTTCTTCATCAGCATTATTCATCATGTTACACATATCTGTATTCTCATGAAATACAACATCTCTACTAGCAATCAATTTGTGTGAACTAGGATGAAACAATTTATATGCTTTATGATCATCACAATAGCCAACAAAGATACACTCAATGGATATTGTATCCAATTTCCTTTTGTCATCTTTGGGTATATAAGCAAAAGCCTTAGAACCAAATATTCTTAAATGAGTAATTTCAGGTTTATAGCCATAAAAGACTTCAAAGGGGGTTTGAAGTTCTAGTTTCTTTGCTGGACTCTTATTCTTTAGGTACACAGTAGTGTTAATTGCTTCAACCCAAAATCCATTAGAAATGTTCTTACCTTGGAGCATGCTGCGAGCAAATTACACCAATGTTTTGGTTTTCCTCTCAGCAACTCCATTTTTATGAGGTGTATCAGTGACTGTGAATTGTTGTTGGATTTTATTTTCTGTACAGTATCTTCTAAAAGCTCCAGAAGTGTACTCACCACGTTGATCCAATCTGAGGATTTTAATGTATTTACCTGTCTGCTTCTCAACTTTGATTCTAAATTCCTTGAAGTATTCAAAGATATCGCTTTTCCTTCTGATGAAGTAAGCCCGCGTGATCCTGGATTTGTCATCAACAAATATCAGAAAATACCATGCACCACCAAGTGATCTGGTCTCCATAGGTCAACATACATCAATGTGTATTAGTTCAAGGAGTTTAGTCTGTCTCTTCTCTTAATGGTTACTAAAATTCATTTCGGTGTTGTTTTCCTAGTGCACATGCAACACATTCAATACATGATCATTTTTAATAACAGGAAGACCCTCAACCATCGAATTTTTATGTAATAACATGAGATCATTATGATTGATGTTTCCATACCTTTGATGCCACAATTCGACATCTAAAACAGCTAGTGCTGCTAGTACCTGATGGTTTCCCTTGATTGCATCCAACTTGTACAATCAACCAAGTCTGGATCCTGTCACTATAAACCTGTAATGATCTTGGACATCTTTGACATGGCACTTATATTTATCAAATTCAACATTCATATCATTATCGGTGATAGCAGAAACATATATTAATTTATTCTTGATGCCTGGGACATACATCACATTATGTATCTGTTTAAATTGTCCATCGGGTAGGTTAACACTTATCGCTCCATAACCTAGGACTTTGTGAGACCTGTTATCACCTAGATAGATGTGTGTGCCATCAGAATTTTCATAATACTCATCATACCAATCTCTATTACAGGACATGTGGGCAGATGCACCTAAATCTATGAACCATGCATTTTCATCATCTGTCTCAACAGATAAAGCATGTTCAGATATAAACAGTCTTAGGTTTTTAAATCCATTGACATCCAAGGTGTCTTTTCTAACATAATTTCCATTATGTTTTCTATATCTGTTATTGGAATCATTGTTTATTTTCTTAAAACAATCTCTAGCTATGTGACCTGATTTGCCATAATAATGGCATACAACATCGTTATTAGCACTAGAGTCATTGCGTGTCATACCTCTGTGTCTTGCACGAAACTTGCCTCTGTGTGAATTCCAGTGATTTCCTCTGTGTGGATATCTGCCTCTTGCCATTAATGCCTGATTTGAAGACTGATATTCAAGCTCATAAATATTCATCATTTCTTCTTCTTGTATCAAAATTCCGTCAATCTCTATAAATATATGAGGGGTCTGTCTTGCTATAAGTACTGAGATGAATATTTTATAATCTACAATAGACCTTTTAATGTGATAGATTCCAGATAAGTACTAGATACTTCTTCACCTATGTCACCCGGATTATCTCTGAAGTCTTTGATGCGGGAGAGTTATTTATTCATAGTTTCATTCACATCCATCTTGATAGACAATAATTTGGTCTTTAAAAACAAAACTCTATTAGAGTCACATGTCTCATACAAACCTTTCAGTTTGTCCCATGTGTCTTTGGACGTCTTCGAATTTATGATGTGAAGTATGATGTTGTCTTTTACAGACAAACGAATCAACACCTTTGCTTGGGTTTCCTGCGAGTTCCAATCTTAGAGAGACAACGGATCTGTAGGATTTTGTTCATCCCCTTTCACAATCGGCCACAAACTAAGAGCTTCGAGCATAGTAATCAACTTGAATTTCCAATTTACATAATTTCCCCATTCAATTTTGATGCTTCAGTAATGTATAAATCGGCCAGAGACATATCTACCATTTTTACAGTGCTGAAGGGCAAATAATTTCTACCAGATAGAACCAAAAAAAAAATTATGGCTCATCTCTTTTAGTGGCCAACAAGCAAACATATCAGCACACTTTGCTTTATCCTTCTCGGCACCAGTAAACAACTTCGCGGCGCCGGCAGAAAAACGGTGTAAGAGAGGGCTTATCGGCGCTCTTTTTCTTTGACTCGTAGGCGCTCTGAGTTAACTGGTGGAGGCGCCGTAGGCGCTCTGGGGGGATGGGATAAGCGTGGGCCTGAGGAGAGAACCCCTAATAATAGCCTCCAATGAAATAATAGCCTACGTAAACAAAATAATAGCCTCCTTAATATTTTATTTTCACCAGACTGTAAAAAAAAAAAATTACACGGTGGAAGAATACCCAACGTAGACTTTTTCCTCACGGTTAAGCAATTTCACTTCTCCTTTGGGCAGTGATCTCTAGCAACCAGTGATTTCAACCAAAGATCAACAATTTCTCCACATGAGGGAAAACAAAAAAAAATTACCAGCACTTTCTTTTGAAATGATCAGGAAAAAAGAATGGATGAAAATGGTATTTGGCATCCACTCACACTCAACAATCGGGCTTTTAAATTTCAGCTTCTCTATAGACAGTGATCTCGTATGACAGGCTCTCCAATCAATTTCTAGTTCCCTCGCACAGCTCACAACTTGGCTCTGATATCAAATTAGAGAAACCAAGGAGGGAACCAACAGAGCACAAAGCCTGGCTCAAACACACAGGAAAAGAAAAACTCAACTCAATTGTATTTAAGAATTAATGTTACATGTATAGAAAAATGATAAACTAAACTAGATCCAATAAATATAGATAAGATCCACCAACATAAGAGCTGTTTGAACAAAATCCCTAGATATATAAAACATACAAATATTTATGCATTATAGTTCTTCATCCATTAAATCAAGTCTTATTATACAGCCACTGTATGACATTCCAAGAATCCAGACCTTAAGTTTGTCAACATTGAAGACATGGCTCATGATCCTCCTGTGCTTGACCCATCTCAATCCATCTATGAAAACCAGGCTCCCCCTGAGCAAAGCTGATAGAAGAGGCTTGGGGTCTCCCTATCATAATGACCGAATTTATTTCATAAAACTTCCTTGATTAGCTCTAGTTCTGAAATGTACAGCCTAGAATGGACTCCATACCAATAGAAAAATAACTCTCCTGAACAGAAAAATTACCAAGTGCTAATCAAACATTGATTCCAACCTTACACTCGCAAAATTCCAAACAAATAGCAGAAAGTTTAAGTTGCAAATTCATTATTCTATTAAGCTAGTGCCTAGAAGAGGACTATATCAAAGTATAGCAAGCTGTAAGGAAAAGAGAATAAATGATAGAGAACCATATATTGAGACCACTTATTGTATTGTGGCGTGTTTTTAGGAACAATGTCGTGAGAAATATTTTGCATAGGTTATGCCTGAGCTTCCCTAAGAATCTCTTTGGTCACTGGAGAACTTCCGACGAGTGTCCTATATGGTGGGCCTCTTATCCCTTGGCCTGTATAGACCTTTTGGAATGCATAAGGATTCCATATCAGGTCTCTAAACAACTTGACAACTATGCTCCCAAACAGAAAAACTAAAATGGAAACCAACGCTTCAACACCACTTTTAATCACAACATCTATCTTCCGAACCTCACACTAATGATAGGGCTACTTCTTTCTGATTTCCCTATAGTTCTCCGTTTCAATGCAATTGTCATGGAAATGGGATAAGACACTTCAAATTTATAGGCACATTGTGGATGGATCTAAAAATGCATTGAACTGTAATTTGAGGTAAAGTGTGGGTTTGGTTAGCTAGGTTATAGGGTTGCTATTTCCAATAATTTTGATAGTTTAGATATCCTTGGGTCATGGTTTCTTAGACCAAAAGCCACTCCCACAAATCAACTAAATTTTAACAAAAATAAATTTGAGATGATATCTATTTTACATTTTAGAAGATATTTGCAAATTGAATCCTGATACTTTAGTAAACAAAAAAAATCGAGATAATGTCTTATTTTACATTTTAGAGGATATTTGAAAGTCCAATTTGAACATGGAACTTAAAATTCAAATATTATAATTTTTTTTTATGAAATTTAATAATGATGAGTAAATAATGTTCAAGTGAGATCTAAATATGTTTTTTTATAGATAAGTTAAATCGTTATGTTAAATTAGGGTTAGAAGATTCGATGACCTTTTATAGATATGTTGAATTAGGGGTCTGTTAAATCGTTTTTAGGTTTCAATGTCTTACAAGAATAGCACTAAGAAGATTCGATGACCTTATCTTCTTGTGGCCGGGCGTTTGTAAAGCGACTTTAAAGGAGTCCAAATGACGTTTGAACTTCTTTGGTCCAACCGCGAACTTGGGTACTTCGTGAAGAATGCAATTCAATCAGTACAAGTATCCAAAATCCGAAGATTCATGTAACATGAGTCGTTCTAGTAGGTTTAGGGCATGTAACATCGCAATCGATGTGCCTTCCTTTTTTTTCATGTGATTCCAACAAATGTGAAAAAAAGGTGTGATGTGAATATACATGGCCGTTTTCCCTCCTTGTGGTCAACATTTTTGTGTTATTTGTTGTAAACAGATCGAGTTCAAGGAATCTATAACGACTGAGGATCATAGTTGCTAGTTATTTTAATGTAAATGTTTAATGTAAATGTAGAGGGTGGTTTCTCTTCAACCTAAGTTACAACTTAACTTATCATCTATAGCTTTCACAAACACGAATAACATATTACATGTTTTGTTTACAATAAGTTTTTTTTAATTGAAATGAAATTTACACATCTTATTTATAACTTCTCCCATTTATACACATACAAGAACCTTCTTCACATCAACAAAATAATTTATCCATATTTTTGCTAAGCATTAATCAAGAATATCTAAAAATCAAATTTGTTGCAATTTAAGACTAACCTGGATCTTGTGTTGTTGTAGCCCTCATTTTGTGTGACACGTATACGGTTGTAGCTCCAACTGGATTACAAATTGATGTGTCCATCGGTTGACTACTCTACCTGCTCGGTATGGGTATTATTCTTCCACAAGGACCCCAAGCTACAATGAGGTTGTATGGATAAATCATTATATCAACATGATCAAAAGTGGGGCATTCTGCTTTCAGGCCTCCCAACCTTGACCACTTCCAAGAACCAAACTCTCCACCATTCACTTTAATCCTCTCTCAAGTGTAGCAGGAAAAATATAAGAGATCCGAGATCCAAAAGATTATCCTCACTAATCTCCTTGCCTTCTTTATAATGTTTCTTATATTTTTGTTGCATGCTCATGAGCGTGTGCACTAGAGTCTTCTTTTCTTAGATGTTTGTGTGCACTTTGAATCTTAATATTATTTTAATTGATTTTCTTATATGTCATTCTCCTTATTTAAGAGTGTGTTTTAACCAGCATAGATCCATCTAAAGCTCGGATCTACAAAGCACCGAGAGGGATCCAATTTTTTGTGGTTTACACCTCGAAAATTTTGATCCCTTTGGTGTTTGATAAATTTGGATTTAACATGGATTTTTTTAATTAATGGCCAATAAAATATATTTATTACTTTTTACTTTTTAGAAGTAAAAAGTAACATTACAACATCTACATCATAATCGGCAAGTAAAAAGTAACGTTACACCATCTCCCTCATACTCGATAAACTTTACAACTTCTCCATCATAATCAACAATATTATTTATAGCCAACATTTACAAGAGGAACGTTACATGAGGAATGTTACAAGATCTCCCCCATACTGGGATGTAGAGTGCCTCTCGACGCAATTATCTTCTCTTTAACTAATTGATTGCATCTTGGTATGCAAATAATTAATTTATTATTTATTCTTAGCATGTACATTGCTTTTATTAATTTATTATTTGTCATTTTTAAACTATTTTGTCATTTATATTTTATAAATTCTATATTTTAATTTAATTTGACCAAGGTTATCATTGTTGTACACATTCCCTTCAAATAAAATTCACAAAGGATCTATCAAAGGGTGCCACAAATGCCCTTCAAATCATGGAAAATTTTAAGGATCCATACTTTTATCAAAGTGTAGAAAACTTGGCAAATCTCACTAATTATAAAATATCCAACTATAAAGTGTTTGGCAATATTTTTTAAAAAATAGTCAAATTTCTAAGGGTTTTATATAGTTTTCGAACAATTTTGGTAATTTTTAGAGTAAAAGGATTTAGTCATGTGGAATTTGGGCGAATCATATAGGGAAAAAAGGGATAATGGAGAATATTTTTTTGGAAAAACCTCCGAAAAATAACCCATGGGCTAAATTTTGCCCCTAAAACTTTCCTTGCTTCAAATAGAATTCACCAAGGTTCTATGAAGGGTTTCATGGTCGTACCCATACCCTTCAAATAGAATTCATGAAGGTTCTATAATGGGTGTCATTGATTCCCTTCAAATAAAATTCACCGAGGTTCTATCAAGGGTGCCATGGTCGTCCACATGCCCTTCAAATAGACCTTATCAAGGCTCTATGTAGAGTTCCATGATCATACACATGCCCTTCAAATAGTATTTTTTTGTAGTGGGGATGTGATATGACGATTAAGACCACATTAACTTAATCCACCCATATCATGTTGAGAGACTAATGGAAACTAAGGAATAAGGTCGACACCTTATTCCTTGCCCCTTAGTCAAAACCTCATGAGTGATCAAATACGCATGGAAACATGCATTCGATAAGAAAAATATTCTCTCTTTTCAACTTGTCACATGGAAACTTGCACTATTTATGGCTTGCATTCCCTCTTACAACCTTGTTACCCATGTGTGGATAGATTTGCAATCATGATCCTATTCTTGCATGTTGATTGACTTGTCATTGATGCCAACAAAAGTCTTACATTGGTCTCTCAGTTGTCATTGATGCCACAAAGGTTTGTAGAAAGGCTTGAATCATGGAAGCCACACATAGTGGTTAGATTGATAATTGTACAGGTTTGGATGTGGTATATTGGGCATTGGAACTCATTCATAGATGGTGTATGCATTGGAGAACTAGGTGGTACAAATGACCCATTCTACGGTCATTTGTTGAAGATGATGTTGCAAAGATGTAGAAGAATTTGAAAAAGCTCGTGAAGCTCTTATGAAGCATTGAAGAAGTCCTTAATCCCATAAGCTTGGTAAATATCATGCTTATGTAGAACCCCTCTTGATGTACATGTGCTTGAAGAAGCCCTTGGATCCACAAGTTGTCCTTAATTCCACGAGTTTGTTAAAGAATTATTGGTTGATATAATAAATCCCTTCAATCCCTTGAAGTGTGTGTGGGACTCTTGCACCCATACCCACAAGCTTGATGAATACTTTGGTGATCATGTTGTTATTGAAGCTTGATGGTAAATAAATCCTTAGAACCCTTTTCTCATGTGTCCTTGATACCCTTGATGAAGATCGTGGTGGTAGCCTTCTATTGTTCATAAGCCCAAGATGCCCATGACTTATTAATTGGGTCTTTATCTTAATGAAGTGTTTGCAAAAATCTTGAAGCTCTTACTCAAATGAAGCATTGCTTAATAACATTTATCTTATTCATGGTGCTTATGATGCATAAGCTTGTATGGATGTAGATTAGCAAAGATGTCAAGTAACCCAAAACAAATCTCTTTGCAAAGTGGGCTTGCTAAAGAAATACTTATTAAATTATTTAATAAAAATCATGATGATGATATATTTGAAGCAATACAAGTTACTTTATGGTCATGATTCCATTTGTAAATTGACCAAAGGACCAAGATAAAAGTCAAAGTACTTTGAGAAGGGTTAAAAGTGAAAATAGATAATTAAATACTTACTAAATGGATTTTATTATTCCTACGTTTATGGAAATGATTCACAAGGCTAAAATATAATTAGAGAAGCATTCTCATTTGATCAAGATAACTAATGATCTTTATCGCTGATCCAAAGAAGACTATCATTTGGGTTTATGCTGGTTATTTATCTCTCTCTCTCCACAGTAAGTGTTGCAAGTTGATGGTGTGAAGTCTCTCACCTATAGAAGTATGCTCCAACTTGTTTAGGGTGTGTTCTCTACCCTCTATAATAGGTCACAGCCCTAAAGGGACTCTTCTCAGCCATTTCAAATAAGTTGCATCCCTACTGAGGCTTCTCTCAGCAAGACACAACCTTTAAGTCTTGTTACATCCCTCTCTCTAGAAGGCCACAACCCTAAAAAGTCTCTCCTCAACCATTGTAAACATGCCACGTCCCTCAGGGTTTGACTCGACCCATTCCAAGAAAGTTGCATCTTTAAGAAGGGTGTTTCAACAGGTTAAGGGTTCAATTCAGTCAACAACAGATCCCTGATAGTCAACGACCTACTCATATGTGACATCATCTCAAGCAATTTTTAAGTATGTTCTTTGTGCATCAATTGAGTTAATAAGTCTACTCTTTAGGAACAATCTAGTGTATCATCTTGTATAAGAAAAGTGGTAGTATGCACATGCGTTCCAAGTCTAAATGGCATACTACTATTGATGAAAATTTGATAAGTGATCTTAGTTTTGGTTGAACCTGATTGAGATTTATAGTCGATGGACAACCCCTATTGAAGTGATTAGTGCCTTATTAGTAATAGAATTTGATGAAATATATGACAACCTTGTTGACGTAACAGTGAAAGTGTTGAAGTGACTTGTGACAATAGTAATTTAATGACCATGATATCACAGTAATGTGCATGATAGTGACATCATGATGATAATGATTTGATCAAGTAGTAATTTGATTTGATTTTGACAAGTGACAGTAGAGACCTGATATAACATGACAATACAACCATTGGTGATTGAATTGTATTCCATGGCAAGCTAAGTATTTCACCTGAGGGTTGGATTCCTCACCCATTCTCAGTTGGAACTGAGAAAAGCAAGCTAGGCCCTATTGTAAGAGTCGATACTCTTCTTGTCAATTGATGTTGATGTAATCGTGAATATTGGTGTTTTCCATTGTAAATCATATTAAAACATAAATAAATATTTCATGTAATTCCAGTGTTTCTCTTGTGATGTGTTTGCTATCATGATTTACTGATTTATGCTTATATTACAGTATGGCATGTGGTGATTGTTTGATGAATGTAGTGATTCACTTATAACATAACACTCTTCTTAATTGGTAGAAGTTGAAAAGGGTTTGTAATTGCCATCACACTGATTCACCCCCCTCTCAGTGTGATCATTGTGTCCAACATTGCACACACACAAATCCAAGTGCATCCAGTAGCTTATGCAAAAAAATAAAATATCAATTTATCACATTGTATCACTCGATACCATTCCAGGCTCAATCCAGATCCCATGTGGCATTCATGCCACCTTTTCATAAATTGGCAATTTTTCAGTTTTGATGAATCTAGAAATTGTTTTGAAGGTATCTATAGATAAACTTGATGTGTTTGACCACATCCCTAGTCCGTGGATAAAAATTCATGATCCTCTTGTGCCATTTGAAACTATTTGAAAATCCTCCAATTCACTAGTCCAATTTTCAAACCTTTCTCCTACTTGCATTCTTTTTAGCCAAACTTTTGTGTATCAAATCTAATAACTTCCACATCAGGTTGAGAATATTTAAATCAGTCCACCTGTGGTTTATTTAGTTTCAATACTACACTAGAAGTAATGAATACCAGATAATTCCTGGGGCCATTTCCTTGAATCCTTTGGTTTAGCCAAAGGAGTCTAGCCAGGTGTGATTCACTCCTGAATGTACAACTGTCGAAGCAAGAACCTTGAGTCCACCTTCAAATAATTCTTGTAGGTGTGTCAAATCCATCATTTGTGAGTCCAATTTGTCATTTTAAAGTTAGTGTTCCTAGACTGAGGATTGGATACATTACAATGTTATCAGAGCATGTTCCTCTGCACATGTGGACCACAAACTCTTAGTCGAAGAAAGATTGCAGAACACAACTTCAAGTTTGCAGCTATGAGGCTTGTACCGATTGTTGAAGTTGATGATATTTTTTAGCAGTATGAAGGGGAATAATCCTTTTCTAATTATGAATAAGTCATCTATATTGATGGAGGCATACTAAGAGATGAGAATTTAAGGTTACTTTTGTGATATCACATATAGAGAAGGAAAAATTCCTGAGCCACCAATGGCTAGATGTGTTTATGGGAGAGTGTTGCTCACTTTCCTCCCTCCATTGTGAGTAGAAAAGAAGGATTCCACTTGGAGGAGCTAATTCAGAGTTGTTAGAAGATTAAATAAAATTTGTAGCAGATGATGAAGTTCATTTCTTCACTAAGGGGAATGTGTTTTTTTTAAAGACTCTTCTTTGGTTCGTCTGCAAATAATTTTTCAAAACATTTTTGTGAAGAAAGTGGTCTAGACAAGGGTAAATCCACAATAGAATATCAACCTTTGGAGGATTATGAATAGGGTAGAAATCATCCTATTTGTGGAAGCCATGAAAAATAAGAAGCAATAGATTCTACATTAGAAGGAGAAACCCAAAGGGAGGATGACAAGCCACTACAAGATGGCTACATAATGGAGGAAGATTATGCAAAAGAAGAGCTTGAAGAGCATGAAGCCAAACCTAAATCAAAATTCATAGAAGAAGGGAACTGTTGGCTGCTATGGGCAGACCCAGGTTAACTATAATCAACCAACAACACCCCTAGATCACTGGCCCTTTCGGCGACAGACCGCAAAGCGGCCTGAAGTCTCACCCGAAGTGACTCTAATGGGTTGGCCAAGGACTCAAGCGTCTTGGAATAGGTTCTGTGGCAATCCAGCTAGTGGCTTGCAGTTCCCCTAACTGCGAGGTCTCCTTCTTTGCGCGTCGCGCGATCTCCTGCTCGCATCGCACGATTTCCTCGTCTCGCAGCTCTTCTAGCCGCGAGATATTCCTTTTAAACATCGTGCAGTCCCTTTCTGCGACGCGCACTTTCCCAGACTCGCGATATCTCCGACCTTATCGCATCGTCGTGCACTGTGCGACACGCAGTTCCTGCCCAACGCTAAGTCCCCAACCTGCGGTATCTCGCATCGCAGCTCCTCTGCCGGTGCGGTATCACCTCTCTGTGATATCCTACCTCCGCGGTTTAGCGCACTTAGCGTTGCTCGTGTCGACGTGCAAGACTTAACATACAAGGCTATTCGATACTGAAATAGTGACTGTTTCACACAAAGCATAAATGAACCATATACGGCATGCTAAAGACTTTAACTTATGTTTACCCTTTTATATTGCTGTGAACTGATTAACACATTCATTCGTTAAACTATAAAAAAAGTCCATGAATTGACTGAGAAATGCATAAGTAAACATAACACATAAACCAATCGCATAACACCTGATTTTAACGTGGTTCACCTCCAAGATGGAAGTTACATCCACAGAACTGTGTTTTTATTATAGCTCAGGGGAAGGTAAAACATAGTTCTGCTGCACCGCATATGCAGCTTAAGATCTTCTCTCTTAGATCTATTTTCTCTTCTATATTGCTCTCCTACAATATACTCTTCCCTCTCTGTCGATCCCTGCGGATCGTTGCATGCATATTCTATAAGCCAGCTACTGGTTACCGTAAGATTGCTACCGCTAATAACAGAACCATAGCTAGGATTTTACAACAGTCTAATAGTCTGCAAAACACCACTAACAACTGAATGAACCAACTAACTAACCAACCCTTTTACAATACAAAATATATCCCTTTATAGGCAGCCCGAAGGTCTTGCCATTACAACACTGTGGGCCTGTCCCAACAGTAACCCAAAACCCTAACTAGTGACAGTCGGCCATATCTGTACTTGAGGTAGCCGCTTTCCATCACACCATAGCTCTCTGCAGTCTTCCATGCTTCCTGGAACTGATCATGGGTACTATGCACCGCTTCGCTTTTCTGTCCTTCGCCTTCAATGCTTCAGCCTCGTTGCTCCTTCTCCTTTATGAGGGTCGCTGAGCCCTCCTGTCTTCCGCCACTGCCTTCAATGCAGTGGTTGAGTTCTCTCTTCTCGGCCGCTCAGGTACCGTTGCCTTTCTTGAATTTTCTATCTTAAAAGTCATGGTTTCCGACTCTACTCTCCAGCTATAAACGTGCTACGGCGTCATAGCTCTGTCTTAACTTCTTTCCGCCAAAACTAGCAGCTTCTTCTGTAGCTGCAGGACCCTGCTCCAACAGGAACATAAGGGGTGTCCTAGAATAAATTCATATGACAAAAACGTATGACCAAAATTCTTATTTTTGCAACAATCAAATTCCTTTGTACCATATTAATATGGTAGTCACTTTCGATGAGAAGGGTAGCATGGTATAATTTTCCAATGTGGAGAATTTTGGTGTCAAAGATGATTTTTGGTGAGGGCCTAATTGATGAACAAGATTTTGTGTGACTCACATGATTTGAATGAGACCATATGTGGTAGGAATCACAATGTGGAATGGATGTCATTTCATGACTTTGAGATCCAATTCTTAGTCTCAGAAGAAAATGTGTTGCGTGTGTTGTCGGTGCACATAAACTTGATGAGGATCTTATGAGGAGGAAACAGTTGCAGGAAGGGAAAATAGGTATAGTTCAAGGTGTCACTAGTTTCCAACTATGCATCATAAAATAAGCACTTGAAAAGATGAAATCAACTTGCTCGCAACTATTCATGGACCAAGATATTACACTCAAATATGAAAAAGAAAAGGCCATGGAGGTAGAGCACCTATGCATGTAGTTAGATGGAACACATCCTTCCTCTTATACCACAACCAATCACACATATATGACTGGTAACATTCATTCTTTAATGGGGGAACCTTATTAGAAGTTTGAACATGAAGAGGAATCATATTTGCAAGTGTTTGAGAAAAGCACTCTCATGGAGGTTGCAAGCCAAGCACTTGAGTTAATGCAGAAAGATCATGAGCTTCTCATAAGGGTGGAATACTTTTCTCTACAAGAGGTGGATGATTACATTTTACATGGATCAGCAAGACAAATTATTTAGTCATCCATGTATTGGGTGGATAGATACATAAAAAAGAGGGAGATTCATCGAGGTAAAGATTATTTCTTCTTTTATGATAAAATTTTTGGTTTTACTGATATTCTCTCACCATGTGAGTATCAACAAGGTATGTATGGAATCCCTTGGATGATTTCATCAAACATACATCCATGGATTATGTGTGCAAGTACATGTAATATTTGGAACTACCATGCAAGATAAAATCATCTTGTATACAAAGCATGTTGGATGCAACAAATAATGCAAGCAATCACCTTGCATAAGAAGAGATCCAAACATTATTGGATCTAATGGTAGATATTTTAAATAGGATGGGAAGTGATGGACCTCCAATAAGGCCATGGGATCCTAGTATACTACGGAGTGAAAAGTTTCTCTAGGTGACTGAAACATTGAGAATTTTGCAACATTAACAATGGGATATTGGAGGACAAGCTAGCTTTGATTTCCACTAGTTTATCCATGAGGAGAATTGGTTTGGTTTCCTACATGGGAAATAATATGATGAATGGAATCAATATTTTTCTTCTTGATGCATTGAGAGTCTTATAATGACTCTTTGTGTTGGCATTATGTATTGTAGAGGTGGAATTAGGAGACACTTCCCACTACTCAGGTTCATTTGGGACCCTAGGATCATCCTTGGATTCCATTGTTCGAGTGGGAGAATTCACACCATTATGATGGGGGAAAAAGACATACCTTGAGAAAGATGAGTTGTATGTGATCATTTCCTTTCCCAAAATTGATCTCCACCTTGTCCATCATCATCATTGAGTTCAATTGGAAGAAGAAATTTTGTAAAAGACATCACATAGTTATCGTTATGACCATTCTGGAATTTCATGCATGGACATTAGATTAGTATATGCACCTATGGATTCATTATATTACATGAGAAAAACATATATAAAATCACTTTATTAAACGTGAGTTTATTATATTTGTTGATATTCTGGTTCATGGTAGGATGTTGGAGAAGTATTGCTTGGGTTTGGAAGCTATGCCATGTACTTGGGTAGAGAAATCAGTGCATATCAATTTGTTTGAATATGAATTGGAAGGATAGAGATATTTAATTTTGATCATATGATTGAGCATGGTAAGGATGGTGTGTTGGGGTGCGCACCTCAACGGTCCTTAAGATGGGTAACTCCGCGAGTTTTGACTCAAAATAGTCTTAGGGGTGTCGGGGGTTGAGTCAAAGTCCTCTATTGTAATAAACCCGCGGCTTAAGACCAGGGTTTAGGGTTTTGGGTGCCCATGGTTTGAATCCATGTTTTTGTAAATAGTGTGATATAAATAGGCACTTGGGTAAATAAGAAAGGTTAGGCTTTTTGATGTAAAGAAAGAAAGGTGAAGCTAAGGCTGATTGTGTAAGGAAAGGTTAAGTCCCAGCTGTGTGCGTGGACAACCTCTGCAGCTGTGTGCGCAGAGGGTTTTTGTAAGAAGATTAAGGAAAGATCTGCAGCTGTGTGCGCAGAGGCCTGCTGCTGTGTGCGCGGCTTTTAAGGACTGAAGGAATCCGCAGCTGAGTGCGCGGATCAAACTGTGGTTTTGTAGCAAGTTGAATAAAACACAGTTTGGTGGACGTAGCCCCTACACTGGGGGTGAACCACGTTATATTTGGTGTTGTGGTTTCTTGTGTTGTTTCTCTTTCTGTTATCTTTTATGCATTAATAACTGTATACATTTGATAAATTAGATCACTGCTAATAACAAGCTTTGCTGTGAATTCCCTGTAGTGGGTTAAGCAAGTCACGGTTGTTTATCTATCTGCGAAGTTGTATATGAGTGAATGATAAAGCTGTGTAATCATTGATTAATAAGTTTATTAAAGGCTAAGGTACAGTAATATCCCTCTCTGCTTGCAGAAACCTGATTCTGCGGCACCCCATAGCTGTTTTGGGTGAGACTGCAACCTTCGTGCAGGTTGTTGCCGAAAGGGCCAACACTGTGGGTCTTTTGTTGGTGCGACATAAAAGGATCAAACCCGGGTCTACCCTATTGCCCAACAAATTGGTTCCGTTGCCGGTTGAACTCAGTATCTACGCAAGAGGGGTTTACGTCGTACCTCGAGGGCTATGTTCTGGAGTCCCTCTGTAACGGAAATCGGTGATTGGTTTGCTGAGACTTATCTGGAATTCGCGCACCAAGAGAATACAAATCCGTGTTGTAGCGCACGTGAATTTTTACAAAGGTATGTTTTTTGTGATGCTTATGAAATTTTCTTTGGTAGTATCCACATAGAGTTGCACCAGTGGTTGTCTAGGTTAACAGAGTGAAGGACGAACTTCCAAGCTCGACGGGTTCCCACGTGGACCCCCGCAAGGGTCAATCTAGTGCAACACGTGAACAACGAGGTATCCCGCGCTGTTGATTTCTGGACGACGCGAACATTGGAAGCCTTCGTGACAGAGTTTTCCATTGACACAAGTACCTCCTTCAGTGAAGCTGAACGACAGTTCTTTAAAGGCTCCCGTGGTAAGTTTTTGAATTCATTAAGCTTGAGGATTAAAATACTATTGGCTGAAAAGGGTATATTGTTGTTTGAATCCGACTGCTAGCTTAGTAGTATTAACATATGTTTGCAAGTGATAATACCTTCGACGAGCAAAGTGGTTTGCTGCGAAGTGGAAAAAGGTACAAAAGAGATTTTGACTCCTATTCCTTAGGTCAGGCTACCACGTCGTCCCCTGTAAATCCTGAGGAGTCAGACTCTGAATAAAACCCTTCGGTTGGAAACGCTCCGGTCACCCCGCAACGAAGCCCTGTTACCCCTGAAATTCCATCGCAGTCTGATAGTCAACCAAGTCTGAGTATTCCGGCCACAGGTCAATCTGCCCCCGTAAACCCCCCCCCCCATCGACATCCGGTCCCCCTCCCAACCCTCCTAGAACCCCCATGTCCCACCTAGTTGATGACATTAAGCTCCCTATCTTCAAAGGCACGAGATCAGAGGACCCAGAGCAGTTCTGGTTTTTATGTGGAGCGGTATGGAATGCAAAGAAAATTACAGACCCAGATGTGAGAGCCGCGCAGCTCATTACTTCATTCCAGGACCGGGATTTGACCTGGTTCATGAAATTCTCCAGTACTCAGAGCCCTACGTTAGATGAGATTAAGGCAGCCATAACCAAAGAATTTAAGAAGCCTAAGTCGGAATCGCAGAGCATCACTGAACTCAAAGAGATTCAACAGCGGCGCGGTGAATCAGTGTGGGACTTTGACCAGAGATTCAAAGTTCTACTGGACCAAGTTAGCTTTACCATTAGTCCTGCGCAGCACAAGAAATGGTTTATTGCAGCATTATTACCACATATCCGAACTCCCCTCATGCAACAGAAGGTTGCTGACCAGCAAGAGGCTCTGGAAATCGCAATGAAGCTAGAGACTGCCCCTGTCAGCGATGATTCTGGTATTGCTCAAATCCAAGCACAGCTAGCAGTGATTGCCCTGGAACTTCGCGAGATGAAGAAGGGGAAACCCGATCGTGAAGAGGTCTGGTGTACGCAATGTCAGACTGAAGGTCATGACAAGGAACGGTGCCCTCTGGTAAGCAAGTACCTGCATACAGGTGCGTCGAACCCATTTCCACCACAAGTCCTATATTGTGAGCTCTGCCAAATGACAGGTCAGCACCGGACCAAGAACTGTTACCTGCTGCAAAGGTATGGACAAGGGCCTAAGAACCCCTACTATAATTTCTGCAAGTCTGTAGGTCATAATGAGGATGAGTGCCGCACCTATGACGCCTATCGGGTGCGCAATGACGGCCGAAGTAATGATAGCTACGGTTACCGAGGGGGTGCCTCCGGTAGATGTTCTTCTGGAGGCCGTGGTGGTATGGCCGGAAGAGGCCGAGGCCAGTTGGATTGTTACAATTGTAACCAAGCTGGGCACTTGGCTCGCGACTGTCGGAACCCCACTACGACATGTCGGTACTGCTGCGCGGTAGATCATGTGATCGAGCAATGCCCGCAGCTCATAGCTAAGATTCAGGCACGACAGAGTACCCCTACGCAGAGAATCCAGATGATTTCAGTTGAGCCCAGACCTGCCGCAACCGTCAATGTTGTCACACGGAGTGGCGCTACGACCCACCCACAGAATACAGAAAAATAGCCTGCCGACGCTTGGGTTCGTAAGGCTCCTGCGAAAGTCCCAGCATTTGATATCACAAGAGAAAGAGAGACATTTATGGAAGCCAAGAAATATTTTGCTGGCCCTAGCACATCCGTTGCACCTGTGCAACCACAGCAACTATCTTCGCGGCCCCAGGAAGCCCCGCTGGGTAACGTAAGTACCCTCTCCTCCTTTTTACAGAGTTGCCTCAAACTTTTAAGAGATCAGGATGCTCTGACTGAGTTACAGAAAGTCATTGCCTCCTGCGGACCTCAGCAAAGTTCTGGTCAGAACAAAACTGTTCATAGAGTCAGCAGAACCGGCAGGGAAATGAGATTGAATGCTCAGATAGGAGCATATGATATGACTGATGTTATCTTGGACTTAGGGTCCGATGTAAATGTGTTAACTAAAAAAACCTGGGAACAAATGGGAAAACCCACCCTCGCCTGGTCCCCTATCCAGCTGTGACTAGCCAACCAGCAAAGGATTGTGCCTCTAGGAAGACTCCTGAGTGTCCAAATAGATATTATCGGGGTCAGTACTATCATGGACTTCGAAGTAATTGAGATCATTGATGACAACAATCCCTATCTAGCCTTGTTACGAATTGAATGGGCAATGGAAAATGCTGCAGTTATTAACCTAAAGAAGAGACAGATGATCTTTGAGGGGAGAGACTTGAGAGTCATCCTACCCCTGGATCCCTCACAAGGGGAACGATACATAGAACCACTCCGACAAGAGGATCAGGATGATGTGGAGCCTATCTACACTATCACCATGCAGGAAGAAGGTTCTAAGGATCCTCCTGCCGCAGGTTGGGAGTCTGGTAGCTCCTGTAACAAGGACTCTGAAGATGACTTAGAAAGCTGGCAGAGCCGCTTACATGAGCCCCATGGGTGCAGCCGTGCTCGGACTACCAAGTCCCTTAGATGGCTCAATTCACAACCAAACACTTTACCTATTTTTGATGGCTTAACCGATCCTAAACCGTTCATGGCATAGGTCTCAGGCTTGATACCTGAGTCACAGACACTGGAAGCTCTAGACTTCGCATTTCGAGCCACAGCAGCCAGGTGGTGGAAGGCCCATAAGGAACAGATCCTTAGCTGGGAAGCTTGTCAGAAGCTCCTGTACCTGCGATTTAAGGGCCCGACGGAGGAGCTGCGAAGCAAGTTTGACGAAAATTCTAATCCTCAGGAACATTTGGCACAGTGCTACGAGGCATGGAAGTATGCCCCTCGAAATGAATGGGTACATAGATTTGTGCACACGCTGGAACCAATAGAAAAAAATTGGTACGTGGAGGCTGAGCTCCGCCAAGATACTGTAAGTTGGGACTGTCTTGTTCATAGTTTTACGCATACTTTCTCTACTAATGATGTCTGTCTAGCACTAGATGCAGCTAACAGGATAATCCATACTAAGGTATTTGATGACCAAGAAGTACTAGAACATCGACCTGATTGGCCCACACAGGAAGCCCACGCAGTCGAATGTTATAACTTCGCACTTGACAAAGATGATGACCCACGCAGCATCGCTATCCCTGAGTCAGAAGGATGCTGCAATGTACATGGACCAACAGTCGAAGCCCCAGAAGTAACTCAGCCCCTGAAGACGCGCACAGTTAACATTGGATCCGAATCACAGCCTAAGCTTGCTACCATCGGCGACTATTGGGATGAGGAAATGGTCAGCAAGGTAACCCAACTTCTCCACGAGTACCAAGATCTCTTTCCAACAAAGTTTTCCGAAATGAAGGGTATCCTGGGTGATATTGGCGTAATGAAGATTCCTTTGAATCCCGATGCCAAACCTGTGAAACAACATCCTTATAGATTGAATCCGAAGTATAAAGAAAAGGTTAAGGTGGAGTTGGATAAGATGCTCGCCGCAGGAATAATTGAGCCTGTTGAGGAATCTGAGTGGGTCAGTCCTATGGTGGTCCAGGAGAAGAAGACTAAGGGTGAAATCCGAATCTGTGTAGACCTACGAAAACTCAACGATGCCTGCCTGCATGATCCTTTTCCCACCCCCTTTACAGACGAAGTGCTCGACAATGTCGGGGGTCAAGAAGTGTACTCTTTTACCGATGGTTTTTCTGGCTACCATCAGATCCGAATCGCTCCAGAGGACCGACATAAGACAAAATTTGCTACCGAAATGGGATCCTTCCAGTATACTGTCATGCCCTTTGAGTTAAAGAATGCACCTGCTATATTTTCTAGAGTAGTCATCTCCGCGTTTAAGGAATACATACATAAATTCCTAGAAGTTTGCTTTGATGATTGGACCATTTTTGGGCTAGTAAAAGACCATATAACCAGTTTGAGACTTATGTTGAACAAGTGTAGACAGCACCAGATTTCCCTGAATCTAAAAAAGTGTATCTTTTGTGCACCTTTTGGAATTCTGCTTGGTCACGTTGTATGTAAGCAGGGATTGATGATAGATCCTGCGAAGATTGCTATCATTGTGAACCTGCCACCCCCGAAGTCCGTCAAACAACTTCGCACGATGCTGGGTCACACCGAATACTACAGGAAATTCATCCAAGGCTATGCTCAGATTACCACTCCGTTGGAGAGGCAGCTGAAGAAGGATATCAAGTTCGAATGGACACCGGAGTGTCAAGCAAGCTTAGATATTTTAAAGGAAAAAATGGTCACCGCCCCTATTCTAGTATTTCCTAACTGGAACAAAGAGTTCCATGTGCATGTCGACGCCTCCTCCATTGCTCTGGGTACTGTGCTAGCTCATTCAGGAGTAGGTAATATCGATCACCCTATCTCCTTTGCAAGCAGAAAATTGTCCACAGTAGAGAAAAATTATACTACGACAGAACGCGAAGGTCTCGCTATGGTATATGCACTACAGAAGTTTCGACATTATCTGCTAGGATCTCATTTTAAGATGTTTACTGACCATTCTGCTTTGAAGTATCTGGTTAACAAGCCTATGCTAGGTGGAAGAATATGTCGGTGGTTGATCCTATTCCAAGAATATGATTTTAAGATCATCGTTAAGCCTGGAAGACTTAACCTAGGACCTGACCACTTGTCGAGGCTCGACTCAGGTGAAGAACCTACCAATTTGGACGAAGGTCTTCCTGATGCCCAGCTATTTGCTATACAGATGGTTGATGAATATTTTCAAGATATTGTTCAATACTTGTCTACATGTTTTCCACCCCCCGAGATGACCACACAGCAGAAGAAGCAGTTGGTGGTTCGAGCAGCGGACTTCACCTTAATAGCGGGACATATGTATAAAATGGGACCAGATGAAATACTGCGCAGATGCGTCTTGGAGCATGAACGGCCACTAATTTTGGCTGAAGCACACTCTGGCACAGTAGGAGGTCATTATGCAGAGAAAGCCACCGCACAGAATATTTTGACAACTGGCCTATGGTGGCCCATAGTTCATAAGGATGCAAGAGAATATTTCCACAGCTGCGACGTCTGTCATAGGACAGGAAAACCATCTAGGTGGGATGAAATGCCCCTAGTTCCGCAGGTAACCTTACAAGATTTTAACAAATGGGCTATTGACTTTGTCGGCCCTATCAAGCCCCCCGCGAAGAAGTCCGGAGCGCGATATATTATTACAGCTACTGACTACCTTACCCGTTGGGCTGAAGCCCAACCAGTCAAGAACTGTAGCGCTGCTACAGCTGCACAATTCATCTTCGATCACATCTTATCCAGGTTTGGGTGTCCTCGTGTCCTTATGAGTGATCAAGGATCACATTTCTTAAATAAAACTATTGCAGTGCTGACTGAAGAATTTCAAGTATACCATCAGAAAAGTACATCCTATCATCCACAAGCAAATGGGACTGTCGAAGCTTTTAATAAGATCCTTGAGCATGCTTTGACAAAGATTTGTAATGCTAATAGAAATGATTGGGACCTTCGAATTCTAGCAGTGCTATGGGCTTACAGAACTACTTGCAAAAAGTTGACAGGCCATACACCTTTTCGACTAGTTTATGGGAAATAAGCCGTCATGCCCATGGAATACATTGTTCCCAGCCTCAGAATATCTGCTTTCACCGAGATGGATGACCCAGCCATAATGACAGAGAGACTGAAACAGATATGAAAACTCAACGAAGATAGATTTATTGCAGGTTTCCAGCAACAGGTGCAGAAATCTCGAGAAAAAGCATGGAATGACAGACACATCAAGAAGAAACAATTCCAGCAGGGTGATCTTGTGCTCCTCTACGACAGCAAATTCATGAAGTTCCCAGGAAAGTTCAAGACACATTGGAAGGGACCATATATAGTACAGAAAGTTACTGATGGGGGCGCAGTCCAGCTAGCTAAGTTAAATGGCGAACTTTTCCCTTCTATGATAAATGGGAGTCGTCTAAAAAAGTACAGGGACAGGACAGGTACTCAGAATCAGAGGTAGCACCAAGAAAAAAAGTCTACGTACCCAGAACAGCTGAAATCGGGTGTTGGACCATAAGAGAAGCTACTCATAACACTAGGGAATGTCGCAGTTTGAAGGTTGAAGTATGGAAAGTCGAAGGTTGGTCAGGGGTCGTAGGGTTAGACTGTGTCGAAGTGGAAGGTGGTCATTGTGTCGTAGGTTCCAACTGTGTCGCAGCGTAGAATGTGATGGATGGGACAAAATGAAATTAGCGGCAGCGGCACGTGAGCTACTCTCAATACCTGTAATTATGAGATTTTGGGAAAATTTGAGGCCGGGTGTGACGAGATTCTTGGCATTCAAGCAGATTTGGTGTCATCAATACACTATGCTGACAGATTTTGTAACGGAATTCTATAAGTAAGCTACATTGGCTTGTGAAATCTTCCTCGAAGCACTTCTGGGAGTTTGCTCGACTGGAGCCATGTCAAACAATTGTGAAGTCCAGGAGCTAGTAAGAGAGTCCAGAGAGAGAGGTCTACAGAACCTTTTGAGTAATCCACCAGTACAGTCATATTCGACTTAGGTACCCAGGCAGGCAGAAGTTCGCTCTAAATCAGGCGAATGCAGGCACAAATTTGCTCTAACATGGAGCAACGAAGGCCATAAGACCTCGCCAAACGACTCTGGGGAGCCCCGCCTTGAAATCTTCCAGCATAGCAGAACCGTGGCAGCTGTGTGTCTTATGCAGCGTGACACGCAATTCCAGGGGACCCCAAGCTGTGGATGGTTAAGTGTCGCCAACCCGAGCAAGGGATGGGGGTGTCGATGGATCCATAAGGCCTTGCTCAGTATAAATATCAAAAAGGCAAGAAGCAGGTAGCCGACAACCAGCAGGAAGGACTCTAGGAACCATCGCACAGTGTCTTCACCAAGCAAATTTTACCACCAGCCGAGCAGATAAGTGCCCCGAGACGGGACACTGGTGAGTCTTAGGGACCTGTTGGGGTGCGCACCTCAACGGTCCTTAATATGGGTAACTCTGTGGTTTTTGACTCAAAATAGTCTTAGGGGTGTCGAGGGTTGAGTCAAAGTCCTCTATTGTAATAAACCCGCGGCTTAAGACCAGGGTTTAGGGTTTTGGGTGCCCATGGTTTGAATCCATGTTTTTGTAAATAGTGTGATATAAATAGGCACTTGGGTAAATAAGAAAGGTTAGGCTTTTTGATGTAAAGAAAGAAAGGCAAAGCTAAGGCTGATTGTGTAAGGAAAGGTTAAGTCCCAGCTGTGTGCGTGGACAACCTCTACAACTGTGTGCGCAGAGGGTTTTTGTAAGAAGATTAAGGAAAGATCTGCAGCTGTGTGCGCGGATTTTAAGGACTGAAGGAATCCGCAGTTGAGTGCGCGGATCAAACTGTGGTTTTGTAGCAAGTTGAATAAAACAAAGTTTGGTGGACGTAGCCCCTACACTGGGGGTGAACCACGTTATATTTGGTGTTGCGGTTTCTTGTGTTGTTTCTCTTTCTGTTATCTTTTATGCATTAATAACTGTATACATTTGATAAATTAGATCACTGCTAATAACAAGCTTCGCTGTGAATTCCCTGTAGTGGGTTAAGCAAGTCACGGTTGTTTATCTATCTGCAAAGTTGTATATGAGTGAATGATAAAGCTTTGTAATCATTGATTAATAAGTTTATTAAAGGCTAAGGTACAGTAATATCCCTCTCTGCTTGCAGAAACCTGATTCTGTGGCACCCCATAGCTGTTTCGGGTGAGACTGCAACCTATGCGCAGGTTGTTGCCAAAAGGGCCAACACTGTGGGTCTTTTGTTGGTGCGACGTAAAAGGATCAAACCCGGGTCTGCCCTATTTCCCAACATGGTGTACCATGTAGAGGATACTTTCATTTCATAACACATGTGGTTTCCCAAGTAAGGACATGATTCTCCTATGGGGATGAGAATTCTCAAAGAGTTCTCAAGAGGATGAAGAAAATGCTACATCAATGTTCCCATGTTACATCCCATGAAGTTGCATCCCTATCAAGAACATTTCTCATTCAAAGTCATGGAGGTGTTAGCCATTATACATGTATTGGATAAGAGCAAGCAATGCTTAAGAAGGAACACGTTTGAAGTTGAAATTGACCACATTGGTTCAAGGTCTATCTTGACACATAAGGAGCGCAATGTATGGAAGCAAGAATGGATTGCATGTGAGTCACTGGATGGATTGAAGTATGAAAAGTAGTGCAACACATGTCAATGGTATGATTTGTGTTTTAGGAGTAGAAGTATACAAATGCATGATCATTACTATTCCAAATGCTACGAGAGAATCTTGGTCATTTTGCATGCATTGTTCAAATTCAATTTGTGATTTGCAACTACACTTGCAATGGAGTTTTTCATAAGCATGATCATTCATGATTTGATGGTGAAGGATGACTAATGTAAGATTAAAAGGGGGTCATATATGAAGGATATGAAGCTCAAATGGTGTAAGAAGGAGCTTGCAAAAGTTAGTGGAAAAATGTCTAAATGTTTCATCATTCATATTTTCCCTTGCTTGAGGACGATCAAATTTTGGGAGGCACCATGGAGCAACCACTAGGCCTTTAGATCATTGTGGGTCCTAGTGGAAAATTAAATTAATTAATAAGGAGTTAAGTTATTCTATAGTAATTTTATGTAATTAAATTAATCATGAAAGAATGACGGGGGGCATAATTTTGGAATAATTAATTTTCTAATTATTGCTTATGAGATGTAATTTATATAGGTGGCTCAAGAGGTAACATATAAGGATGTATAAATCCATGTGATTTGTCTAACTCAAGAAATATGACAACAACATCTAAAAGTAGGAACATGGAAAAAGCAACTAAAAGAAGGAAAAAAATCACAAAGAAGAAAGCAAGAAGTTTCATGATTTTTTAACTCAAGAAGGAATAACAATGGTGAAAAATGTACAGGAGAAACATTTATCCAGTGAGGGTGCAATTGATGAGGAAAGTGGGTCCAAATGCAAAATCAACTTGCCAAAGAAGCCTCCACTCATCACTAATTCGAATTTAAAGAAGGAAGTCTCTAGAGAAAGAAAGAAAGCCACTAGAGGGTTATAAAAGAAGTATGAGAGTCTCCTTACTTTGTTATCTTGATGATATTGAAGAGATCTATGTTGGAATATTGGACAATACTCAGAGGGCAGGTGAATCCATATTGCTATCTTTTAACAATTTAAAACCACTTTTAACTTATTCATCAAAACACAGAATCAACAAGATACATAGAACACAACATTTATCATGGATTCCCAATTGGGAAAACCACAAACACTTTATATAACTGCAAAATTATATTTGCAATTGTTTTTGCAAGCTACAACTTACTGGAGACGCCAATCCCCAAGTTTTTCAGCTACAACTGAACGGTGCTACAACACCCTGGTTTCTTCCTACTCCAATAGACAAGGATTCTACAACACTCTGTTTTCCATCCACTACTGGAAGGAGGCTACAACCTCCTTGCGGGATTGAAGCCTGCCCTAGCACCACCCTACCACCCTAATTTGATCTTTTTCTTCAATTTTATTTCTGATTATTCTTCACTTCATTGGTCTCTGTCTTCTCTTGATGTTACATTGATCTAAATTGCTGAGACATATTTCTTCCACTTCGTACTTCTCTTTAAATACTTCTTTCATAATGTATTTGAACCATTAAAACCTTTTCAACAATGCATCTCTTCATTATGGAAACATGTATTTTCATGAACTGGTGCAAGACAACTTGAAACCTTGTTTTGGTAGACCTGTAACTTTGTCTTCAAGCACCTTTTAGGAGAAATAAGACCATGTATAGATGCACACATCAACAAGCTACATCTTGATGGTATCATATTATTTTTATTAGTTTGCTAGAAAATATGGCAAGCATTTTACCAAAGCAACTTAGACCGATTTTTCAATACTTAGTTAATTTTCAACAAATTTCCCAAAACAGTCTGAAACCTCATTTTGGCATACCTCTTAATTTTTCTTCAAGCACGTTTTAGGGGAACTAAGACCATGGTCAGATGCACACATCAACAAGATAAAACATGATGGACTCATATATTTTTTATTAGTATCCTACAAAATATGGTGGGAATTTTACTGAGACCACTTAGGCAGATTTACCAAAATTGAAATAGTGCAAATCATGCCAGAAAGCACTTTTGGAAGACTAATAACTTCACCTTTAGAGGATGTATTTACAAACCAAAAACATGGTTTGATGCACAAGACAATAAGGCTATATTTCTGTATCCTCATAATCATTTCATTCATCAAATACAGAAGATGGCATGTATTTTATAGAGGCCCCTTGGGCAGATTAAGAAGAATTTATACTTGGTCAAATTTTCAGAGTTTCGGCAAGAGTTTTAGCAAGTTGTCATACTTTTACAGAATGGTGTCAAATTGTAACAATGACTTCATAAGATGAATATATCACCATCATATGACTTTTCAACTTCATCACACATGCCACATTAGCCCATGTCATCACTTCCTTTGTTATTCATCTGTCATTAATGAACTCCGATTTTTCTAACTTGGTCAATTTTCAGAGTTTTAGCAAGTTGCCATATTTTTACAGAATGGTGTCAAATTTTAAAAATGACTTCATGAGAGCACTAGAACATCATCATATGACTTTTCAACCCCATCACACATGTCATGTCATTTTCTTTGTCATTAATGAACTCTTTTGACATCAATGGTAACCATACTCAACATTCTCCCCCTTTGGCATTGATGGCAACAACTCTTCAATTTTCTTCCCCTTTGACATTAATGACAAAGGTATCCTTTTGACATCTCCCTCAGTCAACATGTATCCCCCTGACATAATCCCTTTTTTTTTAATTGTTTTTACAAATATATCTATTGTAGGGAGATTACTCCCAACTTTTGTCTAAGATGCTCAAATGCTTCTTTGGGTAGTGGCTTAGTGAAGATAATAGCTATATGTTCCCTTGTATCAACATATTCTAGTTTCACCACCTTCTGTGATACTTGATCCCTCAAAAAGTGATATACTTGGAGTGCATAATAGGGTTTTTTTCATATGTTTATGGCACTAGTACTATCACAATTTATCACTATGGGATACTCATACTTTACAAGTAAGTCTTCCAATGTCTGTTTCATCCAAATGACTTGAGTGCAACATGATGCAACAACAATGTATTCAAATTCTGTTGTAGATAGTGCAATGGAGGATTGTTTCTTGCTTAGCCACGATACCAAACAGTTTCCCAAGTAGAATCCTGCTCCATTGGTACTCTTTTGGTCATCAACACTTCCTGCCCAATATGCATCAATAAATTCTTTTAAAGTGAAGTCTTGACCTCTTGGGTTCCATAAACCATACTCTATAGTACCTTTCAAATATCTGAGAATTCTTTTCACTGCTATCACATGTGTTTCTTTGGGAGTTGATTGGAATCTAGTAGCCAATCCTAAAACTTGCATCACATCTGGTCTTGTAGTTGTCACATATAGCATGCTTCCTATCATAGATCTATACAGGGTATGATCTATTTCTAGCGACTCATCATCCTTACTTAACTTACAACCAGTGACCATAGGTGTACTAACATAGTGCTCCATATTGATTCCAATAAACCGTAGCTATAGTCTCCAGTACAATACATAGATCCCACATCAAAAACATCATAACTAATAAAATAACCATATCAAAATAAGGTTGAATACACCAACCAAAGAGACAAAACCCCAAAAGTCCAGACTAGGCCCTAAACAACTTTACAGTGCTTAAGGCCATACAAAAAAATCCTTAAGAAACTCAAAAAACACACTATCTACCCGAGTCAATAAGGGACCCATCCAAGAATTATGAGAAGAGAACAAAACTAGACATGTCCCTAATAGCCTGCTTTGAAAGATGATAAACTTCTTAATTAAAATGTCGATAAATATGTCGAAAGGAGATAGAACCAAGCCTAGCCTTTCCCACCAATACCCTCTCCATCCAGGAATGTTAGGCCAATGACTCCAAAGCATAATTACCGTTGATCCATTCAATAATCACTTTTGAATCCCCTACCACCAACAGGTCCAGAATACCACATTTTCTAGAACACCACAACAAAACCCAAAGAGCCAATAATAATGCAAAAGTATTAATACCACTACCAAGGCTCATACTCACACGAACAAAATGATCCTTTCTTAAGAAAAGAACCATACGAGCTCTACACATTCCATTTTGTTGGGCACCATAAAAAAACCAAAAGGGAAAATATCCAGAAAGGAAGGCCTCGAGAAAAACTTAGGCTTTTTAACTCTTAGGTCTCTATGCCATTCATTCACATTAACAACATTTTTGACAACAATGGCAATAACATAAGGGCCATGAAAGATAACCTTGTTTCTACACTTCCACAATTCCCAAACTATAAATAAGGGAATGACTCTATAGCACTTCTTAAGATCTTCTTCAAAGATGATCCCGTCACACACAACCTGCAGAGAAAAAATCCTACATATCTCACACCAAACAATTTTAAAGAACAATACACAAACATGTGAGAGATAGTTTCCAAGTCTTTCTCGCACATCACACACCAACGAGGCCACAATGAGCTCTCTTCTACAAATTATCCCATGTTAAAATCTTACAATTCAAAGCCAACCACCAAAAACATTTAACTTTTAAAAGAATTGAACAATCCAATCACAAATATTTGTTCCACCATTTAGAGGATAGATGAACAATCCAAGGAGAAGGTGAAACGTCTCATTCCTCAGTGATAAATTTCATTACAATTGTTTTTCTATTAAATTTTTTTAATATGTATGATCAAGATATTAGATATAATAATTAATTTTCATGTTAATTATTATTTAAGTTTTATATTTTTAATATATGATTATTTATCTTTAACAATATTTTAATATTTGATTTAAATTATAATTTGAATTCATTAATATAATTATAATTAGATTTAATGTTTTGATTTTTAAGTAATTTTGCAAAATTATTTTTATTTTATTTAAGTTTTCTTTTATTAAAATATATTATTCAAAATTTTAACTTTAACATTAAATTTAAATTAATTAATTGTTTATTAAAACATTCTATTCAAAATTTTAACTTTAACATTACTTAGTATATTTTATTGTTTTCTTGATAAACTCTTCTAAATGGTATGATACCCATCAACAAATTTGAAAATTACCAACTCAAGCACGACATAGAACCTAAAATCTAAAATTGCAGTACACATGACCTAAATTTCATACATTGCCAAACTAGTTAAGAGTGCCATGTAAAGTACCTGTGCCGGTTGACAGGCTACAACGATGTTATTTATTTGTGAACAAACGATTTAGACATGTAAATCAATCAAGCATTTTAGCAAAGTATATTAAAATGTAGTGGTTGCTATATGAAAGTGGAGATAAATCTTGAATAAAATAATATGTTTATTATCAACGTTAAATCAAATCCAGATAGCAAATACAATAAACGGCTATATAAAAAGTCAGGCAACAAGGACATGTCCTTTCAAGTATCTTAGTTTCAGACCATCAGGCAGTTATGAAATGTATATGGAAGGCTAAGTTTGCTAACTTAGTAATATAGCATTATATTTACACTTCAATACTTTTGAATATGATTTGCATACTCTTGAAATGGAAAACAAAGATGTGAACAGATTGACTACTGACACTAGGAGTTTAAAGGAAATTTTACCCTTTTAAATTGTGATTTCAGCATAAATACACGTTAGTATTGAATGCATTCCATATCTCAACTTGTGTTTAATCTGCTCGCAGTATGGTAAGACTGTCACTCTTTCAAGAAGCAATGGCGCATCTTGATGCTTCCAAGCGGTCCTTGCATTTTTCAGAGCATTGTGGGCTTCCAACAATGTAGAGTTGGATAAAGTTTCACACTCCTTGGTCACAATTGCCCGATCTGTTCGTTATCTTTTCCTTTGCCACTCAAGTAAGTGTATGCCATCTACTTGGCCCTCTTATTCCCACTAATCTGGCATCCGTTGAAGTAGAAAAAGTGGGGGGCTAATCAGTCAATAGTCTGAGTGTGCGACATGCCCTCTGCCCCACACATCCAACCAGTTTGGAACGTGTGGTTCAGCAGTTCCATTGACTGTACACTTCCAGTTATTAAGTGGATGCAGAGGTGCTCTTGAAGTAGGGGTTGTGTCATCCCTATTGCGATGTATTCTGGAAGGGACCATTAACCCATGTCTTCCCCAAAGTATATAATGTGTAATGCAATATGATTTGTCCAACAGTCTTGAAGTTGTAGTCAAAAGGGCAAGCGATTTCCACTTGTTTAGTTCCCTGAAGCTAGATTCCTACAGCCAGGCATCTTTAACTAAACTTCGTTTAGTTCACGATGACTATTTGTCGAATTTAATGAGATTCAGTTTAACATAGCCAGCCCGTTTCCAAGTTATCTTAGAAAGGATGTATATTGGAACAGACAAATTCTTTAACTGATTTATTAAGTGCTGGACAAACGAGGGTCCCTTGAAATTCTGGTGGGGGATCTTATTTTTGAGATGGACAATATTTGGTAGTTATCACAAGTGACCATGCTCTTCCAGCCTGTCTCTTTTCCTTGTAGTATAGACTTGAGTTGTCCACTTGGTAATTATCACAAGTGACCATGCTCTTCCAGCCTGTCACTTTTCCTTGTAGTATAGACTTGAGTTGTCCACTTGGTAGTTATGGTTTTGCTTTGAACCCAATGCTATGTCCATGTAAACAGATATTTTGGACATTTTTTGATCTTATTAGTAATGCTTAAGAAGGCATTTGTAAATGAAACTGCTGCCATCAAAGCTCGTTAGGATTTTGACAGCAGAGGTGTTGGTTACTTGCGCACACTATAAGTGAATTTAGGATTTTATGATTCGTGTTAGTGTTTTCCAAGTGGTTCTACCAAATCCATTGTTATAACATATTCAGAAGTTAAAAAGATGAAATATAAAAGGTCCTACAGAGGACCTCAATTTCAACTCTTATTTTTATTCTCGAAATGAACTAAATGCGTATGAGCACCCTTTTACTGTACAATTACTGTGCAACTAGTCTAGACATCAAGTCCACTTGACGGCATTACATTTGCAAGTATGACTACAGCAATATGACGAGGCTGCATCGCAAAGAGCAGACTTCCTTTGGCTTAGCTACAAGTCTAAGTGGTATCTTTTCTGCCAAAATCACCTGGAATTTGTACCCAGCCTCATCCCTTTGAAATTCAAGCCAAGCTGGTAGAGCAGACCACAGCGAGAATGAAATACTGGTGGAGGGCTTAACACGTTGTTGACCTCAGTGAACTAGCAACCTCACCATCCAACACACCATTTTCAAGTCTTATACATCTAGATCTATTAAGCACGGATAGGGATAAAAAAGAAGTCAGGTGCAAATATCTGTGCTTAAAAGGTCCAGGTGCAAATATCTCAGTGCTTAAGATTGATCTATGCTGGTTTATATTTTTTTTCCAAGAAAAACTTCATGGGATACCCCACTTCCCAGAATATTCAAATAGAGGGCTGCTCAAATTCCAGTTGCTATAGTGGCTGGTAACCCTGAGGGACTCTACTCGATTTTAGCCAGTGACATATGGCAGCATGGCCTCCCCATGGACAACATAGCTTGAGCTAACCCTTGTGGCTCTATGCTGGTTTATATATATATGTATGCTTCATATTTTTTTTAAATTCTATATATATTTTATAATATGTTTGGTATTTTTTTATTACAGATTTAGTTTTTTCCATTTTGATTCATAAGAATTATAGATGGACGTTACACCTTATCCCTACCAGGCTGTAGAATATACCTTATTCTTTGTGAACCCATTGTAGCCCAGTTGAGACAGACCGACGAGAATATTAATGTTTGAAGGGCATTGACCCATGTTTTGTTGTAAGCTGCAGTAAAGAGCCCATTAAGGCCTGTTTGTAATAATTATACCTTGAATTCAATAGACTGGTTAGGCTTGTTGTTTCCTCTGTTATTTATGTATTGATTTTTGTGAATCTGCATCCATAACATTGTTGTGTGCTCTGAGAATAATTGCAGCCCCAATAGGCTTGCACCATTTTGGTAACAGAGCATGTTTAATACCTGTTTGAGGGCATTTATAGAATTCTGGCATCCATTTTCAGTTAATGTTTAAGACCAGGATACTGTAGTTGAAACTGGACTCTGGAGTATCAAACTGGAGGTATGATGCCTACATCTGTGTGAATGATATCAGTAAGAGATTTTGTTGGGTACAATCATTGGAAAGAAGACCGTTGGGTAGAAATGTGATAAGGGAAATTTCACATAAACAACAATATGACAGGTAGGGATGGATATTCATGATGTGAGGTTATGATGTTGGGTTTGTGCTAAACATTAAGATGATCTCCTCAAGCCCTGATTTACCTTTGCTAAGATTCCTTGCTTTTTTGCCACTTTGACTTTCCTTTTACTTTCTCTATCTATGTCAAGAGAAAATTTCGACCCATTGTACATATTGCTAAATTTGGTATTCATGACTTGGGGCTATGGCTTTTGTCTTAACCTAAATCGCCAACGTTGTCTATATTTATGCCTTTCTTAAGCGTATCAAGCAAAAGGATCCATTTCAAACTGTTACTAAATTGACCAAAGTGGCAACTTTAATAAGCATGTCAACTCACAAAAGGATTCAACTTTTCCCTGCATAAAAACTAAGAACTAAAGTAAAAGGGATACCTATTGTTACTCATTGAAATTGTTGGAAGAAGGTTAATACTTATTTCATCAAAGGAACAAGACCATAATTCGTTGGTCTATGCACAGTAGAAGGCTCTTGCGAATGGGATTAAACTTATGAATGATAATGGACCAGTGAATGGGAAACAGGGGAGCATGTACTGAGCAAATCCAAACAACAAAACAGAGAATCTGGTTTTTAATATGTATTATAGGGAAGTAGCTGCTTTGCACTTGTCTTGACAGAACACAAGAGGTGAATCATTTTCATGAAAGAATGGTTGCCAATATGATTGAATGAAGAAGAAAGGGGATCAATACACTATAATACTGGTGCCCAGCAGTGGTATATAGCTTGATAATGTTAGAGATGAGCTGATAAAGGGAGCCAAGTCTGATCAGAACTGCCTACACATCTAGCATGCAAATAAAGTGTTGTTTTATGAGGTAGCTAGGCCAATTTGAATCCCAGGTCGAGTTTCTACCTATCAGTGATGCTAGTCCAAAGACTGAATCGATTTCCTGTGTAAGATTTATTAATACCTTTTGCAAGACAAATGAAAATATAATTACATCCTGCTGCTGTGATATGTTTGGCATGAGGAATAGTTGACAATGGACAAAGTAGGCCATGTCAAAGGAAGTAATTTAAATGTTCTATTCATCACTCTAGGTCAGCAAACATAGTAAAATCTACCATGCTACTTTACCAAATAAACCTTTAAATTCAGCTGGTATACAGCTAACATAAGAGTGAAGTTGAATTATGAAGTTGATTGCTGGTGTATGATAATTTCTCCCTACACCCTAATGGACATATACCTCATCTCAGTCTAGAAGACAACACTACCATGCTACTTTACCAAATAAACCTTTAAAGTCAATTGGCATACAAGCTAGCATAAGAATGAATCCAAATTATGAAGTTGATTGCTGGTGTATGATAAATTCTCCCTACACCCTAATGGACATATACCTCATCTCAATATAGAAGACAACACTCCACAAAGGCACCATGTGTCAACTCTGAAAGGCACTCCACAAACCGTCAATATTGCTTCAATTGGCTGACTAACCATTCCACCCCATACAAACCGTCAATGCTAAACGGTGAACTCTGTAACACTGAGCTCACTCCGGATGATATCCATGAATATGTATGATTAACACTCAGATATATTATTTCAAATTTGGTGTTAATATAACATACATATTCAAAATGCTAAGTTACAATTAAACAAAGAATTAACAACCCATGCATCCACAGGTTTCCATATTTTTTTTGTTAAGGTGTAATGCCCATTTTGTCCAGATTTCCTACCATTCATAGTTAATAGTAAGGTTAAGTCTAGGGATGTTGACAAATATAGAGGGAAAAATCCATTTTTAGGTTAGTGTAATTTTGTCTAGAGGATTATATTAATCCTCAACTGTCCATTTTGGGGTCAGATTTTGTTACAACTATATATACATCTCCATTCTTAATATTATATGCACCCTTGCTATATACATGAGAAAAATTTTCGTATTTGTATCTAATTGTTTGGATTCACATGGATGCACATGAATATTAATTTTCCATCAAAATTTGAATATTTTATGTATTATTTGATCAACTAGTTTTTGTTTCTGGTTTTTTACCAGCTCCATCCCAGTTCTGATTTTTTAGGTTGACCAGTTCCTATTCTTGAAATCTGCAATTTGTTGCTAGATCTTTTGTGTCGTTGGTTCAGCACCGGGTCTGCGGGAGGTTCATATGCCGGTATTTCCTATTTTGGCGCTATATCCAGTTGTCAGTGGGTGGTATGGGCTCCTCTCATTGATCAGTTCTCTGTGTATTAGAAAAGGTGTGTGGTTTTGTTGCTCTGGTTTCTCTGTTAAAACTACAAATTGTCATTGTCGTAAGGATTACCTGCAAGGAATCTTCATGGTCCAACTCCAAGCCTGCTTTTACATAGAGAATTACCTGCAGGGAACCTTCACTTCAATCCCAACAAGTAAGTATATATAAGCACTTTTCTTTGTTTCTAAGCCACGAAAAATTAGTAGGTGTCTTAATAATGCAACAAAGGATATAAACATATTTTGCCATAGCTGCTTGCAATGAAGGATATGTATTAGTTAATGGTGATACCAATTAGTATGCCCTAGTTGATTATGATGGACTATAATTTTAAATATTTTGTCCTTCGTATACCCTCTCCAGTGTTTTTTGTATCCCATGCACTTATTTCATCCATATATATATATACAGACATGCTTGTGTTGTTTGTTGTACTCGTGAACTTTTGATGTAACTATAGTATACACTTGAACGTGTTTCATATATATACACACACACGCTTGTGTTGTTTATTGTACTTGTGAACTTTGGATGTAACTATAGTATATACTTGAATTTGTTTCTTGATTGGTATTTAGAATGCATATAAGTTTATTGATTTTTAACTATTTTATGAATCATGATTTACAATCTAGGAAGTAACGGGTGCTGGCATCCTCTGTGATCCTTGCAAGGGGAAAGGATGGGTGTTCTGTGACTTCTGTGAAGGTCAGAAGATAAATGTGCAAACGCAGAGCAAGCAATTTTATCGGCGTTGTCTCTCTTGCAGAGCCGTGAGTCTGTTCGCATGACTATGTATCTCTGTTTGTGTATTCCTGCTTTTAGATATTTGGATTAATGAACTTGCATTTCGAAAGCCTCTTCTTGCAGTGGATATTCCCATTTTGTTTTCATGTGAGTGGTCTTTAATATGCCTGGGTTTGATTTTTTCTCTTCTATGTGGAAAAGTAGCTAATCTTTCATTTAACCTGAAATAATGCCTTAGTAATTAAATGACATTATAAATGTGTAGAGTGATGCTTAATTGTCTTGCAAATATGCACTGAGATTGTTTGGAAGATGTGTTAAATTCCATTTCACCTAGGGATTTGCAGCTCAAGGAAAGACCAGTTTTAAATTTTGGTGAATAGAGTAAAGTATGGATGCTCTAAAGCACTTGAGGCTTAAAGTAAGGAATACTATTGTCAGGAAAATACCAAGACTGTCCAAGGTACACCTCTGATGGTGGGCATTTTCTTGTTTGAGCTAGGAGTGTGGCTCAACTGTTGGATATTTATTCACGCTGTAGTTGCACAACATATTTGTGTGGTTTGAATAGGAAAAATTTCTCTCGTCACTTTAACCACAAATCGTGAAATTGAACTCTCACTAGGAACAAGCCAATGCATACCCCAAAATCTCTAAAGAAAAAACAAATTTTGGTTACTTGAGAATCTGAGATACCAAGTTTCCTGTCCCAAAATTAGAAGCAATCTTTACAAAATCTTCATAAAGAGATTATAAGATGTGTTTTGATAAGACGTGTTTTTGATAAAATTCAGTCTACCCCCAATGCTAATTTTGGATAGCAGACACCTAATCGCTGATGTAGATCTCTAGGAGAGATCATTGCTTCAATAGAGATGGGTTTTCTCTGAAGAAGTGGAGGGGTTTGATGAAAGTAAAAGTAAAATTCCAAACAAGGGGGTAGTGTTCTATTTCTTTTAGTTGGATGATTGGGTATGCGATAAATGTTCATGATCACCTGGAACTCAAACAAACATGGAATCATATTTTATGTTTTTTTCTTCATGGGAAAGTCTTGCAGCACTAACATCAATGTAGACATGATTTGTAAATATGGGACTTATAGCCCTCAGGTCTCACCAACATGGATTTTTTGCAGAATTGAAATTTGGTCTCTACTCTTAAAATAATGCAGGGTTCTCTGTTTTCAGAGTTGATTCCAAGGATTATGTTCTAGATTGGTTCATTGCTTTAGGTTAGGTTTCGAGCTGTTGAAAGTCAAAACCAATGATAATCACCAATGCCAATACACTCTCTGCAATGGAACATTCAATTTGTCAAAGCTGAGGTCAAAGTCTCCTTGTGCATAAGTGGGTAGAATGTATGGAAGGGTTTGGTTCTGTTTACAATGCTTTGTTTCCAGGTCAATTACATCACATACTATGTATTGTAATGCATAATCACAGGATTTGGTTATGGCTCAACTATATCTCCCCATTAAATATACATTCAAGCAATAAATCCAACATAGATTTGGATCAATCTTTATTCAAATTGCTACCACCAACATTACTCCAAGTCCATCAAGGACCTTGCATTTAGTTAAGAAATGGGTTTTCTCCATCATTTGAACTGGATTATTGTTGTAGTCATATTGGACTCACTAATAATTTCACAATTTCCTTTGAATTGAATTCCATTTGTTAGCACATGAAGAATGCATGATAATTCCATTTTGCTGCTGATAAAGTAGACCGTGTTCATTTCTTTGGGCTGCTCTTGGACTGTTAACTTGGGAATCATTCCTCTGGGCCAGTTGATAAACCTTATTTGTGAATGTGCATACCCTCTCCTAACAGGCCATGACTAAGGTATGATCTATTCTAGATGGGATGTGAATGTGTTGTCTCTATTCTATAGATAGTGGTTGATTTTGAAGCTGTAGTAGGTACATATTTTGTAGATGGTAGGTATGATGGAGTTATATGTACTTCTTGGTAGATTTAAGAAATATTCCCTAAGTTTATCTTTTGTTCGTAGCTCTATTTAGTCTGTTGGATGTATTTAGATATTTTGGTGAGAGGTTGAATAAGTTTTCATTTTTATACTACAATATAATCTTAAATAGATGTGGAAGGATCCACTTACAATACATACATTTTCAACTAATGACCCAAAGGAAACTTCCAATGGACAATTCCAACACTATTTGGATGTCTACAATCGGATATTATTGGTCTTGGCTAGCCACCCTATTCCTCAAAGTTTGTTTGCTGCAAAATGCTTGAAAACGACTTGTAAACAACTTGTAACTCTGACATTAAGCTTCCTTCTCTGTTGGTTGTCCAAATTCCTATAGTAGTCTGAGACTTGTTGTATTAATGGTTTTCTAACAACACTTTTCCTACTTTTAAGATAAATTCCATGCATTTATTGCCATGATCTACTCATTCATATGTCTTTCTTTCTCTGCTCTACAATATTAATATGATGAAAATATAGTGAAATTTCCCTCTTTTTTGTTGTTTACTTGCTTTGTTGTTGGGTAAACTTTTATAATGCTTCCATCTATTCTCAAGTGATTATGTGAATATTAGTACCACTCCATTAAAACAAATTTAGTGTAGTTATTTGAGCACTGAATGGTAAGTTAAAACAGTGAACCTTGTTGATTTTAAGAAGTACAACACTACATGGGATAAACATTCACTACATGGGATTGGATATTTGCATTGAATCCTCTAACTTTCAAGGTTAGGTGGAAAGGAAGCAATTCAAATGCTATTACATTGTTTTTGATGTCAGTTGTTAGGATGATAGCCTGCTAGTCATTAACAAGTTGGGTCTTAAGGTGGCATGTTGGACCCCTAGATAACAATTATTATTTATACTAAGCTGGGGAATTATTTGTTAAAGAACATGCCTTTTATTTGCATAGCACAACTACATTTTACTTTGATATTTTTCATTTTTACTACTTAGATGGTTATCCAAGAGTATGTTTTCCTAAAATTTCCAACTGATGATAATGTTTAATAGAATTCGTTTTGACTTTTTTGATATTGTGTTATCTAACAAATTGATGTCAATTTTTCAGAGCTGTCGAAAGTGTAGAAGCTTGTTCTTACAAGGAAGGAAGTGGAAGGAGAAATATTGACTGTTGTGGAGGTCATCCCTAAGAATGAGTCACAACAAAGCATTTGGGAGAAGTACAAAAAAGATGTTAAATATCAATGGTATGTTATAGATATTTTACTGTTACTTCTATTTAGATTATTAGTGTTCTTGTCATGTCTACCCATGTTAGGGGTTCATGAGTTTCCTTCTAATGGGCATGTTATGATCATTTGTCTAGAGTTTCATAGACTTTTGATCCCTTTCTTTTACAATGTTCATGCTCATACAAAGTGCGTCTAGAGGATGTTGGGTGTTTCTTACGGATGTTGGATAGTTTGTTGTCTCTCTTTGCCTACAGATCTAGAATTAGATTAAATGCATAGAATAAAGAACACATGCATATTCGCATGGCTTAATACAAATAAATTTTGTAAGAGACGCTTATAATATGGAAGACCATTACTTTCAAGGATTTTAAGTTTTCTCCTAACTCATACACTTACGTACATCCATACATGTACACACAACAGTTTTGTTATTGAGTTAGAATATCAAAACACATAGAACTTGAATTTTTAAAGTCCATGACCTATTGATTCTTTATTCAAATACTATTGTGATTCTTTTCTATATTCCACTATGTGGTCTTGTGGCCTTTGTATTGTTGTGGAACTCTGATTTTTTCAGCTGTGTTTCAGGTATTCTAATTCTTGCAAAATTATGTTCACTTATGGAACATCGGTTTTGGAAACTTAGGGTGACAGGTCTCAAATTGTGTTGACCACTTTGTTGTGTCTACGACCTTGCAATTTTGGAGGTTTTCTTCTTGTGTCCTTTCATCCCCACAACTTTTCTATTTTAGATTCTTGTAGTTCTGCAAGGCAATGAACTTGCACAATAAAATTCTCTCATTTTGACCTAGATTAGTCCTCCCCTATCTAAACCCCATGTGATACCCAAATGTAAAGTCGAATGTTGTACTATTTAATATTAAGTGAAAAAAATTGAACTATCTCCAAAACCCCCACCTCCCTTTGTTCTCTAAGGTTCAATTTTATACAATGGTATTTGAATTTAAATTGGCACATCTAATTCCAATGGGAAAGAAATTGAACTGTCCATTATTAAAACTGTTGGTATTTAGAACCCCATAAATCAAATTAGTCTTCATCATCACAAATATGGAACTCATGAATTGTTCATTAACGTGCCTGAGATAAATTTCAATTTGAGATTGTTTGTTGATAAACCCCTTTTGAAATTTTGAATAGTTCAAGCAAACATTTGTTCTTTTCTATGTAAAGTTTTCTTTATTCATTCCTTCTCCATGTCTCTTCACTAATTTTTACTCTAAATCCCATTATTCTCTTTTTCTTTTTGTGTTGTTTTTGTTAGTTCTTATTTCACATTCTCTTCGTTAGCTATTATTAAATGGATTCATGAAGCTATGTTGCGTGGAGGAGCCCCCCTCTCTGCCCCTACTCCCAAAATTCACAGGATTCATGAAGCTATGTTGATGAAGTGATGGAATGCACCTTCAGAATCTCTTGATGGAACAATCGTTAATAAGATGAGAAACCCCTGAACTTCATCTACCTCCTTGTGTCCTTATCAATTGTGGAAACCGATATGATCCTTTTTCCTGTTGACATCTTACTAACTTTTAGATTATAAATAATGCACATAATATAAATAAACTTTGTTGGTGTTAATTGTTAAAATATTCATTATATCATATATGTTGCACATAGTAGACATATTCTTTCAGTAACCATTCATGAGTTTTTCTCTTACCATCCCATTGCTGAACAAAATCACCTCATCAATGAATAACAACATGTATGTAGCAACACACACATCCTCAATTGGTTTCTACAACTATTTCTTAAACACATCCCTGATTCTTTGTCCATATCAAGTTTAGGTCATTAGGTATGCATGAATACATTATGTTGTTCTCTAAGACTCTTTTGCAAACCACTTTAATAGATTGCGTAACTGTTTAGGATATTCTATTGCCTGAGCATGGTAGATTTTTGTGCTTATTAATGTGGTTGAAAAAATAAATTGGATTTTAAGCATTAATGTCTTTGGATCTTATTGTCTTTTATTAGAATTACAAATGATAAAATATATGTGTTAATATTTCTCCTCTTCCCGATTCTTAAAGTGTGCTAGCTCAATGGAAGAGCGCCTTCTTTACAAGCAGGAGGTTGGTGGTTTGATTCCTCCATGCCCTAATGATATTGGAATGTATTTCTAAAGGTAAAAAATGTAGTAGTGCAAGATGGATGCAATATTAGATGCAACACTAAATGCAAAACAAGATGTAAAAGTGGACGTCACACTAAACACAAAAAGTGGATGCAAAAGTCGACCTTATGTCAGACGCAAATATGGACACAAAAATGGATGTCATACTAAACACAAAATTGGATGCAAAAAGAGACTCAACACTAGACACAATTAATGACTCAAAACTGGATGCAATACTAGGTCCAAAACTAGACGCAACAATAGATGCAAAAGTGGACTCCTAACTAGACATAAAATTGGACATTATTTTGAGCACAAAATATGGTGTATCAATGGACATAAAACTAGGCATAACACCAGGTGCAAAAATGGAAGGAACACTTGGTGCAAACAAAACCTTAAAATGAGACACAATATTGGATGCAAGATGGGACAAAACATTGGATGTAAAACTCGACGTAATATTGAATGCAAGATGGGATGCAACATTGGACACAAAACTAGATGCAATATTAGATACAAACATGGGTGCAACACTAGGTGCAACATTGGGCTCAAACATAGATGCAAAAAAAGACATCCACCGGGATGCAAAACTAGGTGCAAACCTAGATGCAAAATACGACATAAAACAAGATGAAACATTAGGCACAAACATGGATACAAAAAAAGACATAAAACAAGATACAAAATTAGATGCAAATGGGATGCAACATTATAAGTAAAATTGGATGCAAAACTAGACGCAACATTGGGTTGAAAATTGGATGCAAACCTAGATGCAACGTTAGATGCAGAATTGGACGTGCATAATTTTATGCAAAACATGGTGCAAAATTGGGTGCAAGACTCGATGAAAAACTATGAGCAAAATAAGACGCAACATTGGATGCAAAACTGAGTGTCAAACTGGGTGCAAACAAGGATGTAACAAAGGATGCAAAAAAAGATGCAATAGAAGTTGCAAAATTGGGTGGAAATAAAGGCGTAACAAAAGATGCAAAAAATTGGGCACAAAAATGGATGCAAAAGTGGATGTTAAAAAGGACGGAAAAAAGATGCAATAGACGACGTTTTATGAAAATGTACAATAGCGCCAAGTTTAGCGCCAGATTGTTCACCACAATTGAGAAAAAATTACACTAAAATCCGGCGCTAAATTCGACGCTAAATCCAGTTTTTGTTGTAGTGAATACACCAACCAAAAAGACAAAACCACAAAAGTCCAGACTAGGCCCTAAACAACTTTACAGTGCTTAAGGCCATACAAAAAAATACTTAAGAAACTCAAAAAACACACTATCTACCCGAGTCAATAAGGGACCCATCCAAGAATTATGAGAAGAGAACAAAACTAGACATGTCCCTAATAGCCTGTTTTGAAAGATGATTAACTTCTTAATTAAAATGTCGATAAATATGCCGAAAGGAGATAGAACCAAGCCTAGCCTTTCCCACCAATACCCTCTCCATCCAGGAATGTTAGGCCAATGACTCCAAAGCGTAATTACCATTGATCCATTCAATAATCACTTTTGAATCCCCTACCACCAACAGGTCCAGAATACCACGTTTTCTAGAACACCACAACAAAACCCAAAGAGCCAATAATTATGCAAAAGTATTAATACCACTACCCAGGCTCATACTCACACGAACAAAATGATCCTTCCTTAAGAAAAAAACCATACGAGCTCTACACATTCCATTTTGTTGGGCACCATAAAAAAAACCAAAAGGGAAAATATCCAGAAAGGAAGGCCTCGAGAAAAACTTAGGCTTTTTAACTCTTAGGTCTCTATGCCATTCATTCACATTAACAACATTTCTGACAACAATGGCAATAACATAAGGGCCATGAAAGATAACCTTGTTTCTACACTTCCACAATTCCCAAACTATAAATAAGGGAATGACTCTATAGCACTTCTTAAGATCTTCTTCAAAGCTGATCATGTCACACACAACGTGTAGAGAAAAAATCCTACATATCTCACACCAAACAATTTTAAAGAACAATACACAAACATGTGAGAGATAGTTTCCAAGTCTTTCTCGCACATCACACACCAACGAGGCCACAATGACCTCTCTTCTACAAATTATCCCATGTTAAAATCTTACCATTCAAAGCCAACCACCAAAAACATTTAACTTTTAAAAGAATTGAACAATCCAATCATAAGTATTTGTTCCACCATTTAGTGTACAGATGAACAATCCAAGGAGAAGGTGAAATGTTCTCATTCCCCTGTAATAAATTTCATTACAATTGCTTTTCTATTAAATATTTTTTAATATGTATGATCAAGATTCATGTTAATTATTATTTAAGTTTTATATTTTTAACATATGATTATTTATCTTTAACAATATTTTAATATTTGATTTAAATTATAATTTGAATTCATTAATATAATTATAATTAGATTTAATGTTTTGATTTTTGAGTAATTTTGTAAAATTAATTTTTTTTATTTAATTTTTTTTTATTAAAATATCTTATTCATTAAATTAGTTAATTTTTTTATTAAAACATACTATTCAAAATCTTAACTTTAACATTACTATTTATAAAAATTGGAAATTAAGTATATTTTATTGTTTTCTTGATAAACTCTTCTGAATGGTATGATACCGATCAACAAATTTGAAAATTACCAACTCAAGCTCGACATAGAACCTCAAATCTAAAATTGCAGTACACATGACCTAAACTTCATACATTGCCAAACTACTTAAGAGTGCCATGTAAAGTACCTGTGCCGGTTAACAGGCTACAACGATGTTCTTTATTTGTGAACAAACGATTTAGACATGTAAATCAATCAAGCATTTTAGCAAAGTATATTAAAATGTAGTGGTTGCTATATGAAAGTGGAGATAAATCTTGAATAAAATAATATGTTTATTATCAACGTTAAATCAAATCCGGATAGCAAATACAATAAACGGCTATATAAAAAGAGTAAGGCAACAAGGACATGTCCTTTCAAGTATCTTAGTTTCAAACTATCAGACAGTTATGAAATGTATATGGGAGGCTAAGTTTGCTAACGTAGTAATATAGCATTATATTTACACTTGAATACTTTTGAATATGATTTGCATACCATTCTGTGGCTGTAAAGTAAGCGCAGCAACGGGGGCATGCTTGTAAGCAGGAGAGAGAGTGAATGAGAATTTCTGTAAAATCATGGATAGGACAGTCTTGGACTCCAACATCGCAAAATTTTGGCCAACACAATTTCTCGGACCCAAGGAAAATGGGAAGAAGGCATTTGGGTGAATGGCTGCCTTTGAACTACCCTCTGCAAATCTCTCTGGCTTAAACAACTTTGCGTCTGGACCCCACAGCTTCTCATTATGATGTACTGCCAAAATTGGTAAGTGCAAGGCTGCGCCTTTAGGAAGAGAGAACTGGCCAAGCTTGATGTCTTTGTATGCTTTTCTTACTATCATAGTGGCAGGCGGATATAACCTCAGAGTTTCATTCACTACCATAGTCATCTGCGAATGCCAATCATAGAAAAAAAACCCATAATACAACTTAAATGACAAATGATGGACAAATTAAAATCTAAAATATAGTTGTAGAGCTTACCACGTTGATTCCTAGGCACATTTGCATTGAGTCGTAATGAAATATATGATGCGTTTTTTAAACAAAAATTATGGCTGCATTATGGTTGATTAAAAAATTCCAAAAAATGATATAATGGAATACACACCGATTTCATCCTGGTAAGCATGTCTGCATCTGGTATATCTATGCCACAAATACTGATAACTTCTTTCCTTAATATTTCTTGCCATTCCGAATGTATCGCCAGCAAAAATACTGCCCAGGTTAACAGATTGGAAGTTGTCTCATGGCCTGCAAAGAAAAATGTCTTGCATTCATCCATGATTTCATCAATAGTCATGGTCAGATTTTTTTGAGACCCGCCCAATTCGTTCTGGTTGGCAGTCATCATGATTCCAAGGAGGTCATTTCCATAGCCAACATGAGTTCCTGTTGTTGTTCTCCGCTCCAACCTACTTTGAATTATAGAATTCAAGATTTCTTTAACTCTTCTATCAATCTTCCAGGCATACCTGTTCTTCCCTGTAGGAATATATCTTCCCAAAACCAATGAATATAAGTACACAATCCTTAATCATAAGTACTATGAGTCATTATGTTTGTGTAGAAGTTTTATGGACTATGTAAGGCACTAAGAAAACCCTTATGGATAAGTAAAGGATCTACAGATTATGGGACTAGCCTTTACAACAGCAGCTCACAAAGTACATTAAAAAGAAAACAGAAACACAGAAGTAGAAGTTCTAGTGAACTTGCAGTTACATGCAAAACTGTATAATTGGAAGATAAGTATACTGTAATTACTGGCTTCCTGGGATGAAGACAGATTGTTCAGCTTTGACCGCCATTTCTTGTAATTCTCTCTGCATTTCGAATACTTCTTTGCCTTCATTGTAACTGCTACTGAATGCAGTATGCGATATGATGTCTGCTGTTAGTGCTCTCAACTCTTGATGAGCATCAATTTCTTTGCCATGAGATTCTGTCTGAGCAACCATCTCTTCCCAATTCTTGAGCATGGATGAAGTGCAAGCAGCCATTCTCTTCACCATTGTCTGGAAACATTAGAGCATAACTAAAGTAAATGGTATACTCTAAAAGACTTGTCACTTCACGAATCACCTATCAGGGACTCCTCAAAAACAGTCTAGGTAATGCATATCCTTGTTAAGTAGGCAAATTCAGAGCATATAAAATATAATATTACTTGATAGAGGAAAACACTGTTGATATAGAGGTATCGTGTATATCTAATATAAAATTTGGTATAATTTAAAAGTCTTTTCACTGTCGATGAATCTGATAAACCTTTTTCTCTTAAAATTGCTTAACTCTATTCTTATTAGGTATAACTATTAGGAAACCACGTTTTCACTCTAGCTGGCCTTGGGATATCTGTACGAGCAGTATATCTTCAATCTTTATAAGATAGATTGATAATAACTAGGTATAAATATGTTTAACTCCATTATTATTAAACAACCCTAGTATTCCTGTAACATGGCTAGGGAGGTCTGCACAAGCCTGATACGGTCAAATTATAAGCATAGATTGATAACAACTTGGTGCATATATTCAAGTGCTTTTGATTCTCTGTATACCTATATTCATTACCAGAATTTTTTTATTCATTACTCAAGAAACTGTTATAGTTCTTCATCCACTATCACGTCTTATTATATAGGCATTGTATGACATTCCAAGAATCCAAACCTTAAGTTTGTCAACATTGAAGACAGGGCTCACGATCCTCCTGTGCTTAACCCATCTCAATCCATCTGTGAAAACCAGGCCCCGCCCGAGCAAAGCCAATAAAAGAGGCCTAGGGGTCTCCTTGTCATAATGACCGAATTTATTCGATAAAACTTCCTTGATTAGCTCTGGTTCTGAAACGTACAGCCTAGAGTGGACTCCATACCAATAGAAAAACGGCTCTCCTGAACAGAAACAATTACCAAGTACTAATCAGACATTGATTTCAACCTTACACTCGCAGAATTCCAAACAGCCAGCAGAAAACTTATGTTGTAAATTCATTATTCTATTCGGTTAGTGCCTAGAAGAGGAATATATCAAAGTATAACAAGCCTTAAGGAAAAGAGAATAAATGATAGAGAACCATATATCTGACACCACTTATTGTATTGTGGCATGATTCTAGGAACAATATCGTGAGAAATCTTCTGCATAGGCTTTGCATAAGCCTCCCTGAGAAGCTCTGTGGATTCTGGCACGTTCCCAGCCAGTATCCGGTAGGGTGGACCTCTTATCCCTTGGCCTCTATAGACCTTCTGGAATGCATAAGGCTTCCATATCAGGTCTCTAAACAGCTTGACAACTATGCTTCCAAACAGAACAACTAAAATGGCAACCAATGCTTCAACACTGCTTCTAATCACAACATCCATCTTCAAAACCTCACACTACACTAATTACAGGGCTACTTCTTTCTGATTGCCTTGTAGTTCTACGTTTCAATGCAATTGTCACAGAAATGGGATAAGACACTTCAAGAATAGCACTAAGAAGATTGCGTTTGTAAAGCCACTTTAAGGAGACCAGATTCGATGACCTTATCTTCTTGTGGCCCCGCGTTTGTAAAGCCACTTTAAGGAGTCCAAATAGCGTTTGAACTTCTTTGGTCCAGGGCCGAACTTGGCGTACTTTGTGAAGAGTTCAATTTAATCTGTTTCTGTTGTACAAGTATCCAAAATACTTTGTCTTTAAGCTAATATCGGAAGATTCCTCCTTGTGGTCAACATTTTTATGTTATTTGTTGTAAATGGATCGAGTTCAATGAATTTCTAATGATTGAGGGTCATAGTTGCTAGTTTTGTAGATATCCTCCTAGGGTTGTCCCTCTACAATCTAACCTATGTGGTTTTGTTCAATGAAATTTAAAGAACATATTATTATATGTTTTGTTTACAACTTAGAACAAAAAGAAAGGAGAAACTTTTACTTGAAATGAAATTTATATACATGTAAGATCCTCTTTCACATTATTATATGTTTTGTTTACAACTTAAAACAAAAAGAAAGAATAAACTTTTACTTGAAATGAAATTTACAGAATATTTAAAAATGAAAGTTGTTATTACAATTTAAGACTAACTTGGATCTTGAGTTGTTGTAGCCCTTGTCTTGTGTAACATGACTTTTCTTAGCTCCAATTGGATTACGAATCAATGTGTCCATTGGTTGACTACCCTATCTGCTCCATACATGTACTATCCTTTCCCAAGGACCCTTGAGGTGCAACGAGGTTGTGTGGCTGAAGCACTGCATCAACAAGATTGGAAGTGGAGCATTATGCTTTGAGGCCTCCCAACCTTAACTACTTATATGAACCAAACTCTCCAACATTCACTTTAATTTTCTCCCAAGCGTAGAAAGAAAAATATAAAAGATCCGGGATCCAACAGATGATTCTTGCTCATCTCCTTTGTAACAACCTGGTTTTGACCCCGTTTGCATTAATGTATATGATGTAAATATTATATGGAATCATGACAAGGAGCTCAAGGCCAAGGCCCTGTCATTGATTAATATTTGGTATATAAGCGACTGTGGTTGATGCCTATGGTTGATGTGCTATGGCAAGCACGTTCGTAAACATCATGTAAACATGCAAATTAATGAAAACCCCACAACCAGCTATGTCAATGCAATGAAAAATGAGATGGGGGCATGATTTTCCTAAGGATAAGGGAGAGGGAATGTTAACCTTGAACCAGTTTGGGGAAAAGCCATGTGTCATGGTGAAATCCCATCAAAACTGTCAACTACCATTTTTCTTGTCTTTTCTTCCCAACCCTTTATTTCTGCCAGAATGTGGTTGAGGTAGTTATTGCATGGAAGGGGAAGAGTATGGGAACAATTTGAATTGAACAGAGCACCTAGTTTCGAATGTCGTGTTTTGCTTGCAGGGACAAGAAAACACCAAAACTGTAAGCCAATTTCAATCACACATTATGTCTTCGTTTTAGATTCACGTTTTGGGGAAGGCAAGACGTCTTGCTCATCAATCATTATTCTCCATTTGCGTGGCGGCTCTTTGGCAACTGAGTTCTTCCTGTGTGTATCCTTCACATTCTGAAAGTTTTTCCCTTGGAGAAACTATGATTGTTGTGTGGCAGCATTATCTTGAAATACAGAGTGTATGAGACTCTATTACTTGTGTTCCAAAGTAAATCCTGTGTTGTGGAGTCTCCGTGTGGTTGTTTTGTTGTGCGCCCTGGTTTGGGTCTGGACCGTATACAACACTTAGGAGTGGGAGAGACGTAGAATGTGCTTGATAAATCTAGTGTGGAACCTCACAATAAGATAAGAGTGTCTGGTGAACCTGCTATGCACATCCTGAAGAGAACAAAAAGGGGAGGTGTAGCCTGAGGGATTGTGGAGCATAGAAGGGGACACTTACTTGTGTTGGGTGTGTAGGAAGTGGGAAAGCCACGCTAGATAGGTCTTATGAAGGTGTTCTTAGCTCTGTAGATGAGCTCACTAGCTTAGCATCTCTTCTTTCCCATTTCCTTAGAGGCCTAATAAACCCAACTAGAAAGATGGCTTGCTTGGTAGCCTGATAAACCCATTTGTTGGCTTGGCTGTGTCTTGATGAGTTTGACCTTGTGAGTAACCTTTGGCTAGATAGTCTAATAAACCCAGTAGTGAGATGGATTGATTGTGTACAGTCTAATAAACCCATCTGTTGGCTTGACTGGTCCTTAAAGGTGAATGTTGGCTTGACTGTGAACAGTCTGTGAAACCCAACTATGAGATGGCTTAGCTGAGTGGCCTGTGAAACCCATCTGTTGGTTTGTTTTCCCTTGTAGCCTGATAAACCCAGCTGTGTTGGCTTGATTGAGTTTTGTTGCACCCTTGGCTATTGATGATTCTGCTAGTGTTCCCTTATTCCTTGAGGAAATCATGCCCAACTCGGGGGTGGCGGTGTTGCTAAGAGATTGATGAGCGCACTGGCCTATGGTTGGGTGGAACGTTGCAGCGACATAGCCAGTTGTGGGACAAGTTTTTCTCAAGATAAGTGTTCTTGTCTATGTTAATCTATGCAACTGTACTTCTTGATTTGTAATTGCTTGATAGAATATGATGAACATGTTGGATGAATTGAATTGATGAATTGTTCCTTTGAATAACTGTAATTATAAGCATCTATGTATGTTTCCTTCAATGCATGGTTAAACTAAGTTGCAGGGTTAGAATGCCGGATTGTTGTTGGCCTGGATGGCAAAGTCTGTTCAAAGACTTCAATTAGCAGGTTGAAATTCGAGCAGGAAACTTCTTTCGCAATGGTTTATTCTGTAAGCGGGATGCGAAAGACACCCTTTGGTAGATTTTGACCTTTGCAATTTCCTTTTCGCAATTCCCTTTCCGCAACTTGTAGGATGCAGGATGCGGAGATGTATTTTTGTGAATTAAGGTTTTCCGCAGTTTTCGTTCCGCAATGCACCTTTCCGCAACTTGCGGGATGTGGCTTTGCAGATTTTGATTTCCGCAACGGTCATTTCCACATGCGAGATGCGAGATCACGGTATCACAACTTCCACAATTCCCAATCCCACAACTCAAGTTTTCCACACGGTTGATTCTAGCGGGATGATTCTCTGTCGTTGATCTATTTCCAATGCGGGATGTGAGATTGCAATTTTCATAAATTTTTGATCCTGCAACTTGGGCTTTCCACATCGTTTATTTTTGCAGGTGGGTTCTGAGCCGTTGATTTGATTTTGGATGCAGAACCCTTTGTGATCCATGGATTCCGTCGCTATTTCTCTCTTTCGTCCGATCTCTTCTAAGATCTTTCCTTGCAGATCGTCAAACTGATTAATGGAAGATGGGAGGGAGCGTGACATTGTTGGAAATGACAAGAAGTGGTTTGCGACCATGCCATGTGTTTCAATGAACAGTAAGGGTTCTCAATGAAATTTTTAATTTCGCTTAATAATGGGGTCTAGGTATGTGACATTATGGTATCAAAGCTGCGGGTTGCAACATTGGGCTTGGGTGGGCCAAAAAGAGATAAGAGTATCCCCGGACACCAGCATTGTAGTACGCTATAGAGTGGTATCTACATAATTGTTCCATCACTACAGCGTGGTATCAGCGGTGCGGGTTGCAGCGTCGGGCCTGAAAGGACTGGGTTGAACAGTTAACAGAGATGTTGGTTACAGTAATTTAATTTTAATTTTAAATTACTGTGTATCTAACAAATGGTGTTTGATAACACATTTTGCAGAGTCATAGTGCATTTTGGAAGAGTGGGTTGTTGGCTCAGCCATGAGAACCTACTGCATGAATGATGCATATGATCCCTATGAGCATGAGGAAGATGCTATGGAGGAAAATGTCTGAGTTGGAAATGCTGAGACAGAGTCTAATGGGAGGAGGTTTCAAGATACTCCCCAGATTTTGCAGCCACCATGAGAAGCCTCATGGTGGAGATGCAGAGCTACAAGGCAGACAATGAAAGGTTGGTTAAGGCTCAGGAGGAGCAGAATTAGTTGAATGCATCCATGTTGGAGCAGGGCCCCGTAGCTACAGGAAAAGCTGCTTTTTTTGGGACAAATTTTGGGAGGAAAGACAATTTTGGCGATGCCGATAAGATAGTGATATAAGAGATGCGATAAAGGTACGACGCAATAGCACAATTCCTGCTGTGGATCGGGGGCCAGAAATCACGGCGTTTGGAACAAGGAAGTCAAAGAAAATAGTACTTGAAGCGGCCGAGAAGAGAGCTCAACCACTGCATTTAAGGCAGCAATGACGACAGGAGGGCTCAGCTACCCTCATAAATGGAGAAGGAGCAACGGTCCGAGGTAATAAAGATAAAAGACATAAGGGTAGCGATGGAGGAAGCGATGCCCATACCCGTGATCAGTGCCGAAATTCGCGGAAGACTGGAGGAAGCTGCGGTGTGACCAGAAAGCGGCAGTTCAAAGTACAGATAGGCCGATTGTCACAGTTAGGGTTTTGGGTTACTGTTGGGATAGGCCCACAGTTTTGTATCACGGTGAGACCTTCGGGCCACCTATTTAAGCATGTATTTTGTATTATGAAGGGTTAGTTAATTAGTTAGTTAGTTGGTTGGTCAGTCGGGTTGTGACTAGTTGTCGTCAGTATTGTGAGACATTGATGAAGAGTCGAGCTCTGGTTCTGTGTTCAATCTATAGTTATCTTACTGTAACCAGTGGTTGGCTCCTTGAGCATTAATGTAACAATCCGCAGGGATTGGGAGAGAGAGAGAAGGGTATATTGTAGGAAGAAAGCATTATAGGAAGAGAACAGATCTAAGAGAAGGGCTCCTGGCTGTGTGCGTGGAGTTTCCCAGAAGATCTCAAGCTGCATAAGAGGTTGTAGTGGAACTGTGTTTACTCTCTCTCAATATATAATACAAACACAATTCCCGTGGATGTAGGTTCCCTCCTAGAAGTGAACCACATAACATCCGTGTGTTGTGCGACTGTTCCATGTGATTGTGCTTTACTTATTTGCTATCTGTTATCTGTTACATGAACTTTGCTTATCAGTTAATGAATGTATGTATGCTATCCTTCAGTTTACAGTAACATAGAAGGTTAAATGTGAGTTGAATGTGTCGAGTATTCCGTATATGATTTTATCAGTGCTTGATTCACGACAGCTAACAGCTACAGTGTTAAGTGACTTCTGTATATTTAGTTCAGCGAGTTGAGCGTAATAGGTGTTAAGCGTGTTAAATTGTAGGAGCTTAAGTGAAGTTGTTTAACACCCTAATGAAGGTTAACTAAGCTATTATACCTAGGGAGGAAGCCTCTGGACCTTGAAGAGTTAATGAGCATAGTGAGTCTTACTGTAGGAAATATTGCAGTGTAGAAAGGCGATATCACACTACCGGGGAGGCTGCGGTGTGAGATATCACGGGTTAAGAGCCGAGCGGAAGAGAAAGTTTGCACATCGTCCTAGAAGCTGCGATGCGATAAGATTCAGTCCCATAGTAGAGTCAGCTAGGAAGAGAGAAACAACCATTGCTGAGAGATTCAGCTGGTTAAGTAGAGTTAGAGAACCTAGGATGCTGTAGAACCTGGTTGAGGAAACCTGATTCTTCAGCCACCCCATCTAGGATCACTTCGGGTGAGACTTCAGGCCGTTATGCGGTCTGTTGCCGAAAGGGCTAGTGAGCTAGGGGTTTTGTTGGTACAATAAAGTAAACCCGGGTCTGCCCAGAGGAGACCAACAAATGGTTCCTTTTCCGGTTTTGAACAAATTAAAGAGCTGATGTTCTGTTGGCATCCTACTAAAGAAGAACTTAACCAGTGGGTTGAGTCTAAGGAAAGAGAATTTGCTGAGAAAGAAAACAAGAGTCCTAGGCTGAGTACAGAGGACTGGTTACATAAACATATCTTCACAGACCTGCATGAGATATTTTTTGTGACCCATGCAAATGAATTGTATGATTGGTTGTCAAAGTTGAATGATAAGCATGTATTCAAGAAGAAATGGAACATTGTCTGGACACCGGAGCTGATTCACACCGTGAAGAGTGTAGATAATCCCATTTTGCGGGCAGTAGAATTCTGGCTTGTGAGTTTGCTGGAAGGTTTCATTACAGAGTTTGCAGTTGATCAAAGAAAGATTTTCAGCGAAGCAGAGAGGTACTTCTTCAAAGGATATCGCGGTAAGTACTTGAACTCTTTAAATCTGTTCCTTAAGATGTTATTGTATGAAAAAGGAGTACTGGATATATTCTCAGATGAATAAGTCAAGTAAGTGTAATGTCATAAGATTTTGAGAGTGATTCTGAAGATATTGGATGTACAAGTAGTGGTAAGAGATATAAAGTAGATTTCAGATCTTCCTTCTTTGAAGACAGTTCAGACAGTACTAGAGAACGAATAGCAAGGGGTATCCCTTACCACCCTTATACCCCACATAAACAAACCGGGACTCAGAATAATCCCGCAGGAACTCCATCTAGTAGTTCACACACAGTACATACTACCTTCATACCATCTACATTTACACCGCCAAGTGGTAGTAATACAACAAATCAGAATCCACCTCGTAGAAACGGAATGGGGGATGACATAAAATTACCTACCTTTAGGGGTACAGGGGCAGAAGACCTAGAACAGCATTGGTTCCTATGTGAAGTTGTATGGACCATTAAACAGATCCAGGATGACAATACTAAGCTTGTCCAGTTGGCCACTACACTTAGAGAATGAGCTTTAACATGGTATATGAAGTATACATCAGTGCAGAACAGAACACTCGTAGAGGTCCGGACCGCAATGATTAATGAATTTAAGAAACCCAAGTCTGAGTCACAATATATCACAAAACTTAAAGACATTAAACAGTTACCCACAGAGTCAGTATGGGATTTCGATCAGAAATTTAAAGCTCTTATAGACCAAGTTAGTTTTGAGTTTGCGCTGGAGCAACATAAGGAATGGTTCATCGCAACACTGCTCCCTCATATTAGACTTCCACTAATGCAACAAAAACTCCATACGCAGGATGAAGCATTGGAGATGGCAATGAAACTAGAGGCTTCACCTCTAGCTGAGACTAGCACAGGTATGACAAATTTACAGAATCAGTCAGCCAATCTCACTTTACAGCTACATGAGATTAAGAAAGGGAAAGAGGTTGAACAAGAATTATGGTGTACAAAGTGTAAAGGACATGGCCATACCAAAGATAACTGTCCAGTATTTGTTGAGTATATAGCAAGTGGGGCTCATAACCCCTTAGTACAGAATCAAGGGCCATGGTGTGAAATATGTAGAACAAGAGGACATAAACCACAGGAATGCCCTTTACTTCAGAAGTATGTACACACTCCTAAGAATTTATACTGTAACTTCTGTAAGTCAGTAGGACATGATGAAAATAATTGCAGATCTTATGATCTTGTGATAGAGAGAAAACATGACTTCTACAGAGTCTAGTCAGAGACATCAGGACCAGCAGAAGGTCCACAGCATGAACCGGCTCATGATGGCCGTGGTGGAGAATTCAGAGGAAGAGGCCATGGTGGAGGCTTTGACCGTGGTTGTGGACCGATTGTTTGTTACAACTGTGGAGCCATAGGAAATTATGCTAGGGATTGTCAGAACCCTACTACAACATGTAAGTATTACAAGTCCTATGATCATACTATAGAAGAATGTCCTATCTTGATAGCCAAGATTAAGGATCCTAAGCCAACAGTAAACCAGAATATTCAGCTTATTGCTGCTGAGTAGAAAGAACCAAAACCAAGAGTCAATGTTGTGACTCGCAGCGGTGCTTCTTGTTAGGGTTAACCTTGACTTGAGATCGAGTCAAAGGTGGTTAGGTCTAGCACATGGTTTGGGCACATGGTTTGTTGTAGCCCATGGTATTGTCCCATGGTATTGCATGTGTTAACCTTGACTCGGGATTGAGTCAAAGGTGGTTAGGTCTAGCACATGGTTTGTTGTAGCCCATGGTATTTTCCCATGGTATTGCATGTGATTAAGCCTTTATAAGGCTTGAGGAGGCTCCATTGTAATTGTACTGGAAGAGAGACTGTGAGAGCGTGAAGAGGAAGTGTAGCGGTTTTGCTGCAGGGTGTATCCCTTCATCTTTCTGGACTGAAATAAAAGGACTGGCAAATTTGTTTGTGGATGTAGCCCATCGTTTGGGTGAACCACGTTATATCTGTGTCTCTCTGTAATGTTTAATGTGTTTTTGCATCTTGTTTATTGATTTAACTATATAATTGTTATTTCTCTGCGGTATTGTTTTTCTAACAATTGGTATAAGAGCCAAAAGGTCTATTTGGTTTGTAAACTCGCAGGAAAGAAGGGTTCCTGGTTCGAGTGGGAGCAATGGCGGAAGAAGGAAAGTTTAGGGTTGATAAATTTAACGGCCAAAACTATCAGTTATGGAAGATGCAAATGGAGGACTATCTGTACCAGAAAGATCTGTACCTGCCATTGGGTAGAAAAGCAAAACAGCCAGTGGCTATGAAGGGTGAAGAATGGGAGGTTCTTGATAGAAAGGTACTAGGAACAATACGGCTGTGCCTGGCTTCGTCGGTGGCCTTCAATATTTCGAAATAAATAACAACAGAGGGTGTGATGAGCGCATTAAGTAAGATCTACGAAAAACCCTCGACTTCTAACAAGGTATTTTTAATGAAGCGTTTATTTAATATGAAGATGTCGAAAAGTGGATCTGTTGCTGACCATTTAAATGAGTTTAATACACTTACCAGTCAGTTAAGTTCTGTAAAAGTGAACTTTGATGATGAGGTTAGGGCTCTTCTAATCTTGTGCTCATTGCCAGAAAGCTGGAATAGCTCAATCATGGATGTAAGTAACTCTGTCCCTAGTTCAAGCACTCTTAAGTTTGATGATGTTGTTAGTGTTATTCTTAGCGAGGAAATGTGAAGGAAAAGCACAGGTGAGACATCAGGTAATGCGTTGACCATGGAGAGCAGAGGGAGACAAAAAGAGAGAGGAAGGAGCCCAGGAAATCGTGGCAAGTCTAAAAAGGGAAGATCCAAGTCCAGATTTGGAAAAATATAATGCTGGAACTGCGGTAAGAAAGGACATATAAAGAAAGACTGCAGAGCACCAAAGAAGAAAGGTGAGAGGCAGCAAGAGACTACCCAGGAAGCAAATGTAGTAGGTGATGTGTTACAAGATGCTTTGATTCTTGCATTAGATAATACTAGTGATTACTAGGTAGTAGATTCAAGGGCTTCATGTCATGCTACACCCCATAGGAAATTATTTTATGATTATGTTCAAGGTGATTTTGGGCATGTGTTATTGGGGGATGATGAACCATGTAAAATTGTTGGAAAGGGTAAGGTACGAATTAAACTAAATAATGGAAATGACTGGTTGCTAAAGGATGTAAGGCACATTCCTGCTATGAAAAGAAATATGATCTCAACAGGGCAGTTGGGAGATGGCGGCTGTTTGTCTACGTTTGGAGAAACGTGGTGAAAGGTCACTAAAGGATCAATGGTAATTGCAAAAGGAAATATGATAGGTACGTTATATTTATGTCCTCATAACACTGATTATTCTATTTCTATAGCTTCCACAGAAACAGGTGCAGTGTTGTGGAATCATAGGCTTGGCCACATGAGTGAGAAGGGGATGCAGATTCTCCACTCAAGGAAACTGCTTCTAGATCTGAAGCAGGTAAGTTTGGAATTTTTTGAGAACTGTGTTTATGGAAAACAGAAGAGAGTTATATTTCTCAGTGTTGGGAAACAAAAGAAGAGTGAAAAGTTAGAGCTTGTCCATACAGATGTATGGGGACCAGCTCAGGTACAATCTCTTGGTGGCTCTCGTTATTATGTTACTTTTATTGATGATGCAACTAGAAAAACTTGGGTTTATTGCATTAGACAGAAATCTGATGTGTTTGATACTTTTAAGAAGTGGAAAGCTTTGGCTAAGAATGAGACAGGAAAAAGGTTGAAATGTCTCAGATCTGATAATGGAGGTGAGTACTACAGCAAGGAGTTTGATAGTTACTGTTCACACAATGGGATTCACAGAGAGAAGACAGTCCTTGGAACACCCCCAGAAAATGGCGTGTCAGAAAGGATGAACAGAACGATCATGGAGCGTGCAAGGTGTATGAGATTGCATGCAGGGTTGCCCTTACAGTTTTGGGCTGATGTTGTAAACACTGTTGTTTATTTAATAAACAGAGGGCCTTCAAGCGTTTTGGATGGTGGAATTCCAGAGGAGGCATGGACAGGTAAACAGGTAAAATACTTATTTCTGAGAACTTTTGGTTGTGAAGCATTTGTCCATATTGATAAAGATGATAGAACAAAGCTTGAGGCTAAATCCAAGAAATGTACCTTTATTGGATATGGGGTTGATGATTTTGGTTATCACTTATGGGATCTTAAAAATCGCAAAATCATTAGGAGTAGAGATGTAGTATTCAATGAAAAGGTCATGTACAAAGATCAGTTGCAGGGAAAGAAAGAAGAAAAGGAAAACACAGAGTACACAATGCTTGATGAAATCAAAGAAAATGAAGTTCCAGAAGCACCAGAAAATCAAGAGCATCAGCAGGTACCTGAAAATCCTGCAACTGTAAGAAGGTCTATCAGGTTAAGTAGACCCCCTTAACGATTATCTCCTTCACTGTATTATTTATTGATGACTGATTCTGGTGAGCCAGAATGTTTTGAAGAAGCAATGCAGGTAGAAACTAGAAAGAAGTGGGAGCAAGGCATGGATGAGGAGATGGACTCATTGGTAAGAAACCAGACTTGGGATCTGGTTAAGTTTCCTGCAGGAAAAAGGTATTGCAGAATAAATGGGTTTACAGGTTGAAGGAAGAAGATGGAGGAAAGAAGCAGTACAAGGCTAGACTTGTTGTAAAGGGGTTTGCACAAAAGAAAGGTATAGACTTTGATGAAATATTTTATCCTGTTGTTAAAATGACTTCAATTAGAACTATTTTAAGTGTAGTGGCAGTAGAAGATTTGCATCTTGATCAATTAGATGTAAAAATGGCCTTTCTCCATGGGAATTTGGAGGAAGAGATTTATATGCAGCAGCCACAAGGGTATGAGGTCAAAGGGAAGGAGAATTTGGTTTGCAGGTTGAAGAAGAGCTTGTATGGCCTGAAGCAAGCTCCAAGGAAGTGGTATTTAAAATTTGATAAGTTTATGACAGAACAAGGTTATGATAGATGTCATTCTAACCACTGTGTTTATTTCAAGAGGCTAGATAACGGAAGATATATTATCTTGCTATTGTATGTGGATGACATGCTTGTTGCAGGGTCTAACATGCAGGATATAAATGTGCTCAAAAGAAAACTAGCTAAATCATTTGCGATGAAGGATTTGGGTGCTGCAAAGGAAATCCTTGGTATGAGAATAACAAGAGACAGGAAAAATCACAAATTGACATTGTCTCAAGGTGAGTACATAGAAAAGGTGTTGCATAGGTTTAGAATGCAGAATGCAAAACCAGTTAGCACACATTTGGAAATCCATTTCAAACTAAGCAAGCATATGTGTCCAGAGACACAGGAAGAGATAGATTACATGTCCAAGATTCCCTATTCATCAGCAGTTGGGAGCTTGATGTATGCCATGGTGTGCACAAGACAAGATATTGCACACGCAGTGGGAGTTGTGAGTAGGTATATGAATAATATAGGTAAAGAGCATTGGAAAGCAGTACAGTGGATTCTCAGGTATTTGAGAGGTACCACTTCTCATGCATTATGTTTTGGAGGTTCAGACACTGTTCTACAGGGATATGTTGATGCAGATATGTCTGGTGATAAAGACAGCAGGAGGAGCACCACAGGGTATGTGTTCACTGTAGGTGGAACAACAATAAGTTGGATTTCAAAACTGCAACAGGTTGTTGCACTTTCAACAATGGAAGCAGAGTATGTTGTTGCTACAGAGGCTATTAAGGAGATGATTTGGTTGCAGAGGTTCATGGAATAATTGGGTAAGAAACAATAGAATAGTAGGCTGTACAATGAAATCCAGAGTGCCATTCATCTTCCAAAGAACTCAGCCTTTCATTCAAGGACTAAACATAGAACTCAAGTACCACTTCATAAGATCTGTTCTAGATGAAGAACTGTTAAAATTGGAAAAGATTCACACTAGCCAGAATCCTGCAGACATGCTGACAAAGGGAGTAACCAGAGAGAAACTGAGTTCCTTCTCGGTTTCTGTTGGCCTTAAAGCATGAAGGTGAAAAGAAGAAATTTGCGAAGTCCAAGGTCCAGCAAGTGCAGCAGTAGTAGAGTTGCTGTGATTAGTCACCATGAAGGCACATAAAAATGTAATGGAGCGGTTTGCATGTAAATGGGCATATGGCTGTAAGACCTGGTAAGGCATGCATACCCCTGGTAAGTCACCGGTAAAGTCGGGAGATAGACCTAGGTGATAGGGGGGTATATGTAAAATTCCTCGGTAAATACTTGAGGGGAGTTGGTGATTACTCCAAGTCAAGTTTAAAGGGGGTATTGTTAGGGTTAACCTTGACTTGAGATCGAGTCAAATGTGGTTAGGTCTAGCACATGGTTTGTTGTAGCCCATGGTATTGTCCCATGGTATTGCATGTGATTAAGCCTTTATAAGGCTTGAGGAGGCTCCATTGTAATTGTACCGGGTACTGTATTGTACTAGAAGAGAGACTGTGAGAGTGTGAAGAGGAAGTGCAGTGGTTTTGCTGTAGGGTGTATCCCTTCATCTTTCTGGACTGAAATAAAAGGACTGGAAAATTTGTTTGTGGATGTAGCCCATCGTTTGGGTGAACCACGTTATATCTGTGTCTCTATGTAATGTTTAATGTGTTTTTGCATCTTGTTTATTGATTTAACTGTATAATTGTTATTGCGCTGCGGTCTTGTTTTTCTAACACTTCTACTAGTAGGACATCGCAGGATGCCAAAAAGAATACAGGTCCAAAGTGGTTGTGTAAAGCCACTGATAAATCTACACCACTTGACATGCAGAAGAACAAAGAAACATTTTAGCAAGCTAAAACTTTCTTTACTGACCTTACACCATCAGGATCGCAGATATTGCCTTGTAGGGGCGTACCGCAGCAAAAACCTTGTGGTGTTAGTCCTGTGCAGATATCGTAGGCTACCACATCTGGAAGGTGCGAAGAGGATGAGTTGATAGGAAGCGTACAATCCTTCCTGTGGAGCTGCTTGAAACTCGTAAGAAATGAGAAAGCCATAGGAGAGATTTAATGCATCATAGATCAGTATCAACAGACTTCTTCCATGAGCAGTACGCAACGTGTTGTTCATAGTATTATGGGCCATACAAGAACAGGAAGAGAAATGAGACTCATAGCACAAATTGAAGCGTTTAAAATGGATAAGGTAATCCTAGATTTAGGATCAGAGGTAAATGTTCTTACCAAGCAAACATGGGAACAGATGGGTAGCCCTAAGTTAGCTAGATCACCTATCCATCTGCGATTAGCCAATCAGCAGAGGGTATCCCCACTGGGTCGATTACCACAAGTACCAGTTGATATTGATGGAATTCGCAGCTTTGTAGATTTTGAAGTCATAGAAATTACTGGCGATAGCAGACTGTATCCAGCTTTATTAGGTATTGATTAGGCATTTGATAACATGGTTGTTATCAATTTGAATAAAATACAAATGACCTTTGAGGATAAAAATATTCGAGTCATCGCACCGTTGGATCATTTTCAGGGTCCTCGATACATTGAACCTATCAGAGAAGAGGAAGAGGTGCGTAATATGGAGAGCCTCTATCAGATGACTGCTAACCAGAGTGATTATATCAATCCCACCATAGAAGGAAATATTAGTTGGCAATGCGATAGCTCGTGCGCATCGGATTCGGATGATGTTTTAGAAAATTGGAAGAATAGACTTTATGAAGTTTCAGCTCGCAGATGTGTATTTATGACTAAGTCACTGCGATGGATTGGAACAGAGATTAAGGATATTCCGTCGTTTGATGGCTTAGCAGATTTCAATGAATTTTTACAATAGTTTGAGCAGGAAATCCCTAATGAGCAGAGGATGGCAGCTATTGACGTTGCAGTAAGAGCCACACCTGCAAGATGGTGGCATGCACATAAAGAAAATATCGCATCATGGGATGATTTTAAGAGATTGATGGCGATCAGATTCTCTATTGACAAGGAGCATTTATAGCAGAAATATACAGGAGAAAGTGATCCCAGGTCACATATTAAGATTTGTGAACATAATTGGTTGGACATTCCAGAGGATGAATGGGTTCACCTTGTTACGGAGAGAAATTCCTATGGCTTGGGGTACCACAACAGACAGCTAGACTCCAGAAATCAATCTTTCCCAATATGCAATAGAAATAAAAAAATCTAACACTAAAAGATCGAACCTCGTACCTTATTCCGGACGGTTGAAGTAGATCCCCGTTGAGCTTTCCAATCTTCTACTTGAATTGATAGATTACTTCCTCAGCAACAAGTAAACAATACAAGCATTCTATATATCATGGTGTTAGATCTATTCTAGCATATATAATCAATAATGTACAAGCATTTGACATAATCCCATGGATAAAATATTCATTCAAACACACATTATTGGACAAGAAAAGATATTTCTATTAATATAAATTAGAGATTACAAGATACAACCTCTGACGGCACATCTGCGAACCGGAGAAACTGAATCCCCCACTTGGGCCTCCACCACCTCAATCCTCCATCACTTCGATAGCAAGCTTACTAGCAAAAGGCAAGCTTGGGAAGAAAACAACAGTGCTCCAAGGGACAAAGGGATGCAGACTCAAGCATAAGTTCTGGCAACAATGGACTATAGTTTCGTTACTCTCAATTCTCTCTTATCTCCCTCCCCCTCTTTAATGTACCAAGGGGTTCCTTATATAGCTTCACAAGGGACAATGAAAGGTCGAATCCGAGCGATCTCAAGGCATATAGAAGGCCAGGAGTCATATGAGTCGGATCCAAGTCAAGGAACGCTCCAAAAGGATTTGGACTATGCACACATCCCGATGTACGCGACTATAGGGGTCGAACCTGCGTATGTACGCGGTTATCGGGGAAAAAGCCGCGTATATCATAGTTTATATAGTTTTGGGGATGATAAATGATACATCAAAGGATAAAATGTGGTCCATTGGGTCTAAAGAGTCTGCAGCGGGACAGGGGAAGGCCATACAAAGTGTGATTCACCTAGTGGGGTGAAAATCTCTATAACACACCTATTCATTCACACTTTAGACACAGTCCCAAGGAACTGGTACACTAAGACAGAGTTGCGTAGAGGAACCATTACATGGCCAGTTATGATAGACAACTTTCTACTCACTTTCACTTTTGAATCTGAGTATCCAAGCATTGATCAGGCTCTAGAGACTATAAAGACTAAGATACTTGATGACTGTACCCTACCAGTGTATGCTCAGCCTGATTGGGCCATCTAGTTAGAACACGCGCTAGAGTGTTACAACTTCATAGAAGAGCTAGGTGATGAGGATGAGAATCCTCGCAGTATCAACATTCCAGAGTCAGAAGGGACTCGCGAAGTTGATGGACCAAAGCTAGAGATTCCAGCTGTCACAGAGCCTATTAAGATTAAAAAGATCAATATTGGCATAGAAACAGAACCAAAGTTTGCCTCTATTGGAGACTATTGGGATGATGAAACGGTAGGACACATCGCAGATTTGTTACACGACTATCAGGACTTATTTCCCACTAAGTTTATAGAGATGAAGGGAATAATAGGAGATTTGGGAGTCATGAGGATACCTTTGAAAGTGGATGCTATGCCAGTTAAGCAGCGTCCATACAGATTAAATCCTCATTATAAAGAAAAAGTTAAGGATGAGATTGATAAGATGCTAGTAGCAAGCATCATTGAGCCAGTAGAAGAGAGTGAATGGGTTAGTCCCATGGTTGTGCAGGAAAAGAAAACTAAAGGAGAAATTAGGATTTGTGTCGATTTGTGCAAACTCAATGACGCATCACTCCATGACCCATTTCCAACACCTTTTACTGATGAAGTTTTAGACAATGTGGGAGGACAGGAGATCTACTCATTCACTGATGGATTTTCAGGCTATCACCAGATAAGAATCCATCCAGAAGATCGACATAAGACCACCTTTGCGACAGAATGGGGCTCATTCCAGTATACGGTAATGCCCTTTGGTCTTAAAAATGCACCAGTTATTTTTTCTAGAGTAGTAGTTGCTGTCTTTAAGGAATACATCCATAAATTATTAGAAGTATATTTTGATGATTGGACTATATTTGGAGTAATCAAAAAGCATATAAGAGATTTAAGACTCATGTTAGAAAAATGTAGGCAATATCAGATTTCTCTTAACTTGAAGAAATGTATATTTTGTGCAACATTTGGTATTTTGTTGGGTCATATTGTTTGCAGACAAGGCTTGATGGTAGATCCTACAAAGATTGCCATCATTGTAAATCTTCCAGCACCCAACTCAGTCAAGCAATTGAGGACAGTGCTTGGTCATACAGGGTATTATAGAAAATTCATCAAAGGCTATGCAAAGATCACAACACCTATGGAAAAGCTGTTAAAGAAAGAAGTGAAATTCCTATGGAATGAGGAATGCTAGCAAAGTTTAGACACTCTCAAAGAGAAGATGGTTACAGCACCCATCTTAGTATTTCCATATTGGAACAAGCCATTTCATGTACATGTGGATGCATCTGGCATCGCACTGGGGATTGTTTTAACACAGCTAGTAGAAGGGGGTATCGATCACCCTATTGCATACTCAAGCAGAAAGTTATCTACCGCAGAAAAGAACTACACCACTACAGAAAGAGAAGGATTAGCCATGGTGTATGCTCTACAGAAGTTCAGGTACTACCTGTTGGGTGCCCCTTTCAAGATGTTCACTGACCATTCTGCTTTAAAGTATTTGGTCAATAAGCCAGTGTTAGGGGGAAGGATCTGCAGATGGTTACTCCTATTTCAGGAGTATGATTTTGAAAATTTTTGTAAAACCAGGGAGATTGAATGCAGGACCTAATCATCTGTCGCGGGTAGGCTCAAAAGAAGAACCAAGTAATCTAGAGGATAATCTGCCAGATGCGCAATTGTTTTCTATCCAGATTGCAGATAAGTATCACGCATATATTATTCACTTTCTCACTACAGGGTGGGCACCAGTTGAGTTTACTAAGCAGCAAAAGAAACAGTTAGTTGTTAAAGCTGCAGATTTCACTTTGATCGCAGGACATTTATATAAGTTAGGTCTAGATGAAGTCCTGCATAGATGTGTTATGCCACACGAGAAAGAGGCCATTATTAGAGAAGCACATTCAAGTACCGTAGGAGGTCATTTCGCAGGAAAGCTGACTGCTCAGAAAATTCTAGCTGCAGGATTATGGTGGCCTACTTTGCATAAAGACACTAAGGAGTTTTGCAAATGCTGCAATATCTGCCAGAGGGTAGGAAAACCTTCGAGGAGAGATGAAATGCCGCTGCGACCACAGATTACACTGCAGGCATTTGACAAGTGGGCTATAGATTTTGTGGGTCCTATCAACCCACCAGGGAAATGAACTGGTGCGAGATACATCATCACAGGAACAGAATACCTCACTAGGTGGGCAGAGGCCAAAGCAGTAAGGAATTGTGATGCTGCTACAACTGCATAGTTTTTTTGAAAACATCATAAGTAGATTTGGATGTCCAACAATTTTGATGAGTGATTAAGGAACACACTTTTTGAATCACACTATTGAGGCCTTGACGGAGGAATTTCAGATACAGCACCATAAGAGCACTCCCTACCACCCACAAGCTAATGGTACGGTGGAGGATTTTAACAAGATTCTAGAAAATGCTCTTACTAAGATCTGTAACAACCAAAGAGATGATTGGGACCTCAGGGTTAATGCTGTGTTATGGGCTTATAGGACTACATGCAAGAAACTTATAGGACACACGCCTTTCAGCTTGGTGTATGGACAAGAGGCTATTATGCCTATGGAATATATTATTCCTAGTTTAAGAATTGCTCAAAATTACCAAGATGGTTGATACAGATACGATGAATGAAAGATTAGCGCAACTGCTTTCCTTAGAAGAAGACAGATTCATCGCAGGATTTCATCAAAAAGTGCAGAAGGCACGAGAAAAAGCTTGGCATGACAAGCACATCAAGAGTAATATTTTTTAGACAGGAGACCTAGTGCTCCTTTATGACAACAAGTTTGTTAATTTTCCAGGGAACTTCAAGACCCATTGGCTGGGGCCATATCAGATTCAGCAAGTCACAGAAGGAGGTGCCGTTCAGCTCAATAAACTGAACGGGGAACTTGTTCCTAATTTGATTAATGGCAGTAGGCTTAAGCTTTATAGTGATAGCCACTCCACTTCCCAACCCTAACTCAGAGAACTAAGTGGTGCAGATGTCCAGTGTAGTTGAAAGGAGGCATCGCACCCATAACTAGTCTACACCAGGTGAAAAAAATTCTAAGTTGGAAATCGCAGCAGGAAAGTTTATTTTGCGCAAGTCATAGGATGATTGTAGAGTTTTTGAACGTTGTGGAGTTTCACGCCAACTTTTTGGTCCAGGACGATGCGGTGTGACATCCCAGCGAGACGATGTTCCCCATGCCGTAAAGACGATTTTGAAAGGGAAAGAGGGCCAGTCATTTCGCATTCTAACAAGCAATTAATGTAGATATGATAGGTATACGTTGTCCTAGATTTGGTAAATCTTGGTCGAGACCACCGCTTGTGCACAATTTTCGAGGGAAATTTGAACGGGTTTTCAGCAATTAATGAGGAGCGGGGCGTGGGCTGTTGTCTTGTCCATGCAACAAATGCTGCCAACGGGTCCAACCTAAGTGACCATTGCTTCGGAGATTACCGCCTTCATTAAAAATACACAGATCATTCAAACAGAAGGGTTACTTTTGCAATTTCTGAGAGTTATAGAGTAATTTGTAGAGTTTTCCCTGTGCAGAGATACTCCAGTTACAGAGTGCTGGTTTCCCCATTTTCGCAACCATTGCCAGTCCAGAGTATCGCACCAGGCAGTTTATTTCTGAGCAGGAACCTTTAGAAGATGTTGTGCGATGATTCAAGCATGGTGGCCTTGACTTTACTATGACGACGCCACCCAGGATTGTGAAATTAGGTGCAACATAGGTCAGGCAGACGCCAAGGACGAGGACTCAATCTCAGATAGTAGAAGATTCTAGCCCAGAGCAGGAAGAAGAAGTTCATATGGCAGCAGCATACATTTTTCCATGAGTCGAGGACGCACCAGAGATAACCATTCCCAAGGGTGCTAAGTTTCCTATTTTGCTACCGCTGATTGATCCTCGCGTAAAGGTAGATGGAGAACTATTAGGATATGTCCCTCCTCTCAAATTTACAGACTATAACCTTGAAGATAGTAAGACATACCCTCAGTTTCGGCCAGATCAGTATCTTATGGTTCAAAGGAACCTGAGGACCAGTGCAGATGAGTTTGTTCCTATGGAACATGTCCATATTCTTGAGCAGTCAGGCTTGCTCAATTTGTTGAAAATACCACATTTTGGATGAGGTACAGAGGTTAATGCCGTGGTGTGTGTGATACTTTCTCGTGTACATGGAGGTTACCTCTGGCTGGGTAACAAGTTTGATCTGAACTTCGGCTTGATACACCGCATCACTAGGCTGTCCAAGAACGGTAAGGACCCTCAGACACATATATCAGGGGAAAGCAAGGATACTAAGCTACCAGCACTTCTAGTCAACAAGTATAAGCTACAGAGAGGAGGTCGGGCTTATGACCTCACAGCCTTAGCAGATGATACACTTAGATTTATAGCCAGTCTACTTACAGGAAGACTGTTAACCAAAGTTCACCCGAAAGAAGTCACAGGATCAGTAATTCACCTTGCTGTGCAGGTCGCAGAAGGTGAACAATTTAATTGGTGTTTGTTTTTATTAAATATTTTTCTTGCAGATTGTTTGGCAACACAGGACGAGCCAAACCACCCCTTCCACTTCTCGTGGCTGCTTATATTATGTGCATTCGTCGGGTGGAGAGAGCCGCCCCATACCTAGTTTCTACAGCTACTAGGCGGAAAGTGCAGAGGCGCACGATATGCAAACTTATGGGAAAGCAACAATCTAGCCAAGAAAAAGATCAATATGATAGTATTCTATGAATACTATAAGCTATTGAAGCAAGTCATTCAGGAGACACCGAGGATCAACACAGAGGTTGTTGACATGTATCACACTCAGCTTGATTTCATTGCGGACAGGCATACAATCTACCTGAGGCCAAAAGGGTTTAGAAAGGATGAGTGGGCTATTGGATTGTTCAGGATGACATCGCAGGATGTAGAAGATGTCATCAAAGGCTTTGATGAAGAGTGGAAGAAGGCATTAGAAGATGCCACAGTAGGAACTCTACCAGCAGATACCGCACCGATAGATCCATTAGACAAAGAAAAAGATAAGGTGGTTTTCAAGAGGAAAGATGTAGTAGAAGTACCACTAATGGCACAAAAGAAGAAGAAAAAAGTCAAATCCTTAATGCCAACTACATAGAACGCACTAACAGAGGATGACTATGATCTCATCGCAGTGAGATTGCAGGAGGAGATGCGGGACTCATTTCAGGCGATGCAGACATCACAGGACAAGTTGCAAAGCATGATAGATAAGAAGCTTCTGGAGTTGAAAGCACTAACTGAGAAGACTGCCATGATGCAAACTCATCCAGTCAAGGTGACAGCAGGAGAAAGCTCAACACCATCGATTTCCCGCAAGGAATTCTTTGCAAAGGATCGCACCAATACAGTGCTGATACCGCCAGGGAGCATCTGATTCCCTGCTTCGATGATTGATGTGCAGATACAGGTTAGAGAACTTGTCAAGGTTAATCTAGCACAATTCCCCGTTGATCAACTACAGATGATCCAGCAGCAGATAGCCGCAGAGCTCAAGTATAGAGAGCTTATGACTTATAACCAGAACACTCGGCTGAGACAACAGAATGCAGAGCTCACCGCAGGATTTCAAACAAAGGCGAAGGAGCTCAGACAATATGAAGAAAGCGAACAGGATCTAAGTCAGGTCCTGCAGAACATCACATTGGAGTTACCCCAGTGTAACATAGAGTTTGCCTTGTCGCTAACGCAGAAAGTAAGAAGAATTGTAGATAGAGCAAAGGCTCTGGAAGAGACAATGGTCAAGATGCAGGAAGACCATAAGGCACAGATTGCTGAGCTTGAGGCTCGAGCACCAGGCACACTTGAGGAAGAAAAGGAAGCAAGGGCACAGGCCTTTAGAACCACTTCAACGCAGATGAAGTGTCACATAGATGATGTAGAGTCATTGCTTACTGATGCAACGAAGACATGGTTGGAGCTAGAAGAGCTCCCAGATAGACTGGATTTGCAGTAGAGCATCCAAAACATAGAGAATACAATAGTAGAAATAAAGGAAGAAGTCAAGATCTTAGGAGCTCTTGCAAAGATGAAGAAGATGGCAGAGATGAACCATTTGCAGCAGGAAGCACAGATGTTGTGAGGAAAAGAGATACCATTCAATAATATGCTTCAGCCATATCAGGAACAAATTGCAGAGCTGGTCGATGCGGTTGAGAAGAAGGTCAAGGAGTTCACTACAAGCAAGAGTGTAATTGATAACACAGAAGACTCCATGATTAGTCAAGTTATGCTTGAAGTGGCACAAGACTGTATCGAAGCTATGAAAAAAGATGTCGTAGGACTCAAGGAGAGATTCGCAAGGACTTCGCAAGAAGCCAAGGAGATGCTACAGAAGAAGAAACCAACTGTTAGTGGCTCGAGGATGAGCCACAAGTAAGTGTTAGGGGATTGTTGGAGCAGGGCCCCGCAGCTACAGGAAAAGCTACTATTTTTGGGACAAATTTTGGGAGGAAAGACAGTTTTGGCAATGCCGATAAGATAGTGATATAAGAGATGCGATAAAGGTACGATGTTGTAGCGCAATTCCTACCGTGGATTGGGGGCCAGAAATCGCGGCGGTCGGAACAAGGAAGTCAAAGAAAATAGTACTTGAAGCGGCCGAGAAGAGAGCTCAACCACTGCATTTAAGGCAGTGGCGATGACAGGAGGGCTCAACTACCCTCATAAATGGAGAAGGAGCAATGGTTCGAGGTATTAAAGATAAAGGATAGAAGGGGAGTGACCGAGGAAGCAGCACCCATACCCGCAATCAGCACCGAAAATCGCGGAAGACAGCAGGAAGCTATGGTGTGACCAGAAAGCCGCAGTTCAAAGTACAGATAGGCCGACTATCACAGTTAGGGTTTTGGGTCACTGTTGGGATAGGCCCACAGTTTTGTATCACAGTGAGACCTTCGAGCCACCTATTTAAGCATGTATTTTTTATTATGAAGGGTTAGTTAGTTAGTTAGTTGGTTGGTCAGTCAGGTTGTGACTAGTTGTCGTCAGTATTGTGAGACATTGAGAAAGAGTCGAGCTCTGGTTCTATGTTCAGTCTGTAGTTATCTTACTGTAACCAGTGGTTGGCTCCTTGAGCACGAATGTAACAATCCACAGGGATTGGGAGAGAGAGAAGGGTATATTGTAAGAAGAAAGCATTATAGGAAGAGAAGAGATCTAAGAGAAGGGCTCCCGGCTGTATGCGTGGAGTTTCTCAGAAGATCTCAAGTTGCATAAGAGGTTGCAGCGGAACTGTGTTTACTCTCTCTCAAGATATAATACAAACACAGTTCCCATGGATGTAGCTTCCCTCCTGGAAGTGAACCACGTAACATCCGTGTGTTGTGTGACTGTTCCATGTGATTGTGCTTTACTTATTTGCTATCTGTTATCTGTTACATGAAGTTTGCTTATCAGTTAATGAATGTATGTATGCTATCCTTCAATTTACAGTAACATAGAAGGTTAAATGTGAGTTGAATGTGTCGAGTATTCCGTATATGAGTTTATCAGTGCTTGATTCATGACAGCTAACAACTACAGTGTTAAGTGACTTCTGTATATTTAGTTCAGCGAGCTGAGCGTAATAGGTGTTAAGTGTGTTAAACTGTAGGAGCTTAAGTGAAGTTGTTTAACACCCTAATGAAGGTTAACTGAGCTATTATACCCAGGGAGGAAGCCTCTGGACCTTGAAGAGTTGATGAGCATATTGAGTCTTACTGTAGGAAATATTGCAGTGTAGAAAGGCGATATCGCACTGCCACGGAGGCTGCGGTGTGAGATATCGCAAGTTAAGAGCCGAGTGGAAGAGAAATTTTGTGCATCGTCCTAGAAGCTGTGATACGATAAGAGTCAGTCCCATAGCAAAGTCAGCTAGGAAGAGAGAAACAACCCTTGCTGAGAGATTCAGCTGGTTAAGTAGAGTCAGAGAACCTAGGATGCTGCAGAACCTGGTTGAGGAAACCTGATTCTTCAGCCACCCCATCTAGGATCACTTCAGGTGAGAATTCAGGCCGTTCGATGGTCTGTTGCCGAAAGGGCCAGTGAGCTAGGGGTTTTGTTGGTAAAATAAAGTAAAACTCAGGTCTGCCCAGAGGAGACCAACAAGCCATGCTGCAAATTCTGATAGATATTCAAAGGCAGATGAACTATGGGGACAAGACATTAAGGCCGGAGGGTAGTAAGAGCACTGCTAGAAGGAGAAATAGATCTCCTAGTGAGTCATCAGACTCTAAAGGATCCACTAGCGATTCAAGTTCCTCTTCTCATAAGAATGAGAGGAAGATGCGTTATAGAAACCATTCATGTGATGATTTTAAGAAGGCGACGCCACCCATATTCAATGGTGAGATAAAGAATGGTTAAGAAGCTGAAGCTTGGCTTCTTGGGATGAGGAAATATTTCCAAGTTTAGGATTATTCAGGAAATATGAAGGCTAGAGTTTCCATCTTCAATTTGACTGGAAGAGCATCCATATGGTGGGAGCAATTCAGGAAAGTGAAGAAGATTAATGAAAGGAAAATTGTGTGTAAATAGTTTTAGAAGTATTTTAAGCAGAAATACCTCTCTGAAAGGTACTATGCTGACAAGATCAAAGAATTTCATGAGCTGAGATTGGGACAATAGACCATGTAAGAGTATGCAAACAAGTTCTTGGAGCTGTTGAGATATGTCAGGTATATCAAGGATGAGAAAGTAAAAATCCAACGTTTTCTGAGTGGATTGCCTTAGTCTTGCAAAGACAGAATTGTGTTTTATGAGCCTAGAACTCTGGAAGAAGTGATAAGGAAAGCTAAGTATTGATATGAGAAAAGAAAAGGAAAACCTGACTATCATAAGACATGGAAGGACATAAAGAATGAGAAGTCTGACCAAAGTAAAAAAGGTTTTAAACCTTCTAACTTCAGGAATCAGCAGAAGCAACCATCCGAAGTTGAGAAGCAACCAACCAGAGTGGTGGGATAAAAGAAAAGAGATCCATATCATATCAGAGAACCACTCCAATGTTGGATATGTGGAGGACCCCACATGCGCTGAAATTTTCCACTCGAGAATGAGAGTGCAAGGCCAGCTTACAACCTTCAAAAAGAAGAAACAGTGGGTCAAGTAGCAAGGGTTGTCCCCAAGATTTACGCAGCATTGGAGGACTGTCAGGCAGACCACTAGTTGACTGTGGTTGAAGTTGCAGGTAAGATTGTTGAGCAATCTATTTCTATTTTGATTGACCCTAGTTCTACCCACAGTTACATTGCACCTAGAGTAGTGGAGATTTGTGCTTTCAAGAAAGTGAGGCATAAGAAATCATGGTTAGTTCAGCTAGCCACTGGAACCTAGAGAAAGGTTAGTGAAGTGGTAGAGAAATTTCCATTGGTGATGAATGGATGGGTTACTTGTGTAGATTTGAATGTTCTACCCCTTGGTTCCTATGATTTTCTCATTGGAATGGATTCGTTAGAAACTCAGAGGGTAAAGCTTGACTGTTACCATAAGACTTTTGAATGCATGGATGAAGAAGGGAACCCGAGAGTGGTAAGAGGAATTCCAAAGGTAATTTCTATGAGGCATATTTCAGCAATGCAGTTGAAGAAATTTTGTAGGAAGGGTTTCCAGTTGTTTGCAGCTCATATTGTGGAGGCAACGGAGAATGAAACTCCTAGGCTGGAGGACTTCCATGTATTGCAGGAATTCAGGGATATTTTACCTAATGAGATTCTAGGGCTTCGTCTAAAGAGGGACATTGATTTCATGATTGAACTTGTTCCAGGAGCAGCACCAGTGTCCAAGACACCCTACAGAATGAGTACGCCGGAAATGTTAGAGCTAAAGATGCAGTTGCAAGAGTTGCTATAGAAAAATTATATCAAGCTAAGTTTGTCTCCTTGGGGAGCACCAGTTCTGTTTGTAAGGAAGAAAGATGATACACTCAGATTGTGTATTGATTACAAAAAACTGAACAAGGTTACAGTGAAGAATAAATATCCTTTTCCTAGAATTGATGACCTCTTTGATCAAATGAGAGAAGCAAGGGTGTTTTCCAAGATTGACTTGAGGTCAAGTTACCATCATGTGAGAATCAAGGATGAAGAAATTCATAAGACAACCTTCAGGACAAGGTATGGGAATTATGAGTTTGTAGTGGTACCATTTGGTCTCACAAACATGCCAGCTACATTTATCTACATTATGAACAATGTCTTCAGTAGGTATTTGGACTCAAGTTTGTTCTTGTTTTCCTCGATGACATTCTTGTTTATTCTAATAATGAGGAAGAGCATGAAGAGCATTTTATATTGACATTACAATTGCTTAGGGAGCATCAGTTGTATGCAAAGTTGAGCAAGTGTGACTTCTATAAAGATAGAATTCAGTACTTGGGTCACATTATCTCAGAAGAGGGTATATCTGTGGACCTTAACAAGATTGAAGCCATAATGAATTGGCCTACTCCAAGAAACATGACAGATGTAAGATATTTTATGGAACTTGCAGGATACTACAGGAGATTCATTGAAGGATTCTCCAAGGTTGCACATGCCATTACTTCTTTTCAAAATAAGGGAATAAATTTTGAATGGATAGTGAGGTGTGAAGAAATCTTCCAGCGGTTGAAGAATATTCTCACAAGTGCACCAGTTTTGAAAGTTGCAGACCGAGAGAAAGATTTTGTGGTGTGTGCTGATGCATGAGGTCAAGGGCATGGAGGAGTCCTTATGAAAGACAACCACGTGATATGTTATGAGTCCAGGAATTTGAAGGAACATGAGAAGAACTATGCTACTCATGATCTGGAACTTGCAGCCATAGTACACTGGCTCTCAAGATGTGGAGGCTTTACTTGATGGGAAGAATATTTGAGCTAAGGACAGACCATTGTGGTCTGAAGTATTTGTCTGATCTGCCTACTCTGAATTCTCAGCAAGATAGATGGCCGGATTTTTTATATGAGTTTTATTTTGAGATCAAGCACATAAGGGGGAAAGAGAATAAGGTAGCTGATGCACTTAGCAGGAAGGTGCAGGAAATGCATGTGGCATCTGTTACTGTTTTCCAATCGGAGTTGAGGTAGAAGATTTTTAATCATGTTGCTAAAGATGAGTTGTATGTGCAGTTCAAGTACAAATTGCAGCAGAAAAGTCTTGAGAAGAGGTATGAGGGATACAAATTGGAAGAAGATGTAATTCTTACTTACAAGAATAGAATTTACATTCCAAATGTAGCAGATTTGAGGGGAATTGTTATGGATGAGATCCATCAAGCTCCATATTCTGGTCACCCAGGATATCAGAAGACAATTGCTACAACCAAAAAGTAGTACTTTTGGTCAGGAATGAAACATGACATGGATGAATACGTTTCTAGGTGCATGAAATGTCAGCAGGTGAAGGTTGAGCATCAACACCCAGCAGGTTTGTTGCAGCCTTTTCCAGTTCCAGAATGGAAATGGGAAATTATTTCCATGGATTTCATTACAGGATTGCCAATGACTTGGAGGCAACATGATTCCTTCATGGTTATGGTGCACAAGTTGACAGAGGCATCCCAGTTTATACCGGTTAAGTCTACGCATAAGACTGATGACATTACAAAATTATTCATGAAGGAGATTTTCAAATTGCATGGATTGCCAAAGGAAATAGTCTCTGACAGAGATGTCAAGTGCACTTCCAATTTTTGAAAGGGATTGTTTGTAGATTTTGGTACACATCTAGACTTCAACACTGCATACCATCCTTAGACTGATGGGCATATAGAAAGAGTAAATCAAGTACTTGAAGACATGCTTCGCATGTATGTGATGGACAAACCAACCAAGTGGGGAGATTATTTACACTTGGTAGAGTTTGATTATAATAATGGACATCAATCATCCTTGGGTATGAGTCCATATGAAGCTTTGTATGGTAGGAGGTGTAGGACACCCATGACTTGGGATAATCCCGTGACAAGAGTTGTGATTGGTCATGAATTGCTCAAGGAGATGGAGCAGGAAGTTGTAAAGATCAAGAAGAATCTGAAAGCATCCGAGGACAAATAGAATAGCTATGCTGATAAGCATAGGGTGAACATAGAATTCAGTGTTGGGTATCATGTTTACCTCATAGTGAGGGCAAGGATGAGTTCCTTGAAACTTGGAAGTTGTGCCAAGTTGTCACCTAGATATTGTGGGCTGTTTGAAGTGCATGAAAGAATAGGTCCAGTTGCATATAGACTTGCATTGCCTACTAGCACTAGAGCTCATAATGTTTTCCATGTCTCTATGCTTAAGAAATATATACATGAACCTAACCATTTGATAAATTGGGATGTGATTCAGGTGGAACTCGAGGGAGAGTTCCGAATCGATCCAATGCACATCCTCAATAGGAATGTCACCATGCTTCGGAACCGATCCATAGAACAGGTAAAGGTGCAGTGGAAGCACTATGGTACTGAAGAGGCTACATGGGAGCTAAAGGATGTCATGCGATTGGCACATCCATTTTTGTTCAAATATGCGGAGCACTGAGGGTGGTACTAGTCTAGCATTTTGTTCAATTTTGTAAAGCATTGAGGACAGTGCTATTGAAGGGGGAGGGGAATGTAACACCCTAGTTTTGATGCCATTTGCATTAATGTATATGATGTATATATTATATGGAATCATGACAAGGAGCTGAAGGCCAAGGCCATGTCATTGATTAATGTTTGGTTTATAGGCGACCGTGGTTGATGCCTATGGTTTATGTGCAAAGGAAAGCACGTTTGTAAACATCTTGTAAATATGCAAATTAATGAAAAACCCACAACCAGCTGTGTCAATACAACAAAAAATGAGATGGGGGCATGATTTTCCTAAAGATAAGGGAAATGGAATGTTAACCATGAACTAGTTTGGCGAAAATCCATGTGTCAGGGGGAAATACCATCAAAACTGTCAACTACCCTTTTTCTTGTCTTTTCTTCCCAACCCTTTATTTCTGCCTGAATGTGGTTGAGGTAGTTATTGCATGGAAGGGGAAAAGTATGGGAACAATTCGAATTGGGCAGAGAACCCAGTTTCGAATGTCGTGTTTTGCTTGCATGGACAAGAAAACACTAGAACCGTAAGCCAGTTTCACTCACGCATTATGTCTTCATTTTGGATTCACGTTTTGGGGGAGGTAGGACGTCTTGCTGATAGATCATTATTTTCCATTCGCGTGGAAGCTCTTCGGCAATTGAGTTCTTCCTGTGTGTATCCTTCGTGTTCTGAAAGTGTTTTTCCCTTGGAAAGACTATAATTGCGATGTGGAAATGTTATCTTGAACTACATAGTGTATGAGGCCCTGTTACTTGTGTTCTAGAGTAAATCCTGTGTTGTAGAGTCTCCCTTTGGTTGTTGTGTTGTGCACCTTGGTTTGGGTCTAGACCGTATACAAGACTTAGGAGTGGAAGATAAGTAGAACGTGCTTGATAAAACTAGTGTGGAACCTCACAATAAGATAAGAGTGGCTGGTGAACCTTCTATGCACATCCTGAAGAGCACTAGAAGGGAAGGTGTAGCCTGAGGGACTGTGGAGAAGAGAAGGGGACACTTCCTTGTGTTGGGTGTGTAGGTAGTGGGAAAGCTAGGCTAGATAGGTCTTGTGAAGGTGTTCTTAGCTCTGTAAATGAGCTCACTAGCTTAGCATCTCTTCCTTCGCATTGCCCTAGATTCCTGATAAACCCAACTGGAAAGATGCCTTCGCTGGTAGCCTGATAAGCTCATATGTTGGCTTGATTGTGTCTTGCTGAGTTTCACCTTGTGAGTAACCTTTGGCTAGATAGTATGATAAACCTAGCAGTGATATGGTATGATTGTGTGCAGTCTGATAAACCCATCTATTGGCTTGACTGGTCCTTAAAGGTGAATGTTGGCTTGTCTGTGAACAGTCTATGAAACCCAACTGTGAGATTTCTTGGCTGAGTGGCCTGTGAAACCCATCTGTTGATTTGTTTTCCCTTGCATCTTGATAAAATCAACTATGTTGGATTGGATAAGTTTTGTTGCACCCTTGGCTATGTATGAGTCTGCTAGTGTTCCCTTATTCCTTGAGGAAATCATGCCTAGCTCGGGTGTGGCAGTGTTGCTAAGAGATTAATGAGTGCACTGGCCTATGTTTGGGTGGAACATTGCAACGACATAGCTAGTTGCGGGACAAGTTTTTCTCAAGATAATTATTCTTGTCTATGTTGATCTCTACAACTGTACTTGTTGCATTGTAATTGCTTGATAGAATATGATGAACATGTTGGTTGCATTGAATTGATGAATTGTTCCTTTGAATAACTATAATTATAGGAATCTATGTATGTTTCCTTCAATGCAAGGTTAAACTAATTTGCAGGGTTAGAATGTCGGATTGTTGTTTGCCCGGATGGCCAAGTCTATTCAAAGACTTCAATTAGCAGGTCGAAATTTGAGCAAAAACCTTCTTCCGCAATGGTTTATTCCATAGGCGGGATGCGGGATGCGGAAGATACCCTTTGGCAGATTTGGACCTCCACAATTTCCTTTATGCAATTCCCTTTCTGCAACTTGCGGGATGTGGGATGCGGAGATATATTTTTGTGAATTGAGACTTTCCACATTTTTTGTTCCGCAACGCACCTTTCCACAACTTGCGGGATGCAGGATGCAGCTTTGTAGATTTCGATTTCTGCAACGGTCATTTCCGCATGCGAGATGCAAGAAATGCTGAATGCGGGGTGGAGGATGCAAGATCGCGGTATCATGACTTCCACAATTCCCAATCCCGCAACTCAAGTTTTCTGCACCATTGATTCTTGCTAGATGATTCTTCGTCGTTGATCTGTTTCCGATGTGGGATGCAGGACTTGAGATTGTGACTTTTTGTAACTTTCTGATCCCGTAACTCAGGCTTTCTGCATCGTTGATTTTTGCGGGTGGGTTCTGAGCCATTGATTTGATTTTAGATGTGGAACCCTTTTTGATCCTTGGATTTCATCTCTATTTCTCTCCGCTGTTCGATCTCCTCTAAGATATTTCCTTGCAGATCGTCGAACCGATCAATGGAAGAAGGGATGGAGCATGATAGTGTTGGAAACAATGAGAAGTGGTTCGTGGCCATGCTCTGTGTTTCGATGAACAATAAGGGGTTTCGATGAAATTTTTAATTGTGCATGATAAAGGGGTATGGGTATGTGGAATCCTTGGATTTATTTTATAGATCTTCTTAGGTTTCTATTGCATTCTCATGCATGTGTGCACTTGAGTCTTCTTTTCCTAGGTGTTTTTATTTGAATTTTAATATTCCTTTAATTGATTTTCTTATTTTATACTCCTTAGTTAAGAGTGTTTTTTAGTTTATCTTCTCTTTAACTAATTGATTCCCTTGTTATGCACATGTTCTTATTTTAAATTAAATTCTTATTTATTTCCGGTATGCGCATAATTAATTTATTGTTTGGCATTTCCCAATTAAATAATTTCCAAATAAGACTACTTACAAATAATGTTTAACTATCCTAAGGTTGAGATGGAGACATAAATTCTGTAATAAATGGATATGGGACCAAAAAGGACTTTAGTTTTTCATATTCACATTTAAATGGGTCACATAAATGATAAATGCTAAGAAAATAAGGTGGCATGAATTCATGGAGACATTTGGAAGCTTGTGGAGCCTTTGGGTGACTAGATTTCCCGCACACTTGGAATGATCTTCATCCAAATTCAAACACATGGGTAATGTAACATTACTGGATGGTGATGTGGTGTCAAATATCATATAATGAGACAAGGAATTCAAATTGGTAAAGGATATTAACTCCCATGGAAGAGGAAGATACTAGAAGACAATGTGTTCCACTTGGAAGGAGATTCCATGCACTCTATGACAACAAATGATGGAAGATTCTATGAAAAGTATGACAAATTCATACTTGATTGCTGATGTATGACAAATCGGACATGACAGGGCTAAAAATATCCACCAAGAGGTCTAATTTTGGAGTTTAATAGGAAACGATTTGAATTGGGAAAATGATTGGAGCATAAAGAGGAAGACAAGTGTCATATGAGTTACAAATCCAATAAAATGAGTTGGAGGAAGCCCATGGAGGTAAATTTGACCTTAGGAGGCCTCATGAAGTTAATACAATGGTTTAATGAGGAAGGAGAAGATATTTTTATCATTTTGTTAATTGGACTTTGGAATTTTGGAGAGCTTTTGATTGTCCATTGCACGGTGAGTGTTCACTCTCCCTACTTGTGAACCAATTTCGAGGGAGTTCAATTTCTTTTGAATTTGGTTGATGGAGAGGCCATTCAGACCTATGATTGGAGCTTAATGAATGATTTTTAGCTGCATTTTGAATTTCCATACAGTCAAATTCTCATCTATCTCCCTATTTTCGCATTCCTTCTTCTCCATTTCTCCACACTCTCATTTTGATGGCGCACTTGTCGTAGTGGTTCTTGCACTTTACTAAGGATATTTGTTTACCAAGATTGGATATATTATTTATGGCTCTGTAATCTCATATCCATATGCTCTGTAAGTCGAAATATCAGAAATACATGTATGAAAGGCTTGCATTCCCCATGCTCTTGAATAACTAGTTTTCATGGATTTGGCTCCAATCTTGAAGTGGTTTTATATCAAATTTGTATGAGGAATTTTATATGATTTGTATGATGTTTGGAAAGACATATATTATGTAAAAATATTTACTTTCATGCCCATATTCTATTCAATTCGAAATCCAAGAAACTCATGTGTGAAAAGATTGCATTCTCATGCCATTGCATCACTGGTTGTCATGGATTTTGGCTTCAATCTTGAAGTAGTTTTATACCATATTTGTATGTGGTATACTATATGATTTGGATGATGTTGTGACAAAAATATATTACGTGTTTCTCTAAATTCATGTCCCTATGCTCTGTGGGTCGAAATCCAAGAAATACATATGTGAAACTCTTGCATTCCCATGACATTGAGTCACTAGTTTCCATGACTTTGGCTTCAAACTTGAACGAGTCTTGTATCATATTTGTATGAGGGATGTTCTCTGAGTTTTATGATGTTGTGACAGCCATATATGATGTTTTAATTTGTAATTTCATGTCCCTATTCTCTGTGGGTCGAAATCCAAGAAATCCATATGTGAAACTCTTGCACTTCCATGCTACTAATTCACTAGTTTTCATGTATTTGAATCCATACTAGATGGGTTGCATACAATAATTGTATTAGGGGATTTATATGGTGTTTAATAATTTTGGGTGAGAAATTGTTATTATGTATATGGTATTTATATGTCACATCCTTATCTAATCCTTTAACTCTACCTTTAATATGTAAAAATCGAGCTAGTTATGCAATTTCCCCATAAGCAATTTCATTGAAAGTTATCAAACGAATGTGGAGCTCTATAACCAGTTTTCATAACTAATAACCATGTGTAATGAAATTACATGAGGTATTATATCAGTACCCATACTCTTCTTACAAATTTGGTAGGTTCGTACATGAGTTGGGAAGCCCAATTGGCCTACACCCTAGGGGGGATTTCATCACAATTTCCTAGTAATTTTGGCCATTTTGTCATCAACCCCAAACAAGGTTATAGAGGTATAAAGTAAGATACAAAGTTCCATAAAACACGTTGATATGTTTTAATATTCACCATACCATTTCCTTTGAAATTTGGGACCATTTGGTGAAAGTTAGAACCCTCCAGAGTCATAACTAGTTAAGCCCGAATTTTCCCAATTTGTGCATTTCTCCAAAATTTCCAAAAAGGGACATTACATTGTTTATTCTTAGCATGCAATTTTTTTTTATTAATTTAATATTTTTCAATTTCTAAATTATTTTCTTATTTATGTTTTATAAATTCTATATTTACTTTAATTTTACCAAGGTTCTATTAAGGATTGCATTGTTGTACACATTCCCTTCAAATAAAATTCATCAAGGTTCTATCAAAGGTGTCGCAGATGCCCTTCAAATAGAATTCACCAAGCTTATATGAAGGGTTCCATGGTAGAACACATGCCCTTCAAATATAATTCACCAAGGTTTTATCAAGGGTTCCATGGTTGTACCCATACCCTTCAAATATAATTCACCAAGGTTCTTAAGAGTGTTCCATAGATTCATTTCACATAGAAATTACCAAGGTTATATCAAGGGAATCATGGTTGTAGACATGCCATTCAAATATACCTTATAAAATCTCTATGAAGAGTGGCATGATCATACACATGACCTTCAAATGGACCCTTTTTTGCAGTGTGGATGTGATACCACAATTAAGACCACATTAACTTAATCCACCTATATCATTTTGAGAGACTAATGGCCACCAAGGAATAAGGTCTACACTTTATTGTACGCCCCTTAGTCAAAAACTCTTGAGTGACCAGATTCACGACCCACCCTCATGGAAACATGCATTTGATGAGCAAAATCCTCTCTCGTTTTTCAACTTGTTTCATGGAAACCTTTGCTATTTATGGCTTGTGTTCCACCATACAAGCTTGTTTCCCATATGTGGACATATTGACAATCACGATCCTATTTTTGCACACATGAAATCTAGGTGCATCAAATAGCTTATGCAAATTAATCACATATCAATTTATCACATTGTTTCACTTGATACCATAAATCACGATCCTATTTTTGCACACATGAAATCTAGGTGCATCAAATAGCTTATGCAAATTAATCACATATCAATTTATCACATTGTTTCACTTGATACCATAACCGGGCTCAATCGAGATCCTAGGCAACATTTATTCCCCCTTGTGTTAATTCGCACCTTTGCTTTCTTATTACACTTAAAAGAACTTGTCAAAGCATGACAATTATATATATATATTCGTAATCATTTTCATCCATCATGTAGAAAATGGTTAGCCATCATACCTACATCCATTACTATCATTTATTTCTAATATAAGAAAAAATATTTGTGATCTTCATGCAACATAAAGGTTTTTAGTTTTAGCATCAAGATGCACAATATCCATCTGGGTAGTTTGGGATCAAATTCCCTCAAATAAAAACATAGCATGTTAAAAAATGTCTAATCAAATATCATAATCGAAATGTCTAAGCATAATCAAAATGTATAAGAAAATGGGGCATTAATCCAATTTTACCCTTGTTAATGTTGATCTCAAAAAGTATTCAAACACATGTAAAAAAAAACCAACGTAGTCTACTCAATATTTTTTTAAGTATTTGTTGAAGGTATTCCTAATATCTTCAAATATTGTTAATTGTCAAAAAAATAGTGGTAGAATTGGGAGGAAAACACTAAATTTCATTTTGGTCGTAAAATTAATGGTAGGGACAAAATACAGTAACCCCGGGGTTAACAAAAACACTCAATCTTCTAGAGAACAAAATAATCTCCTTGAAATGATATAATAAACAACAATTTTTGAAAAGTAAAAAATAAAGAAACATTTATTGTGTTGATGAACCTCACAATACTTTGTCTAGTTCAAATAGGTCCAATGATACAAGGCTAATGTAGAAGGATATAAACCATCAAATTTGAAAATTAACTAAGATAATTTATAAAACATTACAATAAAAGGCCAATTGATGGAGGTTATTACATAACCACTTCTCCTTTCTATGTTGACAACATAAGTTTCTAGCCAAGGAAATATCCTAAGGGATGGATTTACGATGTGTTTTCTTGGTGTAAAGCATATAGCCACATGAGTGAACTTACTTATTCCATTTTTTCAAAAACAATTTTCAGTGCCATATTTACATTTTACCATATTTATGATTGGTGAATATTACTAATTATTAAATTTCAAACCATAAATTGTTTCACAATATTTTGGTAAAAATATTCAAATTTCTAAGAATTTTATTTTTTGTGGACAATTTTGGCAATGTTTAAAGTAAGATATTTTTATTATGTGGAATTTGGGCGAATAATTTTAGAATAAAAATTAGAAATTGGTGAATCTTTTTTTGAAAAAAGAAACATCGAAAATTAGCCCATGAGCTAATACCCCTAAATTTTCCCAATTGTGTAATCATATTATTTGCACCAAAGTACGTTAAAGTATTCTATAAAAATATTGTCCATTTGTTCAAAAAATTGTTATCAATGTGCCATTTATATTTAAGTGAACAAGTGCATAACCATTCAATGCATATGTAAGCAAGCTATAATATTTTATAAAAAAAAATTATCGTGCATCTGATCAAAAAATGTTTTTTCAAAGCATCAAATAACTAAACAACATCGATGCCTAATAACACCAAGAACATTGTTTTAAGTCTATAATTTAAAAAAAAAGAATATTTAAAGTGCAATCAATACATTTAACAACATCAATGTGTAACCCTACCAACCACATCAAGATAGGTTATATGTTTTTACAAGTATAGATTACTTTTTAAGACAAAGTTGTTTGATGAACCCGGTAGACTTAACAACAACAATGTGTAACCCAGACATACACAAAAATAATGTTAAAATATTAAAAAATATCATCCATGTTTTGAAAAAGCACTTTGTGCTTTTTATATACTTAATTGCACCTATGCTTACCACTATGATATGCACCAATGTCAATTTAAAAATTATAAATGAATTAATCATGCACTTGATACATATAAATGCATTAATGCATAGAAATATTAGGCACACAATGGTAGGGACACACACATACACATCAAAATCCTTTTGTTGAATCCCCCTACAAATACATATTTCTAATTAGAAAAACTCTATTTTTACTAGATACTCCTTTTTATAACCCCCAATACTATTAAACCCTTGATACCTTACACCGCCTACAATACATACAATATATTGACCATGTTTTTCACAATTTAAAACTGCCCTTTATGAATGAAAGTGATAAGATATTGGAGAAAAAGGTGAAGCCCATGTGCTCAAGGGAGGCTCAAAACCTATAACAAAAAACAACTCAAAAATAAGGAACATTAAGGGAAAACTAAAAGCTTGGAGGAAAAGTGACTTTTTCATTATGCTAACCAAAGGGGACTTTATAAAGGAAAACAATGAACCAACACAATAACCAATTAACTCAAGGTTATGGCTGAAATGTTAAACAAATATTATATGCAACTTAAAAGGTAGAAATATATAACTAACTAACTAATCATGCAAGCATACATAACAAGGAACACACAAAAAAATGACATGGAGAAGATGAATAAGGTAGGTATTCATCCTACTCATGTCCTATTGGTGGAGAGGTATCTTCCAAGGATGCAAATCCCCTTATCTATATCAATTTATCCCAATTTGTTCTTACACATCCCCACTTTCCTCTCAATTTAGGAATGAAACTACAAACCTTGTTGCAATGATTTGTAAGGACAATCATTTGTTGTGCCTTGAAGGCCTAAGCTTTAGAGTCCATTACTATCGCGTTAGTCAGATGTTAGACATGAAGTCACATGTGCAGGAAATGTTGGAAAGAGTAAGACTTTCTTATGTCCGAAAGGAGAGGGGTATAAAATGTTGCTACATATAAAAGGTGCATGTGTCATATAAAAGGTATAAGGTAATCCTCCATATGAGTTGTCATGCACTAGTGTTTTTTGATTTGTCGCATCATATTTCCTCCATGGCATATAATTTTGTGTTTATTGATACTAAAAAAAATATTAAACTCTGTGGTATGTATGAAATCCTCATTCTTTAGTATGGAAATCACATCATTCGGAAACTGTGGAAGCATAGGTCCTTCACTATTATTTATTTTGGAATTAAGACAATGTGTATTGACTTGTCTTTTTGAATTTGTTGGAGTTTTCACCATAGTATAATAAATAAAAGAAGCATGTCCTATGTTGACCAACACCAAATTATGCAACACTCCAACTTATAGTGGTCCCAAAATATTTTGAAGTAATTGGTAGGACCTAATTGAGATGGCATAACTATATGTTCCCAAGATACTTAAAAAAGGGCACAATTTCCCTATATGGTTGTAGTGAAGGTTGCAAGTCTTGAGAATGCCTCCAAACTTTATATTGTAGATGTCGGTGAATTGGAATATGCCGCCCATCATAGTGATTTGATGTTGTAAGTTCTGATATGACTAGTGCTATGGTATATTGTAATGAAGTATACTTGATTATAATGGACTTAAGCCCAAGACTAATACAATATTGGTTGTTGTATACCTCTTGATTGAAGTAGAGACCACACATTTTTTTTACGAGAAAAAGAAGAATTGTTTTGATACTTAGAATTATTGGTGACAATTAAAGGTATAGATGGATATGAGAATATCCTTTAAAATAGACTTGAATTTGAAATAGACTTGAATTTATTGTAGGTTGGTTAGTAGGAAGTTAACCGAATATAGAAATCTTAGTGTCTAAAATGTTATAAGGCTCAAAATATCATTGTTTACTATTTTGGATTGACATATGTTTCAAACCCTTGAATAACATGATAATCTTACCATCCACACCATTGTGCATTCAACTTGTCCAAATTACTTTTAACATATGCCATTTGTTTTTCTTCATGACCATTATTACCATAACTTCCATAATTAGCAGTTAGCCCACAATCTCTAATTGTAATTGTTACTACAATTTTTCTTGGTGTTGTTTGTTGATGGTGGTGGAATTTTCTAAATGCCCCTTTCAATGAGGAGGGGACAGTGGAAGAGCTTTGTGGGGAACCTTGGATAGTCCGTCAATGGAAAAGGTAGTCTGGGTGCATCGATGAGGGGTAATGTATATCAGGTATGTGGCAACAAAGGGAGGAGAAGGAATTGCATAGGGTAAAAGTAAGTTGGGTATTGGTGATGTAGCTAGTGAAATATCTCTAGGGATAGGTTGAGGGGTGGAATATTGAGGTGGAAATCCTAAAAAAACTATTGTGGTATGGGAGTGTGTTGTATGGAAATGAAACTATTGTTGTGTGAGGTGAAGGAAACTCCATAAAAGGATGAGGTGAGTAAGCTATAAATATGGATATTATCTCTATCTTTTCATGCATTAGATGGCATCATCAATTTTCCTTCACATATTAGGGATTTGAATTTATGTACAGCTGCTGCAATCCCCATCATTCGTATGTGTACATTTAATTACATGGTAGAAGGAAACGAGAAATACTGAGTAACACTACAAACTAATACATGTGTTGACAAAATGTTATAACATGGAGATGTGGTGATAACGTGTATGTCTTCCCCACTCAAGTGATGTGTTCACACTGTAGTGTGCTCTTCTGGTTCGTACACAACATTTTTTAGGTTTCAATGGATTATAATATGGGCAATCAAATTAGCTTGCTGCACGTTAATTAATGGTGCTTGTTGCATTTCAAACAACTTGAAATCTAATTGACACAATGTGTATTGTTACAACATTAATTGGCCTAAAATGGGTTAAATAATTTTCAACGGTAAGCCATACATATATTATATTCTCTTTTATATCTTATCCTGTCTTTTAGATCAAATGAGTGAACGTACAAGCAGTTTGATCCAGAGTTGGCTAATCTCTAGACAATTTGCACCTTTTCAGGAAATGAGATTTTCAGTGTTAAAATTGCAATTTTACTGTAGAAATGGATTCAGAACCCTCGATTACCCTTGGGGCACCTAGATTATACAATTCCAATCACTAAAAACTACCATACCATTTGAACAATTTCTCGGATTTTGACCAAAAAACTCGCCAAATTTATGATGCAAATGGTCTAGAGTTTAGCTTACACTGTTTGATCCCTCTCAAAACTAGGTTGTGGTTTTGGCTTTGGAAAAGTTTCTAGATTAGACATGCTAAATTAGAAATAGAAGATTAGATGACCTTTTATACATATGCTAAACTAGGGATACAAGGTTCGTGCTAAATCATTTCCAGGTTTCAATTTCTGACAAGAATAGCACTAAGAAGATTCGATGACCTTATTTTCTTGTGGCCCTGTGTTTGTAAAGCCACTTTAAGAAGTCCAAATAGCGTTTGAACTTCTTTGGTCCAGGGCCAAACTTGGCATACTTTGTGAAGAGTTCAATTCAATCTGTTTCTGTTGTACAAGTATCCAAAATACTTTTTCTTTAAGCTAATATCGCAAGATTCCTCCTTGTGGTCAACATTTTTATGTTATTCGATGTAAATGGATCGAGTTCAATGAATTTCTAATGATTGAGGATCATAGTTGCTAGTTTTGTAGATATCCTCATAGGGTTGTCCCTTTACAATCTAACCTATGTGGTTCTGTTCAATGAAATTTAAAGAACATATTATTATATGTTTTGTTTACAACTTAAAACAAAAAGAAACAAGAAAATTTTACTTGAAATGAAATTTATATACATGGAAGATCCTCTTTCACATTATTATATGTTTTGTTTACAACTTAAAACAAAAAGAAAGAATAAACTTTTACTTGAAATGAAATTTATAGAATATTTAAAAATGAAAGTTGTTATTACAATTTAAGACTAACTTGGATCTTGAGTTGTTGTAGCCCTTGTCCTATGTAACATGACTTTTCTTAGCTCCAATTGGATTACGAATCAATGTGTCCATTGGTTGACAACCCTATCTGCTTTGTACATGTACTATCCTTTCCCAAGGACCCTCGAGGTGCAACGAGGTTGTGTGGTTGAAGCACTACATCAAGATGATTGGGAGTGGGGCATTATGCTTTGAGGCCTCCCAACCTTAACTACTTCCATGAACCAAACTCTCCGACATTCACTTTAATTTTCTCCCAAGCGTAGAAAGAAAAATATAAAAGATCCAAGATCCAAAATATGATTCTTGCTCATCTCCTTTGTAACAACCCGGTTTTGACCCCGTTTACATTAATGTATATGATGTAAATATTATATGGAATCATGACAAGGAGCTCAAGGCCAAGGCCCTGTCATTGATTAATATTTGGTATATAAGTGACTATGGTTGATGCCTATGGTTTATGTGCTATGGCAAGCACGTTTGTAAACACCATGTAAACATGCAAATTAATGAAAACCCCATAGCTAGCTATGTCAATGCAATGAAAAATGAGATGGGGGAATGATTTTTCTAAGGATAATGGAGAGGGAATATTAACCTTGAACCAGTTTGGGGAAAATCCATGTGTCATGGGGAAATCCCATCAAAACTGTCAACTACCATTTTTCTTGTCTTTTCTTCCCAACCCTTTATTTCTACCAGAATGTGGTTGAGGTAGTTATTACATGGAAGGGGAAGAGTATGGGAACAATTTGAATTGGGCAGAGCACCAGTTTCGAATGTCATGTTTTGCTTGCATGGACAAGACAACACCAGAACTATAAGCCGTTTTCAATTATGTCTTATGTCTTCATTTTGGATTCACGTTTTGGGGAAGGCAAGACGTCTTGCTCATCAATCATTATTCTCCATTTACGTGGAGGATCTTTGGCAACTGAGTTCTTCCTGTGCGTATCCTTCACGTTCTGAAATTTTTTCCCTTGGAGAAACTATGATTGTTGTGTGGCAGCGTTATCTTGAACTGTAGAGTGTATGAAACTCTATTACTCATGTTCCAAAGTAAATCCTGTGTTGTAAAGTCTCCCTGTGGTTGGTTTGTTGTGTGCCCTGGTTTGGGTCTGGACCGTATACAAGACTTAGGAGTGGGAGAGATGTAGAATGTGCTTGATAAACCTAGTGTGGAACCTCACAATAAGATAAGAGTGGTTGGTGAACCTGCTATGCACATCCTGAAGAGAACTGGAAGGGAAGGTGTAGCCTGAGGGACTGTGGAGCATAGAAGGGGACACTTTCTTGTGTTGGGTGTGTAGGAAGTGGGAAAGGCAGGCTAGATAGGTCTTGTGAAGGTGTTCTTAGCTCTGTAGATGAGATCACTAGCTTAGCATCTCTTCCTTCCCATTTCCTTAGAGGCTTGATAAACCCAACTAGAAAGATGGCTTGGTTGGTAGCCTGATAAACCCATTTGTTGGCTTGGCTGTGTCCTGTTGAGTTTGACCTTGTGAGTAACCTTTGGCTAGAGAGTCTAATAAACCTAGCAGTGAGATGGATTGATTGTGTACAATCTGATAAACCCATTTGTTGGCTTAACTGGTCCTTAAAGGTGAATGTTGGCTTGACTGTGAACAGTCTGTGAAATCGAACTGTGAGATGGCTTGGATGAGTGGCCTATGAAACCCATCTGTTGGTTTGTTTTCCCTTGCAACCTGATAAACCCAACTGTGTTGGCTTGACTGATTTTTGTTGCACCCTTGGCTTTGTATGATTCTGCTAGTGTTCCCTTATTCCTTGAGGAAATCATGCCCAACTTGGGGGTGGCAGTGTTGTTGAGAGATTGATGAGCGCACTGGCCTATGGTTGGGTGGAATGTTGCAGTGACATAGCCAGTTGGGGGACAAGTTTTTCTCAAGATAAGTGTTCTTGTCTATGTTAATCTCTGCAACTGTACTTCTTGCATTGTAATTGCTTGATAGAATATGATGAACATGTTGGATGAATTGAATTGATGAATTGTTCATTTGAATAACTGTAATTATAAGCATCTATGTATGTTTCCTTCAATGCATGGTTAAACTAAGTTGCAGGGTTAGAATTCTAGATTGTTGTTGGCCTGGATGGCTAAGTCTGTTCAAAGACTTCAATTACCAGGTCAAAATTCGAGCAGAAAACTTCTTTCGCAATGGTTTATTCTGCAAGAGGGATGAGAAAGACACCCTTTGGTAGATTTGGACCTTTGCAATTTCCTTTCGAAAATTCCCTTTCCGCAACTTGTAGGATGCGGGATGCGGAGATGTATTTTTGTGAATTAAGGCTTTCCACAGTTTTTGTTCCACAATGCACCTTTCCACAACTTGTGGGATGCGGCTTTGCAGATTTTGATTTCCGCAATAGTCATTTCCGCATGCGGGAATGTGAAATGCAGTATACGAGATCGCGGTATCGCAACTTCCACAATTCCCAATCCCGCAACTCAAGTTTTCCGCACCGTTAATTCTTGCAGGATGATTCTCTATCGTTGATCTATTTCCGATGCGAGATGCAGGACACAAGATTGCAATTTTCGTAAATTTTTGATCCCGCAACTCGGGATTTTTGCATTGTTTATTTTTGCGGGTGGATTCTGAGCCATTGATTTGATTTCGGATGTGGAACCCTTTGTGATCCTTGGATCCTGTCACTATTTCTCTCTGCCATCCAATCTCCTCTAAGATCTTTCCTTGCAGATCGTCGAACTGATTAATGGAAGATGGGAGGGAGCGTGACAGTGTTGGAAATGATGAGAAGTGGTTTGCGACCATGCCCTATGTTTCGATGAACAGTAAGGGTTCTCGATGAAATTTTTAATTTTTCTTGATAATGGGGTATGGGTACGTGACATTATGGTATCAAAGCTGCAGGTTGTAGCATTGGGCCTGGGTGGGCCAGAAAGAGATAAGAGTATCCTCGAATACCAGCATTGTAGTATGCTACAGAGTGGTATCTACATAATTGTTCCAGCACTACAGCATGGTATCAGTGGTGTGGATTGCAACATCGGGCCTGAAAGGATTGGGTTGAAGAGTTAATAGAAATGTTGGTTACAGCATTGGGCCTAGAAAGGCCAGGTGACAGTAAGTAAATGGTTTTAATTTTGAATTACCGTGTATCTAACAAATGGTGTTTGATAACACATTTTGTAGAGCCATAGTGCATTTTGGAAGAGTGGGTTGTTGGCTCAGCCATGAGAACCTACTGCATGAATGATGCACATGATCCCTATGAGCATGAGGAATATGCTATGGGGGAAAATGCCCAAGTTGGAAATGCTGAGATAGAGTCTAATGGGAGGAGGTTTCAAGATACTACCCTAGATTTTGCAGCCACTATGAGAATCCTCAGGGTGGATATGCAGAGCTACAGGGCAGACAAAGAAAGGTTGGTTAAGGCTCAAGAGGAGCCAAAACAGCTGAATGCAGCCATGCTACAAAGTGTGACAGATATTCATAGGTGGATGAACTATGGGGACCAGACATTAAGGCCGGAAGGCAGTAAGAGCACTGCTAGAAGGAGAAAGAGATATCCTAGTGAGTCATCAGACTCTAAAGGATCCACTAGCGATTCAAGTTCCTCTTCTCACAGGAATGAGAGGAAGAGGTGTTATCGGAACCATTCATGTGATGATTTTAAGAAGGCGAGGCCGCCCATATTCAATGGCGAGATAAAGAATGGTTAAGAAGATGAAGCTTGGCTTCTCGGGATGAGGAAATATTTCCTAGTTCAGGATTATTCAGGAAATATGAAGGCTAGAGTAGCCATCTTTAATTTGACTGGAAGAGCATCCATATGGTGGGAGCAATTCAAGAAAGTGAAGAAGAATAATGAAAGGAAAATTGTGTGTAAATAGTTTTAGAAGTATTTTAAGCAGAAATACCTCTCTAAAAGGTACTATGATGACAAGATCAAAGAATTTCATGAGCTGAGATTGGGACAACAGACCATGTAAGAGTATGAAAACAAGTTCTTGGAGCTTTTGAGATATGTCAGGTACATCAAGGATGAGAAAGTAAAAATCCAACATTTTTTGAGTCCTTAGTCTTACAAAGACAGAATTGAGTTTTATGAGCCTATAACTCTAGAAGAAGCAATAAGGAAAGCTAAGTATTGCTATGAGCAAAGAAAAGGAAAACCTGACTATCATAATACATGGAAGGACAGAAAGAATGAGAAGTCTGACCAAAGGAAAGAAGGTTGTAAACCTTCTAACTTCAGGAATCAGCAGAAGCAACCATCCCAAGCTGAGAAGCATCCAACCAGAGTGGTGGGAGAAAAGAGAAGAGATCCATAGCATATCAAAGAACCACTCCAATGTTGGATATGTGGAGGACCCCACATGCATTGGAATTGTCCACTCAAGAATGAGAGTGCAACACCAGCTTTAAACCTTCAAAAGGCAGAAACAGTTGGTCAAGTAGCAAGGGTCGTCCCTAGGATTTACGCAACATTAGAGGACCGTTAGGTAGACCACCAGTCGATTATGGTTGAAGTTGCAGGAAAGATTGTTGAGCAATCTATTTCTATTTTGATTGACAATGGTTCTACCCACAGTTACATTGCTCCTAGAGTAGTGGAGATTTGTTCTTTCAAGAAAGTGAGGCATAAAAAATCGTGGTTAGTTCAGCTAGCCACTGGAACTAAGAGAAAGGTTAGTGAAGTGGTAGAGAAGTGTCCATTGGTGATGAATGGATGGGTTACTTGTGTAGATATGAATGTTCTACCACTTGGTTCCTATGATTTTCTCACTGGAATGGATTGGTTAGAATCTCAGAGGGTAAAGCTTGACTGTTACCATAAGAATTTTGAATGCATGGATGAAGAAGGGAACCCGAGAGTGGTAAGAGGCATTCCAAAGGTAATTTCTATGAGGCATATTTCAGCAATGCAGTTGAAGAAATTTTATAGGAAGGGTTTCCAATTGTTTGCAGCTCATATTGTGGAGGCAGCGGAGAATGAAACTCCTAGGTTGGAGGATTTCCATGTATTGCAAGAATTCAGGGATGTTTTTCCTGATGAGATTCTAGGGCTTCGTCCAAAGATGGACATTGATTTCATGATTGAACTTGTTCCAGGAGTAGCACCAGTGTCCAAGACACCCTACAGAATGAGTATGCCGAAAATGTTAGAGCTAAAGATGCAGTTGCAAGAGTTCCTGGAGAAAAAGTATATCAGGTTGAGTGTGTCTCCTTGGGGAGCACTAGTTCTGTTTGTAAGGAAGAAAGATGGTACACTCAGATTGTGTATTGATTACAGATAGCTGAACAAGGTTGCGGTTAAGAATAAATATCATTTTCCTAGAATTGATGACCTCTTTGATCAAATGAGAGGTGCAAGGGTGTTTTCCAAGATTGACTTGAGGTCAGGTTACCATCATGTGAGAATCAAGGATGAAGAAATTCATAAGACAACCTTCAAGACAAGGTATGGGCATTATGAGTTTGTAGTGGTACCATTTGGTCTCACAAACATGCCAGCTACATTAATGTGCCGTATGAACGATGTCTTCAACAAGTATTTGGACTCAGGTTTGTTCTTGTTTTCCTCGATGACATTCTTGTTTATTCTAATAATGAGGAAGAGCATGAAGAGCATTTGAGATTGACATTACAATTGCTTAGGGAGCATCGGTTGTATGCAAATTTGAGCAAGTGTGACTTCTATAAATATAGAATTCAGTACTTGGGTCACATTATCTCAGAAGAGGGTATATCTGTGGACCCTAACAAGATTGAAGCCATAATGAATTGGCCTACTCCAAGAAACATGACAGATGTAAGATATTTTATGGGACTTGGAGGATACTATAGGAGATTCATTGAAGGATTCTCCAAGGTTGCACATGCCATTACTTCTTTGCAAAAGAAGGGAATAAAGTTTGAATGGATAGTGAGGAGTGAAGAAAGCTTCCAGCAGTTGAAGAATCTTCTCACAAGTGCACCAGTTTTGAAAGTTGTGGACCTAGAGAAAGATTTTGTGGTGTGTGTTGATGCATGTGGTTAAGGGCATGGAGGAGTCCTTATGCAAGACAACCACGTGATATGTTATGAGTCCAGGAAGTTGAAGGAACATGAGAAGAACTATGCTACTCATTATATGGAACTTGCAGGCATAGTACACTGGCTCTCAAGATGTGGAGGATTTACTTGATGGGTAGAATATTTGAGCTAAGGACAGACCATTGTGGTTTGAAGTATTTGTTTGATCTGCCTACTCTGAATGCTAGGCAAGCTAGATGGCTGGAGTTTTTATGTGAGTTTGATTTTGAGATCAAGCACATAAGGGGGAAAGAGAATAAGGTAGCTGATGCACTCAGTAGGAAGGTGCAGGAAATGCCCGTGGCATTTGTTACTGTTCGCCAATCAGAGTTGAGGTAGCAGATTGTTAATCATGTTGCTAAAGATGAGTTGTATGTGCAGGTCAAGGACAAATTGTAGCAGCAAAGTCTGGAGAAGAGGTATGAGGGATACAAACTGGAAGAAGATGGAATTCTTACTTACAAGAACGTAATTTGCATTCCAAATGTAGCATATTTGAGGGGAATTGTTATGGACGAGATCCATCAAGCTCCATATTTTGGTCACCTAGGATATCATAAGACAATTGCTACAACCAAAAAGAAGTACTTTTGGTCAGGAATAAAAAAGGACATGGCTGAATACATTTCTAGGTGCATGAAATGTTAGCAGGTGAAGGTTGAGCATCAACACCCAACAGGTTTGTTGCAGCCTTTTCCAGTTCCAGAATGGAAATGGGAATTTATTTCCAAGGATTTCATTACAGGATTGCCAATGACTTGGAGACAACATGATTCCATCATGGTTATGGTGGACAAGTTGACAAAGGCATCCTAGTTTATACTGGTTAAGTCTACGCATAAGACTGATGACATTGCAAAAATATTCATGAAGGATATTTTCAAATTGCATGGATTGCCAAAGGCAATAGTCTCTGAAAGAAATGTCAAGTGCACTTCCAATTTTTGGAAGGGATTGTTTGTAGATTTGGGTACAAATCTAGACTTCAGCACTGCATACCATCCTCATACTGATGGACAGATAGAAAGAGTAAATCAAGTACTTGAAGACATGCTTCGCATGTATGTGATGGACAAACCAACCAAGTGGGAAGATTATTTACACTTGGTAGAGTTTAATTATAACAATGGACATCAATCATCCTTGGGGATGAGTCCATATGAAGCTTTGTATGGAAGGAGGTGCAGGACACCCGTGACTTGGGATAATCTTGTGACCAGAGTTGTGATTGGTCCAGAAATGCTCAAGGAGATGGAGTAGGAAGTTGTAAAGATCAGGAAGAATCTGAAAGCATCCTAGGATAGATAGAAAAGATATACTGATAAGCATAGGGTGAACAAAGATTTCATTGTTGGGGATCATGTTTACCTCATAGTGAGGGAAAGGATGAGTTCTGTGAAACTTGGAAGTTGTGTCAAATTGTCACCTAGATATTGTGGGCCGTTTGAAGTGCATGAAAGAATAGGTCCAGTTGCATATAGAATTGCATTGCCTGCTGCTAGCACTAGAGCTCATAATGTTTTCAATGTCTCTTTGCTTAAGAAATATATACATGACCCTAACCATGTGAAAAATTGGGATGTGATTCAGGTGGAACCCGAGGGAGAGTTCCAAATTGAGCCAATGCACATCCTCAACAGGAAGGTCACCATGCTTCAGAACTGATCTATATTACAGGTAAAGGTGCAGTCCGATCACTACGGTCTTGAAGAGGCTACATGGGAGCTGGAGGATGTCATGCAATTGGCACATCCATTTTTGTTCGAATCTGTGGAGCACTGAGGGCTGTACCAGTGTAGCATTTTTGTTCAATTTTGTAAATCATTGAGGACAGTGCTATTGAAGGGGGAGGGGAATGTAACAACTCGGTTTTGATGCCATTTGCATTAATGTATATAATGTATATATTATATGGAATCATGACAAGGAGTTGAAGGCCAAGGCCCTGTCATTGATTAATTTTTGGTATATAGGCGATTGTGGTTGATGCCTATGGTTTATGTGCTAAGGTAAGCACATTTGTAAACATCTTGTAAATATGCAAATTAATGAAAAACCCACAACCAGCTATGTCAATACAACAAAAAATGAGATGGGGGCATGATTTTCCTAAGGATAAGGGAGAGGGAATGTTAACCTTGAACCAGTTTGGGGAAAATCCATGTGTCATGGGGAAATCCCATCAAAACTTTCAACTACCCTTTTTCTTGTCTTTTCTTCCCAACCCTTTATTTCTGCTAGAATGTGGTTGAGGTAATTATTGCATGGAAGTGGAAGAGTATGGGAACAATTCGAATTGGGCAGAGCACCTAGTTTCGAATGTCATGTTTTGCTTGCATGGACAAGAAAACACTAGAACCGTAAGCTAGTTTCACTCACGCATTATGTCTTCATTTTGGATTCACGTTTTAGGGGAGGCAGGACGTCTTGCTCATAGATCATTATTTTCCATCCACATGGAAGCTCTTCGGTAGCTGAGTCCTTCATGTGCATATCCTTCATGTTCTGAAAGTGTTTTTACCTTGGAAATACTGTAATTTCTATGTGGCAATGTTATCTTGAACTACATAGTGTATGAGACCCCATTACTCATGTTCTAGAGTAAATCCTGTGTTGTAGAGTCTTCCTATTGTTGTTGTTTTGTGCACCTTGGTTTGGGTCTGGACTGTATACAAGAATTAGGAGTGGAAGATACATAGAATGTGCTTGATAAACCTATTGTGGAACCTCACAATAAGATAAGAGTGAATGGTGAACCTTCTATGCACATCCTGAAGAGCACTGGAAGGGAAGGTGTAGCCTGAGGGACTGTGGAGAAGAGAAGGGGACACTTCCTTGTGTTGGGTGTGTAGGCAGTGGGACATCCAGGCTAGATAGGTCTTGTGAAGGTGTTATTAGCTCTGTAGATGAGCTCACTAGCTTAGCAGCTCTTCCTTCCCATTGCCTTAGAGGCCTGATAAACCTAACTGGAAAGATGCCATGGCTGGTATCCTGATAAACCCATATGTTGGCTTGGCTGTGTCTTGTTGAGTTTGACCTTGTGAGTAACCTTTGGTTGGACAGTATGATAAACCCAACAGTGAGATGGCTTGATTGTGTGCCGTATGATAAACCCATCTGTTGGCTTGAATGGTCCTTAAAGGTGAATGTTGGATTGACTGTGAACAGTCTATGAAACCCAACTGTGAGATGGCTTGGCTGAGTGGCCTGTGAAACCCATCTATTTGTTTGTTTTCCTTTGCATCTTGATAAACCCAACTGTGTTGGCTTGGCTTAGTTTTGTTGCACCCTTGGCTATGTATGAGTGTACTAGTGTTCCCTTATTCCTTGAGGAAATCATGCCCAGCTCGAGGGTGGCAGTGTTGCTGAGAGATTGATGAGTGCACTGGCCTATGGTTGGGTGGAACGTTGTAGTGACATAGCTGATTGTGGGACAATTTTTTCTCAAGATAAGTGTTCTTGTCTATGTTGATCTCTACAACTGTACTTCTTGCATTGTAATTTCTTGATAGAATATGATGAGCATGTTGGTTGCATTGAATTGATGAATTGTTCCTTTGAATAACTGTAATTATAGGAATCTATGTATGTTTCCTTCAATGCAAGGTTAAACTAAGTTGCAGGGTTAGAATGTCGGATTGTTGTTGGCTTGGATGGCCAAGTCTATTCAAAGACTTTGATTAGCAGGTCAAAATTCAAGGGAAAACCTTCTTTCGCAATGGTTTATTCCATAGGCGAGATGCGGGATGCGGAAGACACCCTTTGGCAGATTTGGACCTCCACAATTTCCTTTCCGCAATTCCCTTTCTGCGACTTGCGAGATGCGGAGATATATTTTTGTGAATTACGGATTTCCACATTTTTGGTTCTGCAACGCACCTTTCTACAACTTGCGGGATGCAGGATGTGGCTTTGCAGATTTTGATTTCCCCAACGGTCATTTCTGCACGCGGGATGCGGGAATGATGAATGCGGGATGTAGGATGTAGGATCGCGGTATCACGACTTCCACAATTCCCAATCCCGCAACTCAAGTTTGCTGCATCGTCGATTCTTGTTGGATGATTCTTCATCGTTGATTTGTTTCTGATGTGGGATGCGGGACATGAGATTGCAATTTTTTGTAACTTTCCGATCCTGCAACTCAGCCTTTCTGCATCGTTGATTTTTGCGGGTGGATTCTGAGCCGTTGATTTGATTTTAGATGTGGAACCCTTTTTTATCCTTGTATTTTGTCGCTATTTCTCTCCGCTATTTGATCTCCTCTAAGATATTTCCTTGCAGATCGTCGAACTGATCAATAGAAGATGGGAGGGAGTGTGATAGTGTTGGAAATGATGAGAAGTGCTTCACGGCCATGCCCTGTTTTTCGATGAACAATAAGGGTTCTCGATGAAATTTTTAATTGTGCATGATAAAGGGGTATGGGCACGTGACATCCTTGGATTTATTTTATAGAGCTTCTTAGGTTTCTATTGCATTCTCATGCATGTGTGCACTTGAGTCTTCTTTTCCTAGGTGTTTTTACTTGAATTTTAATATTCCTTTAATTGATTTTCTTATTTTATACTCCTTAGTTAAGAGTGTATTTTAGTTTATCTTCTCTTTAACTAATTGATTGCCTTGTTATGCACATGTTCTTATTTTAAATTAAATTATTATTTATTTCTGGTATGCGCATAATTAATTTATTGTTTGGCATGTCCCAATTAAATAATTTCCAAATAAGACTACTTACAAATAATGTTTCACTAACCTAAGGTTGAGATGGAGACATAAATTATATAATAAGGGGATCTGTGACCAAAAATGACTTTAGTTTGTCATATTCACATTTAAATGGGTCACATAAATGATAAATGCTAAGAAAATAAGGTGGCAGGGATTCATGGAGACACTTGGAAGCTTGTGGAGCCTTTGGGTGACTAGATTTCCCGCACACTTGGAATGATCTTCATCCAAATTCGAACACATGGGTAATGTAACATTATTGGATGGTGATGTTGTGTCAAATATCATATAATGAGGAAAGGAATTTGAATTGGTAAAGGAGATTAACTCCCATGGAAGAGGAAGAGACTAGAAGACAATGTGTTCCACTTGGAAGGAGATTACATGCACTCTATGACAACAAATGATGGAAGATTCTATGAAAAGTATGACAAATTCATACTTGATTGCTGATTTATGACAAATATGATAGGATAGGGCTAAGAATAGCCACCAAGAGGTCAAATTTTGGAGTTTAATAGGAAACCATTCGAATTGGGAAAATGATTGGAGCATAAAGAGGAAGACAAGTGTCATATGAGTTACTAATCCACTAAGATGAGTTGGAGGAAGCCCATGGAGGTAAATTTGACCTTAGGAGGCCTCATGAAATTAATAAAAGGATGTCATGAGGAAGGAGAAGATATTTTGATAATTTTTTAATTGGGATTTGGAATTTTGGAGAGCTTTTGATTGTCCATTGCACGGTGAGTGTTCACTCTCCCTACTTGTGAACCAATTTCGAGGGAGTTCGATTCCATTTCAATTTGGTTGATGGAGAGGCCATTCAGACCTCTTATTGGATATTAATGAATGATTTTTAGTTGCATTTTGAAATTTCCATACAGTCAAATTATCATCTATCTCCCTATTTTCGCATTCCTTCCTCTCCATTCCCCCACACTCTCATGTTGATGGTGCACTTGTCGGAGTGGTTCTTGCACTTTGCTAAGGATATTTGATTACCAAGCTTGGATATATTATGTATGGATCTGTAATCTAATATCCATATTCTATGTAAGTGTTGGAGCAGGGCCCCGCAGCTACAGAAGAAGCTGCTAGTTTTGGCGGAGAGATAAGTTTTGGCGGAAAGAGGACAAGGCAGAGCTACGACGCCGTAGCACGTTTCCAGCTGGAGAGCAGAGCCGAAAACCATGAATTTTGGGATAGAAAAGTCAAGAAGGCAACGGTACCCGAGCGGCCGAGAGAAGAAAGCTCAACCACTGCATTGAAGGTAGCGGCGGAAGACAGGAGGGCTCAGCGACCCTCATAAAGAAGAAGGATCAACGAGGCTCAAGCATTGAAGGCGAAGGACAGAAGAGAGAAGCGGTGCATAGTACCCATGGTCAGTTCCGGGAAGCATGGAAGACTGCAGAGAGCTCTGGTGTGACGGGAAGCGGCTACCTCAAGGATAGAGAGGACCGACTGTCACTATTTAGGGTTTGGGTTTACTATTGGGACAGGCCCGCAGTGTTGTAATGGCGAGACCTTCGGGCCGCCTATAAAAGCTTGCATTTTGTATTGTAAAGGGTTAGCTAATAAGTTAGTTAGCCAGTTGGTTGGCTCATAGGATGAGTCATTAGTTGGTCAGTAGATCATTTTTGAAGTAGACTCAGGAGTCAATCAGACAGACCGTGTTGTAACGATCCAGACACTTAGCTTGTCTGTGAGTCATTCGAGTCTGTATGTAACCATCCACAGAGAGGAAGAGAGGGAAGGATATATTGAAAGAAAGGCAATATAGAGATAGAAATAGGCCAGATATCTAGAAGAGATCTCGCGTTGCATATGCAGTGCAACAGACTGTGCTAACTTCCCTCAAGAGATATAATAGAAGCACAGTTTGGTGGATGTAGCTCCCATCCTGGGGGTGAACCACGTTAAATCTGCGTGTTATGTGTTGCATGAATGTGATTGTACTTGCTTATTGTTACTGGTTATTATGCATATGATGTTAGTTGCAGTAAGTGAATGTATGTATTGTTCAGCTCATGATAATGCAAGAAGATAGAGATAAGTTGAAGTATTTTAGTAAGCTGCTTAAAGACTCCTTTACGTCTGTTTCTAATGACCATTTAATCACAATATAACTTCTGGAAATTAGAGTTACGCACGGTGACACAGTCAACGCTAAGAGTGCAAAGTCGTAGTGGTAGGATATCGCAGAGAGGCGATATCGCACCGGCAGAGGAGCTGCGGTGCGTGAGACTGCGAGCTGAGGGCTTAGCGTTGAGGAGAGGTTGGGTGTCTCGCGGTGCGCGGAGATGCGATACGGATGGAGATATTGTGAGTAAGTGGGAGTTGCGCGACGTGGGAAGAATCCGTGCGACTTGCACATGGATAAGAATCGCATGGCTAAGAGGGATGCGAGTAGAAGGGGATGTGCGATGCGCAGAGTTAGCTGACCTTGTGGCTCACAGGAGAAAGAGAAGAAAAGTAGGATGCGCAGAACCTGGTCCAAGACACTTGAGTCTTGGCCAACCCATTAGATTCACTTCGGGTGAGACTTCAGATCGCTTCGCTGTCTGTCGCCGAAAGGGCCAGTGAGTTAGGGGTGTTGTTGATTGATTATAGTAAACCCGGGTCTGCCCATGCAATCAACAAATGGTTCTGTTACCGGTTTAAACGACTGGGATTCGATGTTTTGTTGGCATCCTACTAGAGAAGAGTTTCACCAGTGGCTGGATTCAGACTTAAGGGAGTTCGCCAAGAAAGAGAATAGGAGTCCGAGACTAAGCACAGAGGCCTGGTTAGAAAAGCATATCGCTTCAGACATACACGCTATATTTTTTGTAACCTATGGAAATGAGCTATTCGACTGGTTATCCAAGTTGACAGATAGGAACACATTCAAGAAGAAAAGACACATTGTCTGGACACTGGAGCTGATTCAGACCGTGTAGAACCTTGACAATCCGATTACGAGAGTAGTGGAATTCTGGCTTACCAGTGTGCTAGAAGGCTATGTTACAGAATTTGCAGTTGACTAGAGAAAGAGCTTCAGCGCAGTTGAACGATAATTCTTCAGAGGATACCGTGGTAAGTACCTAAGATCTCTAAACTTGTCCCTTAAGATGCTACTATATGAAAAAGGAACAATGGATCTAGTCTCAGATGAATAAATAAAGATAGTAATGTCACAAGAGTTTGAAAGTGATTTTGATGACATTAGACGAACACGTAGTGGAAAGAAGTATAAAGTATATTTTAGTTCTCCTATATTTGAAGACAGTTCAGATAGTATTAGACAACAGAGCCCTAGTACCACAAAAGAAACAGAGGGGGGTATCCCTTACCACCCCTATACTCCTCAGAAACAGACAGGGACTCAGAATAACCCCGTAGGTACTCCATCTACTAGCTCACAGTCCGTACCTACTCCCGCTACAACACCTTCACCTACATCGCTGAGTGGTAGTACCCCAGTCAGTCAGAACCCACCACAGAGAAATAGAATGGGAGACGACATGAAGCTACCTATTTTTAGAGGTACAGGAGCAGAAGACCCGGAACAGCATTGGTTCCTATGCGAAGCTATGTGGACCATTAAAAAAATCAACGATGATAACCTTAAACTTGTACAGTTGGTCACCGCACTCAGAGACAGAGCCTTGACATGGTACATAAAGTATACTACATTACCCAAGATGCTTGCCCAGGTCAAGAACGCCATGATTAAAGAATTTAAGAAACCTAAGTCTGAGTCTCAGTGCATTACAGAGCTCAAGGATATTAAGCAGCTACCATCAGAGTCAGTATGGGACTTTGACCATAAATTCAAAGCTCTTATAGACCAAGTAAGTTTTGATTTTGCACCAGAGCAGCATAAGGAATGGTTTATTGCAGCACTGCTCCCTCATATTAGAATGCCACTAATGCAGCAGAAACTTACTACTCAAGACGAAGAGCTGGAGATGGAAATGAAAATAGAGACTTCACCTTTAGCAGAAACCAGTACAGGCATGACAACTCTACAGACCCAGTTGGCCAATCTCACGTTACAGATACACGAACTTAAAAAAGGGAAAGAGGTTATGCAGGACATATGGTGCATAAAGTGTAGAACACAGGGCCATAGTAAAGAAAACTGTCCAGTCTTTGCAGAATACTTAGCGTCAGGGGCCCCTAACCCCTTACCATGAACGCAAGGGCCATGGTGTGAAATATGTAAAAGATAAGGACATCCACCTCAGCAATGCCCTTTGCTTCAAAAGTATGTACAGACACCTAAAAACCTATACTGTATCTTCTGTAAGTCCGTCGGGCATGATCAACAAGATTGCCGAGCTTATGATCTCATGTCAGAAAGAACACAGGATGTGTACAGAGTCCAAGCAGACACACATGGTCCAGCAATAGGACCACAGCCGGATCAGACTTATGGAGGCCGTGGAGGAGGATTTAGAGGACGAGGCCGTGGAGGAGGTTTTGGCCAAGGTCGCGGACCAGTCACTTGTTATAATTGTGGAATCACAGGACACTATGCTAGGGACTGTCAAAACACCACTACTACTTGTAACTACTACAAATCTTATGATCATACCATAGAAGAGTGTCCTATCTTGATAGCTAAGATCAGAGACCATAAGCCCACAGCACACCAGAACATCCAGCTTATTGCTGCTGAACCTAAGGAACCAGAACCAGCAGTCAACATTGTGACTCGGAGTGGTGCTTCCACCAGAGGCACATCGCAGGAGACTGGAAAGAACACAAGCCAGGGGTGGGTGCGCAGAGCTCCTAGTAAAGCAACAGCACTCGACCTACAGAATAATAAAGAGACCTTTCAGGAAGCTAAGGCTTCCTTTGATGAACTTACACCATCAGGACCGCAGGTACCGCCGTCTAGGGGCGTGCCACAGCAAGTACCTTGTAGCGATATCCCTGAGTAGACACAGCAAGCTACCACATCGGGAAGATGTGACGAGGATGAATCGACAGGAAGTGTACAATCCTTCCTGCACAGCTGCTTGAAACTCCTGAGAAATGATAAAGCTGTCGGTGAGCTACAGCATATGATAGATCAGTGTCAGCAACCCTCTCTCTCGGGCAGTGCACACCGCGCTGTCCATAATATTACAAGACATGCAAGGACAGGAAGAGAGATGAAATTCACAGCCCAGATCGGTGAGTTTGAAATGGATGAGGTTGTCTTAGACCTAGGATCAGAGGTGAATGTTCTAACTAAGAAGACATGGGAATAGATGGGTAGCCCTCAGTTAGCCCTATCACCTATCCACCTGAGATTAGCTAATCAGCAGCGAGTATCACCATTGGGTCGACTACCGCAGGTGCCAGTTGATATTGACGGAGTTTGTACTTTCGTGGACTTCGAGGTTATAGAAATAATTGGTGACAGTCGACCATATCCAGTACTATTGAGTATTGATTGGGAAATTGGAAGCAAAGCTGTCATTGACCTAAAGAAAAGACAAATGACCTTTGAGGATGCGCAGATCCGGGTCATCACACCGCTGGATCCTTACCAAGGTCCTAGATATATAGAACCCATCCGAGCAGAGGAAGAGGCACATAACATCGATAGTCTCTACCAGATGACTGCGAACCAGAATGACTACATCAATCCAACCGCAGAAGGGCATATTAGTTGGCGATGCGACAGCTCATGCGCATCGGATTCGGATGTTGGTCTAGAAAACTGGCAGAACAGACTTTACGAAGTCTCATCGCACAGATGTGTGTTTATAAGTAAGTCACTGCGATGGATTGGCACCGAGATCGCTGAGACTCCATCATATCATGGTCTGACGGATATCCAGGATTTTTTTGAACAGTTTGAGCAACAAATTCCTCATGAGCAGAGGATCGCAGCTATGGACCTTGCAGTTCGAGCCACACCTGCAAGATGGTGGTATGCGCATAAAGAGAATATCGTATCATGGGATAATATAAAAAGACTGATGGCAATCAGATTTTCTGACGACAAAGAGTATGTTCAGCAGAAGTACACAGGAGAAACTGACCCCAGGGTACACATTCAGACATGTGAACAGAACTGGTCGGACATTCCAGAGGATGAATGGGTTCACATATTCATTCACACATTGGACACAATTCCAAGGAACTGGTATATAGAGACCGAGCTGCGTAAAGGAACAACCACATGGTCACTTATGACGAACAACTTCCTACTCACCTTTGCGTTTGAATCAGAACATCCAAGTGTTTCTCAGGCCCTAGACATAATCAAGACAAATATTTTTGAGGAGCACACCATCTCAGTACCAGTCCAACCTGAGTGGACTATCCAGCTAGAAGAGGCGTTGGAATGCTATAATTTTGCATCAGAATCAGAGGAGGCGAATGAGGATCCTAGCAATACCAACATTCCAGAATCAGAAGGCACTCGCGATGTGGAGGGACCACAGTTAGAGATTCCAGCGATCACCGAGCCTATCAAGATTAAAAAGATCAATATTGGCAC